>CALSBV010009973.1:10186416-10206582 GCA_943590825.1 Bovichtus diacanthus
TATGTATCTCACTGTATGTATCTCACTGTATGTATCTCACTGTATGTATGTATCTCACTGTATGTATGTATCTCACTGTATGTATCTCACTGTATGTATCTCACTCTATGTATCTCACTGTATGTAAGTCCCACAGGAGGTCTGCTTAGGTCACTCTAGATCCAGTTCAGCCTGTAAATCTCTGGATTTGGCTAATTGTTCTTCCAGGTCTGTGAACTCTCCACTGCTGCAGCTGTTGCATATTGGGCCAACTGTGGCTTCTTTTATCCTCTTTTTTTTTTACCTTTTTAAACATCACCCCAGATGAGTTTTCCAGGACTGCCAATGCTTTAGCTGCCATTTTTTTCCCAGCTTTCAACAGCATTTAGTTTTTTACTCTTGAAAAGGGATCAAACCTGTGGTCCTTTGATAACTGAACCAACCTGCCACCTACACGTTATATTCCAGAAAGCGACACCATCACTCGGCCCGAATGTATCGAGTAGAAACCCAACAGTGCAACACAGTGGGACTGTTAGCAATTAGAACAAAGCATACAAAAAAAAAAAGAAAAAAAAAGTTATTTCAAAAGCTAATTTGCCTTTAATCATCGGTTGAGGCTTATTCCAGCTTGGCAATTTAACACACAGGATGCAGAGGGACACCTGTTTTTCACTGCTCCTCTGCCAGTGTTAATTAAAACGGGTGGATGTGACACCGTCCCACACCATCTTAATTACCTTTACTGAAACGCTATAACCCATAATTACAATTACAGGCTTGCAGGGTTGCCGATCGCACAGTTGATTACCCTGAAACTCTGCCTTTAACGCGGCTCACACAGGTTCCCAATCCTTAAAAACTATAGAATTCATTTTTATAAAAACGGAGTTCAAAATATTATGTTACTTCGTGCCGATAGCTTCCTTTAAACTTTTATCCACCACTAGAAAGATATAAAAGCAATACTTTAAGGCTCTCTTCCTCGCTCCACAGAGCAGAAATGACTTATAATAAGCCTCACAGATATTAATGCCAAATGCTATAAAAAGGATAATAGTACAGTAGAAGCCGCTTGCTCACTGTAAACATTTACCATGAATGTCGGCACAGAAGAATGGATGCATTCACCAAATCCTGTACAGATTCAGTCTCCATCAACAACTCCGGACAAAGAGAGAGAAACACAAAGAGAGTGTGTGTGCGTGTGTGTTCATTAAGCACTAATGGCCTCGGGACTGAGAGCTCAGCTCGGACTCATTAAATCCGACTCCTTTAACACAGTGCAGCTTGAGAGAAGGTGCTGCAGAAAGAAAAACTCGAAAAAAGGACTTTGTGAATCATTTGTACATGACACGTAAACAAAACGTGTTTGTTTTTTCTGTTAGTTCTATTTCTATTTCACATTTCACATTTACTTTGAAACATTTCGCTTGGCGATGCATTCAAGTGGCAGCAGGCAACGTTATACATTTTCATTACTTACTGACGTCGTTCTAGCTTGATTTTTAAAAACAACACAGATTGTGAATGCACCTGCGTGTTTTTCGCAGCCACCTCTCATCTCGTTGTTTTTTGGGGCTTCCCATAAGCACCGAAATTGCCGTATTACCATCAGTCAGTGCCGTATTACCATACGTCAGTACTGTGTAGCCATGTAAATATAAACTATACGCACAGTGAGGTTGATGGATTACCTACTTTAACCTCTTCCTGCACCGTCTCCAATTTGTTTCCATGCGAAACAAGTTGCTCATTAACCAAAACTAAGGACTGTATCATACAAAAAAATGTCTCAAAGGTTATTTGCAAATCATAAACTACACATATGTGGAATTGGAAATTTGTCGACTGTTGTTTTCTTCCAAACCTCCTCCACCAAGAGTGAGTCAAGTAACATTCAAAAAAGGCATTTAATTGTTATTATCATCATGAAAACATAATGTTTTGAAATTAAATAAACAGTTATCTTTGGTGGTGTAGTTTTGTAAAATATGTGTTTTGTTGTTACACTCAGAGCTTGAATTGGATTTGGGGGAGTGAATCGTGAATCATCATTATTCATTTTAGGGCACAAATGACTCATTTGTAGTACAGAATAATAACTGCTGGATTATGTTGGAGAAGCTATGAATCTTTAAGGTTAGAAAAGTATTGAGTGTGTTGCTCTGATGTCAGATGATGCTTTTTCTTCACATAAAAAGTATGGACCTGGTTTTGACTGGAAACATTTCCTTGCTTTCTATATGTGGAACTGCTTTCACTGTTTTATGTTGGCAGAGCTGCGGTGCTCTTCGAGTGTTTCTTCCCCTTGGACCCCGAAGTCAAGCGAAAACACTCACATTATGAAGACTGACCACCTCAAGAAATAGATTTTTAAACCCACCAGCCTTCCAACTGGACTTATATTCAGGCCACATTTTGAACCTCAAATGTTGCACATTTCTGCCTCTTGCAGCGATTTTTGCCCAATCTTCACCAACACTACACCATACAAGTCCAATTAGAAACCTGTGGCACTGAGTAATAAGTGAGTTGGACAGAAATGTAACTTGGCCTAAAGCACTGAGAAAAAAAATAAAAATAATTGTGTGTATATATATATATATATATATATATATATATATATATAAATAATTTGTTTATTTGTGGTTGTTAATTAACTCATTAATCATTTAGTCAATAAAAGGTCAGATTTTTTTAAACACAATTTCCCAGAGCCCAAAGTGAAGTTTTCAAATGTCATATTTAGTCTGATCAGAAGTTTAAATTCCAAAGATAATTAATTTCGGGAAAAAAGTTTGTAATATTTTCTTGGTAAACTTTAATCTTGACCTTTTACTCGGAAAAAAATCGAGGATTTATTTTCTGCCGATGGACTAATCATTTAATGGAATCATCAGCTAAACGTCTAAAAGCCAAAATCAGGAGGACTTTTTGCACTTCCGCACACTCGTACACTCATCCTTCCCTCACCTGTCCTTGCCCGTCTCCTTCTTGAAGAGCTCGTCAAACTGCAGCATCTTCTGCCAGGAGATGATGTAGACTTTGAGTTTGGGCAGCACCTGGTTCATCAGCCTCAGGTTGTTGTACACCAGGCCCTTCCCGTCACGCCTCATGTAGCTGCTGGGGCCCCAGAAGATGAACACCGTGTCCTGGCTGGCGTTGAGCAGCTCGTGGCGACTCCGCAGGACCCTCTGCATGCTGGAATGAGCGATGACACGCAGGGAGGTGCGGCGGCCGACGTCCCGGGCGTAACCCCTGGCTGTGGGTGCGTCGTTCATGCGGATGACGCACTCGGCTCGGTCGATCTCTTCACCCCGACCGCCTCCGATGAGGTGACCCGAGCTCGTCACCAGGGCGCAGGTCTGGCAGTGCATCCTGGGAGGCTGATTGATGGAAGAAAAACAGGAATGCAAGCGGTGAGAAAATAAAGAAACGCTCCCACAGAAACAGGTACTGTGCATCGCATGATGTGGCCTCCTCGTTCCCCGTGGAAGCACCGCCTACAGAATTTTACGTTTTTCACCATATTTGTTCTAAACTCTACAAACATTTTCTTTTTTCTTCCAGAAGTCAAAACTGCTCTGGAAGTTGTGTTTAGCCCCTGTTTACACAGAAATATGCAAAGCAGTCAGAAAAGCACGCCGAGGGGGACTTTGGTAAAAAAGCTTCGCTGTGTCTTTGAGGTAGAAAATGCTTTGTTGACAAATGTGTAGCGACAGAGGCTCCTGGGGATATGTAGCTTGTCATATTGCTTTGCGATAGGTAGAAACCCCGGGGTCTTACAAAGGATTCACCTTACATCGTTCTCCCACTCGCACACAACAGAGGAATGTGTGTTTATTTCCAAAACAACAGTCCTGGTGCATAAAATTCATGTTGAATTCTTATTAAATATGAACCTCAAGTATTCAGCGTATTATACATTTGAAACGCGGGATCTCTATAGGAAACGCATGAAAGATATTACTGAGAACACAATGCATATGATGAATATGTGGATTGAATCCTGGTTTAACACAAATCAATGTATTAAACCAGGATGAAACAGATCTGATCAGGTTTTTGTTGTTTACTTGGTACGCCTTTGTTTTGTTGCATGTTTGTACAAATGTGTGTGCACAGGGACATATGGGTACTTATGTACATATATGTGTGCACCTACAAATATTCATGTTTATTTTTAGTGCATCTCTCCTGATTGTTTTCTTTTTTTTTTTTACTTCTCTTGTCAATTTCCTTGCAATGATAATACATTGTGGCCTCATGTTCTTTGTTTTTCTTCATGCATAATTGGTGATATGCGATAGTGATGTTCATATCCTGTGTTGATAAAATCTTCAAAAATAAAGTAAAATCAGAATGAAACAAACACTGTCACAGCCACTAACATTAATAAACATATTGTCTTAGAAACCCAATGAGATATAGTTATAAATGACTCATTTGTGTCAGATTTTAAGCAAAAATAATAAATGAAAACAATCATTTTTGAATATTTGCCCGTTTTCTTCGTCTTCTACACTTAGTTCTTGTTAGTAAACTGAATATCTTTGGGCTTTGGACTTTTGTTTGTCGGACAAAACAAGCAATTTCAATATAAGATAAGATATACTTGTAAAGTCCCCGTAGGGAAATTTGTTCTGGACTCCGTCCTGCAGTTCAAGATAAAATCATACAACAACACAATATGTCAACTTGGACAATTGTGAATATTATGACGGACATGTTTGACTATTTTCTGACATTTTATGGCCCAGAATTGTTGACGGATTGATGAAGTAATGAAGATAATAGATGCAGCCCTACATCTGAGCAGTGGTCATATCTGTGTAAAAAGAAAAAAAAAAAAAAAAAAAAAAAGGGGGCATCAAGAGCATTTTGTTGATTTAAAATGACATTTATGTTTGTAAGTATAAAAAAATAAATAAAATAATAATAATTTGAATGCTACCATCTTCCTGATTAATCTACTGGGGGGTTTGTTTCTACGTACAATCATCCGCTTTGTTGTTGTTGTAACTACACTGGAAGTCATGCGATTGTACATTGTATGCATTATTAAGAATGTGGCCTTTTTTTCTCTTGCGTGCATATTAATCATGAACATAAACCTATCTGTGTATGTTAAGCTCAACGTGTGTGTGTGTGTGTGTGTGTGTGTGTGTGTGTGTTGCTTCACATGTACTTTGTATGCATGCACGTGGGTGTGTCTGATTTTTCCCCCTGCATTGAAAAGCAATGATATGCAAACCAGGCCCTGCAGAGTCCTCTAATGCACACTGAACTCTCTCCCCAGCAGAAATATGATGGTTATTTACATTCTTATAGCCATAACACATTTACATTTTCATGGCATTAACAAGAACAAATGATTATAGCTGGATGTGTGTGTGTGTGTGTGTTTGTGTGTGTGTGTGTAGGGGGGGAAATGCGTCATTATCATCCTCATCTGCTGACTTTGACTTAGTGTTAGATTACCAGATGAACAGCCTCATCTGGCTAATGAGACCTTGAGGAGCGGGGGGGGAGGGGGGGGAGAAAATATGGCGAAAGAGATGTATGGAGGCAGTGAGAGCCACAGCCATAGTGTTTGATGAAATGTCGAGCTAATGAGGTCCTAGCGGTCTACACCATCACCAGCAGCAGCATCCATCCATTGCTCCAACACCCCCCCCCCCCCCCCGCCCCGCGCTTCCCCTCTCCCACCTGGCAGCCAATCTGGCTGTAGAGCTGCAGCACCAGTGGAGCAGGTCAGAAATCCCATTTTCACCCGGGGGCTTTTAAGTGGCTCCACAGACGCTCTTCCTCTGTCTCACGGAGAATTTAAGTGGGCCTCGCTGGCCAGAATTGGCCTCTTCAGGGAGCTCGGTCAGGCTATTACCGAGAAATAGGCTGGATGGTCCGGACAAGGCTCTCAATTTTAGCCGGAATTACGTGCCCCATCCAATATGGTGGTTTGGGTTGAGGCGATTGAGTCGAAGTAAACTGTAGTTTGCGTCAGAACTGGCTGCGAGCCCCCCCCCCCCCCGACTCCCACATTGTACATTTTATTCAAATTGAATTTATCCTCGACAAAACTCCAGTGAAATCTGCTTTCCACTCAATGATTCATGTGATAAATGGTTCATAATCCAAAAACGCATCTATCATGAATGAGGTTGAAAATTGCTGGCTTTGTTCTTTCAAACACAACAAAATACCTTTGATCGTCATTAAAAGACTTAAAACTGCGGGTGTCGAGGTTCTTTAAAAGTGTAGGCTACTCCATCAGTCCCGTTACGTCAGCTGATCAAAGCTGCAGGCAGTAATGTAACCCAAGCGAAAACCCCAAACTTAATTATGTATTCTGGTTAACATTAGGCTATTTTTGTCTTGCTGGAGGCATAAAAATAGAACGGAAGAAAAAAAAGGAAATGTTTTTCAGGTTTGCACAAATCAAACACTGAATTCTCTGCTGTGCCACATTTTATAGTCAGTAAAAAGTAAAGCTGCACCTTTCCAAGAATCCATCTTTATTTGTGAGATAATATAACAGGAGTTTATTCCATTGTTCAATTCAAAATCCAGCCACACGAGTCCATGTTTCTTCTACAGGTTGAGTGTATTTGTGCATTAAAGAGCTGTTTTTAAGTAACATTTCAAGGTGCTTTTTACATTTCATGCTACGTGCTACTTTTTTTTTTTTTTACTTAGCTGTAGTTACTGGGTACTTTTCAAATAAAGATTTTTCTATTAAAAACATTTCACCTCCAAAACTTCTCGCGCCGTTTTCATTTCAACAATTTTAAAAGTAAAATGATCTAATATTTCACAACAAAAGGAAAGATCAGAGACAACTGAAAACATTATGTAGCTGAATAATTATTCTTTCCGCTCCCATTAATCACCCAAAACCACTCATTTATCTTGAGATCCGTTTAAAAAAAAGAAGGCGCCAGACCCCCCCAAGGCTGGGAAACACTGCACTAGACTCTATATCAAGGTAAAGCAGCTCTACCTTGACCAGCTGATACACTACGACAATCTAATAATGTTATATATAATATATAATAGATCAGTCACACGGGACCTTTCTCTGAATAATGACTACTTTTCCTTTTGGTACATTATGCACATTTTGATGACGATACTTCTAAACTTACTTATAGCTATCTATCTATCTATCTATCTATCTATCTATCTATCTATCTATCCATCCACACACACACACACACACATGTATCTATATCTCTATAGATATATCTATATGTATGTATGTATGTATGTATGTATATAGATAGATATATATAGATGTATATAACCATATGTCAGCTGTATGTATAGTTTGTCATGCGAGACATGAACATGTGCAGGCTTAAGAAACACAAACACATTTCCCTCCAGGGATAATAAAGACTTTCCGTCTATTATCTAATTGACTGAAGAGATCAAATGTGATTGTTGTAAAGCTGCCACTAACTATTATTCTTAATTAATCTGTTTATTATTTTCTTAATTAGTTGATAATATTTTGGTCTCTAGATATCTGGGAAAAAAATATTGAAAAAAGGCCCATCATAGTTTCCCGGCTCTTCTTTTGTCCAACATTCAATTTACCATCATAGCAAATAAAGAAAAGCAGGAAATCTTTACATTTGAGAAGCTGGACCCAGTAAAGCTTAATACTCACAACCCACAGCACGACAAAAATCATTATTTCATTTCATAATGAGATTTCTTGCTTAGGAGTGTAACCTTGTCCCACTTGTGGAAGAAAAGAACCTGCCCTGGTTTTTATTAAGCCCACACATCCATCCAACAGCCAGACACATCCGCCTGCAGGAGCGACAGCCCCGACAGCCGGGGCCGCCCTCCTCTATTTCCTCATTCTGGTCGGCACCTGAACCCTCCTCTTTTTCCAGTGAGCCCGTCCTTCACAGGGCCGCGTGAACCATCGCTGCCAACCCACCGCGCAACCTGCCCGACTTCCTGACCCGAGGAAAACACGGCTGTCGGTGCTGCTGGGATTAACCTTGAGGATGGTGGAGGGAATGAAATGGAGATGCAGCTCTGGTCCCAGACCACCTGGGGAGTCGGTATCCTTGGGAGCAGGGGGAGACGGGGAGACGGGGCGGCTGGGGACCAAAGACAATGTTCTGGTGTTGATTCAACCACTGAATAAACATGAAAATGTGTTCCCAGCGTTATTAAGTCAGTCCTGGACCTCCTGTGTGAGTCAGACACCTGGTATTGTTGAGTGACATTTGTAGGCCGCGCGTGTGATTAAACAACAGGGAGGAATAAAAATGACTCATATAATCACACGTTATTACTTTGTGATCGGATTTTTACAAGATTGTGCAGTTCAGCCGGCCTGATTGGGTTTGTAGTCGGCGCTCAGAGCCCTTCGCTGCCCACGGGTAACACGGGCAATAATCGGTGGTTAAAACTCACATGGGTCTTAAGGGGCATGAAATCAGCTTTAATTCCTCGCCTGACCCCCCCCATCCCATCCCATCCCCTTCTCCAACTCAGCTCCGTCCCTGGAGGAAAATACATACTTACACTGCAGTGAACCATCACGCTTGACGTGTGCCATACACCCTCAGAGCGGAGAAATGGCATTTGAGTGTTGTTATTTTGTGTGAATACAGGAGGAAGGGGGATCGAGCCAGGGCTTAGTGATGATGCCGGGTCTTCAGAGATGCGAAATGGAGGATATGGCTGGTAAATGTAAGCGCTGAGAGGCGGCAATCGTGCGGCCCAGCAGGAAGCAGTCTGGATGTCTAGTGTCGCCCAGAGATACAACAACAAATCAGAACATTCTCAGCCTCCTCCGGGCCTCGGGGCCCGACCTTTAGGCTCGTCAAAGACGCCTTTGTTTTCTGTAGCTTCCACAGAGAGAAGCCTTCTACCCGCGGTCGGAAACTAATGGTGGCTTGAAGCAAAAACGCTCTTGTAAGTTCCTAAAAAGAAAGAAACAGAGGAGGAAATTCTGACCTAAATGTACATTCAAGTATCTTTCATTGTGGGTCACCCTGCTCATGTGCTGCTCGCTGGGTTGTGAACGCAGCTTTTGTTCTTCGCGACCCGTGGGTCACATTCTCCAGCATCATAGTGAATAACTAGAGACGCAGCCAATAGCAGTGCAACATATAGCACCACTCGTAGAGCCGCAATGATTGGTCGATTAGTCCAACCAATAGAAAAATGAACACTAGGTTATGATTTTGTGCAAAAAATAACAGAAATGATGTTTTCAGCCTTCAAATATGGAGACGTTTTGCTTTTTTCTGTTTCTGTTCCATCTGGTAGATTTTGTGATATTTTCACTTTCTAAATAAAAACTGACGTCGACATATTTCCATGTGGACTGACATTGCCATCCCTGCAGCTACAGCTAAAATTGCTTTAAAAAAAAAAAAAACAAACAACTGCAGCAGCAACAAATAACACAACCAATATGATAAAAAAATAAATAAAAGAAATTCCTCATACAAAGTCAACATCAATAAAGCAAAGGAGGACAGGCTGGTTGGGGAAAATTGCATCACAACCCTCTGTAAAGCAAGCGATTTCTAACAGCAGGGTGCAGTTAAAACAAATCTCACGGGGTTGGATTCTTTGGATATTTTCAATGCTAATTTATTATTTCATCATTCAGTAAAATTGCCAGTGAAAAAAGTCCATAAAAAAAGCTCTGAAAATCAGATGAAAAGGGACACAAAAGCCCTAAAAAATAAGTTAATTTCTTAAGTTGGTTCCTGCTGTGGGAGCCAAAATGTGCAATTTATGATAGGAGTTTATAAAAAAAAAAAGAGAAGACGGAGAGGGGGGGAAATGGTAGGAGATATGCGGGGACAAAGAAATGAAATAGACGGAGATAGAGAGGGAAAGACTTGAATGAATGGAAAATTAACAAATAGAGAAACAAAACGGCATTTAGAGTCGATAGCGGCACAGGAGGAGCGGATGCGAGGGGCGGTACGAGTACAGTTACCAATTAGAGGCAAATCTCAACAGCTGGAGGCAACAGCAGAGAGGGAAAGAAAGTGATTTCAGTTAAAGGCGCTCTATTTAGAGGAGAATCAGACCTGCTTCTACTGCGCTGAGGAGTACACACAGGCGTACTGCAAGGCAGAGAGAAAGGAAGGCTGTTTGTCCGGCACGCACGTTTGACCGGTCATTAGAGAGCTGAGGTGGGGAGCAAGCGCTGCTGAGAACTAATGAACATGGGGAGGAGAGGGGGGGGGGAGAGAGAGAGGGAGAGTGGATATCAAAACAGGGGCAATTAGGGATTCCAGCGACCAGCGGTGGTACTCCCGGTTGACAGCTCCTGCTGCTCCGACACTCTGGTCTTAATTAGGGCAGAGTTTTTGGTGAGCACCTTGAAAAGAAGACATCTTTGATGGAGGGCAATTATCTACTTCAGTGTTTATAAAAAAAAAATGTAAAAAAAAAAAAGTAGCATCTGGCCTGAAAAGACTGAAAGTTCATAGATGTTTTTTTTTTTTTGGATAAGTGACATGTCTGATGAATCTAAAGGGAGGCTGCTGGTTGAAACAAGAGCTGATAACATTCAGAGCATTTGAAGAAGGGGAGAGATTGGCGGCCAAGCTCTGATCTTCAAAGCAAGCGGGAGTGTAAAGAGAGCTCTTCACTGTGTGTGTGTGTGTGTGTGTGTGTGTGTGTGTGTGTGTGTGTGTGTTAGAGAGAGAAATTCCACACAGAAAGCGCTGCAGTGTAGAGATTTTATGTGATGCACGTTTGTGATCAAAGTAAAAGTGTACGCCCGTTAAGAGAGGGATGCAACAGTTTACAGGACGCACACGCACGACAGTTCAGCAGTCTGACAAATGGAACCATGCTGCTGTTTTTGTTCATTTATAATAAAAACTTTTTTTTTTTCTTTGCCGCCATTCTTAAAAAAGGGCAACTAGATAAATTTTGATACCTGAGTGGGAAACAAAAACTTTAAGAAAATGTTTAAAAACAGTTACGACGCAGCCATCAAGCCGACTTACTGGATACATTGATGGTTATTTGGTGTCAAATAAACTGAATAAAGTCTAAAATGGCATATTAACAGACTTCACGCAGACAAATTGATGAATTTAAAAATTGATTTAACTAAAAGCGACAGATTGTTTTAAAATTCCATCTTGGAGAAACAAATGACACGACATTTCCTCTCATGAAGTGAAGTGTCTATAAGTAAAAGTTACCGTTCACTGTACCATCAGTTGAAATCAGTGATTAATTATCACTTTGGTTTGGAAACGTTAGACATTTGCAGTTTTCCTACATGAATCTATAAATATATTTCAGTGGAGGCAGAAAGAATAGACAGGAAGAGGAAAGACGTGCAAATCAGAGTTAATCAGTAGAACGTCTGAAGCTTTGTGCTCAACTCGACAACAAAACTGCAGAGACGCTCCGATACACTTTGCACAGTCAGCATTTATTTATTATCAGAACCATGAACCGTCTTTTTTTTGGGGGCCGAGTGTGGGACGATTTCATCGAGAGAAGGCCAGCGTGGCCTAACACACAGTCCACATCGGTTTCCTGTCTGAGAAGACAATGTTTCCCTCGTGGGGGTCAGGACCCCGACACGGCTTCATGAGAGGATTGCCCAGGTGGGAAATAAGAAAAAGAACAAGTTCCGATACAAACATGTTTCACTCGTCTAACTTTTCTCCAACCTTTTCATGCAAAAATAATATAAATTTAAGAAGAAATAGCTTCATACAGAGAGGTCAAACGTGTCTGGACTTCTGTTGTAGGATATTCTATGCAGGAGGTTCACACAACAACACATATAGAATAGAATAAAATCATCTCTGGGACACTGCCTCAACAAAACTTGACCACAGAAGACATGTAGTACACTGGGCTGTATTTTCTTATTTATTATACAGCTCTTGCTATTGTTGTGTCCACCCACACTGAATCCATAGCTTGGTTTCTGTCTCGCAGTCTACTACCCTGCACCGCCGCCCTAATCTATAATGCCCTTGTATCTCAAACAGCAAACACCTCTGCAGATCATGTGCAGCGAGACTCTGCCCTGAAGGCGAAACTCCTTCAAGTCATTAAACCTTAACTCTCCTCACCACCTGCGCGGAAAAGGTGAGAAGAAGAATGCTACAACTTGTTTCTTTCTCCCCCTCCCCCCAGCCCCAAGATAAAACATGAACCTCCACCCCCTCCTTGCTGTGAGTTTTTATTAGTATGAGCTGCTGGAGAGACCAGACCCAGGCAGCCCGGCGTGTCAAGCCAGTGGGAGTGTGGAGACAATCGGGTTGCACCTTGTTACGACACACACTCCTTCGCCTTAATTGGCTCCATATCAGTCTGCTAGCCGCTGGTGCAGACAGTACAATGCAGCCACTGCTTGTCCCTGTAACCTCCACACAGATAGAGGGGAGAGAGCTGCTTCTGCGAGGACCACACGGACACATCCCTGTAGGAATGATTGCCTCGGCATGAATACAAAAGATGAGGCGCAATTTACCAAGTCAAAGAATCGCTCCCTCGGCCGTCTTTTTGCTCTGAAATTGCAGCAGGAGGTGGTGAACGGAGAAGATGGAGGAGGGGGAAAAAAAAAAGAAGAAACAAGCCAGGAGGAAATGACAGAGGGACATTAGGGAGAGAGGGTAAAAGACAAAAAGCGAGGGGGAGGACATGACAGACAGACACGGGCTGAGGAGGGGAGGAAAATGAAAGGAAATCTGATAGATGAAAAAGAAGAGCAAGAAAAAGGAGTGGCTGTCAGAGAAAGAAGCACTTTGGAGACCAAGAAATGTAGGGCAGGGCCTTCAGAGACATAAAAGAGATTTCAGGGGCATCCTTTGATGACGGAAAAGTTAGAAATGCACACTCGCTTACTTCACAGCAGCACCGCAGTTATGATATCTGATAAGGTCATTATGGGAGCGCGAGGCGGCGGCGGCGGCCTCACAAACATCATTAAAACATCTGCAGGATTTCTCCTCCAGACACCTGCCGTCATTCTTCACAAGTGAGCTCGCCTTCATCATCACAACGTTCACTGATGTGGTGGGCTGATTATGTTCCCATAATCCTCTCGGGGGTCTGTCGTCGGGACTGACGGTCACGGTTAACGGCCGGCGCGACGAGGTTAACAGTGGACTGATTGGATAAAGAGAGGATGATCTCGTTCAGAGGAGTGTGCTGAGAGCAAGGACTCGGAGAGGTCCGACGAGGTGTGAGTGAACTATTTCACGTTCTTTTCTACACAACACACAGCGAGACGAAAATGAAGCCGAAAAGATAAAAAGGTGCGGTATAATCAGAGCGCGAAGGCGAATATATGCATGGGCAGGGACAGCGGGAGTATATTTGAATACAGAACCCAGACGAACCGTTAACCGTCAAAACTCGAGATGACACGTTTGTTGTGAACAAGGGCAAACAGGCAATTTTCACACCAACGCAAGAAACTTCTTCTTCCAGACTGGAGACCGGCTGTTAAATCTTGGAGTGCGAGTGTAATAAATCCCGTCGAGTGAAATCCCAAAGGAGCAATTACTGTTGTGTTCTCGCAATATAACATCAAGCCCAAGAAAAACAAAAAAGAAGACATCAATAATACATCGGCAATAGTACAGTCCTGGGAAGCAAAGCTCGGCTTCCCTCTGACAACAGTTTCTGAACTAAATATTCTAGTTGGAGTTTGTCCATTATGTGCTGGAGCAGAGGATAATGAGAGACGGTTACCAAAAAGAAAAGTGTGTGTGTGTGTGTGTTACAGATTTCACATTTGCAAGCAGGACGCGTGTAAGAGTCTTTCATTCTCTCTGTGCTTGTGTCCACAGTGCGTCAGGGAGGGAAGGTAACTAATTACATTTAAGAACTATGCTTAAGTACAGTTTTGCTATATATTATATTTATTTACTAGATTTCAGAATGAAATATTGTACTTTTTACTCCCCTATGTTTATGTCCTGTAGTTACTTTACGGACTAAGACTTTCCAAAAACATGAGCTTATAAGATACAATAAAAATCAGTGGTTTCTAATCATTTTGGCTTGTGCGCCCTTACAATTCCATTTTCATGTTTCAGTTGTGAATAAGTGTGTTTCCATCCACCTGTTAATATGTGCATTCACAATTTGCACAGTAAAAATTGTAATTAAAATTAAAAAGTGGTGGAAATTGAGGAAATTCGCAACAAAAAGGTTTTTACACTTAAAAGTTGTAGCATTGATTAAACAAAACGAGACAAAGTGCAACGGAAACAGATTTAATGACGACGTAAGAGACCAAACGTGACGGCGGATCAAACATCAGATTGGTGAGAGCCAATAAGGGTGTAACGTCACACAAATTAATACATAAAAAACTAACATAAATGCCATATTTTCATCATGTTTCCTACATTGTTTTCCACCGTTGACTGGAGTTTTTATATATATATATATATGTGTAACGGAAACAGATTTAATGACGACGTAAGAGACCAAACATATATATAAATATAAATTGTGTCATCCTCGTTTCTTCTTCTGCAAACATTTAATGGTAATTAAAAGCCACAAGCTGTTCATCCCGACTTCTAATATTCGGTGTTGTGGTTTAAACTCGCGCTACGTTTGTATTGAAACTTGACTGACGAGTTTCAACGTCCAGTCTGAACTTCTCAAAAGTAGTCAATTAAATAACTGAAACTCAAAAAAGGAGGCAAAAGTAGATTTGAGAAGTCCTAAAATGAAAACAAATTTGTGTCGCAGAACATGTTGTTAGCACTTCCATAAAAGAGACACCTCCCCTCTAAACTTCTCACACGGTTTCATTTGAACTATTTAAAAAAAGAAAAAGAAAAAAAAAGAAAGGGTAAAATTATCCAATATTTCACAACAAAAGAAAAAGAAAAGTCAAAATCATTAATATAAATGTGTGCAGCAGAACATTTTCTTTTCTTCTTTCCTCTCCCATTAATCATCTCACGCCTCAGATTCATCTTGATTAGAAAGAGATTCATTTACAAAACAATGCTGGATATTATGAGTTTATGGTGTTTAGCAGCTCTTATAAAGTGGTTCATTGGTTTGGTCTTTAATGAAAATATGTCCTTTTCAGAGGGAGGAAAGCAATTGGCAGCAGGAGGAGCGATTCATCACAGACCCTACGTCCTGACCTCAGGTTTCAAACAGTTTCAAAACATTATGATTCAATGGTTGGCTCAGTTTTAGTTTATGCTGCAGGGGTGTGTGTGTGTGTGGGGGGGTTAAGGATGCTCCTGACAGGCTTGCGATCCAGAATGGAGTCATGAGGTGCAGTCTTGGGGTGCATAAATATACGGCTAAGCCGGCTATTAAAGGGGACAGGGGATGCGTGTCAGGTCTTATGAAGCAGAGATGTGAAACAGTTCAGCTGTGGAACAGAGCCCACAGTCACCTCAGCGCGGGAGAGAACTCTGCAATATTTTATCTTTCTCAATCACAATTTGTTTTTTTGGGGGGGGGGTTTTTGGAATAATTTGCAGTGCAACATAAATATAGTCAAACAAAAACTACTAAATATCCTGAAGGAACAACGGAGGGATGAGGTTTGAAATGAGCTCAGAATGTTCAAATCAAAGAGGATTATTACACTTTATGTAAAATGTCCTTCTGTCCTCAGGTAAGAACGGGCACCGTACCACTGGCTCTCCGGTGATCGAGGTAGGCAGAAGTGAAGTTATTCCTGAAGAGTGTTGTTGTTGTTGAGTTTCATTTTGTGTTCCATTGTCCCAAAATTCAGTTGAAGAACCGTGACTTGCTTTGGTTGTCTGAAGGTAACATGTCTCTATAATGGAGCGGATTTAGAGGAAATATTTGAACACTAAGACAGAGAACGCTGTATCCATCATAATTAGACCTTTTTTTTGTTAATACATCTTTTTTTTAATAGAAATTAAGTGTTGTAACATTGTCGCTTTTCTTTCTTTTTCGAATTTGTGGAATTGTTGTGACTGGTTGTTGTTGTTGTTGTTGTTGTTGTCGTCTAGTATCTTATAAGCCCACATGGTGCAGGACACTGAAAGAATCAAATCAATCAGTCAAAATAATGGTGTATTTTACATTATTGTACAGACACTTTTACTGGATCTGAATACGTCTTTCACCACCGAGTGTGCAAACTAAAATTACTCATATTAATAATAATAATAATAATAATAATCCATCTGCATGATTAAACTCAAATTCCCAGTGTGACCAAGTAGAACTTTTGAATGTTTTTTTTTCTTGTTGCGTTCCCAGAGACTCAGACTTTCAATAGGAAACCGCTAATGTAATGAATCACAACGCTAATGTTTACTGCCAAGGTAATGCCTATTCATTTGCTTAATGGTTACGCACCTGAGATGTGATAATAGCTAAACTGTGATGAGGAACATTCGCGCGAGCGTCACATTCACGCAGGTTGATCTGCACAATGAGAGAAATAATTCCTCACATCAGTGAACGTGTGCGTGGAGGTTGTTTTCTCGGTTTTTCACCGGGGTGATGAGCCTCCCCCACAAACACCGGGCTCATTAGTCTAATCCGGAGAGTATTCTTGCCTAGCAGGAATTCATAAAAACACAAACAATGAGCGCATGCATGCTAACAGCCTTCTGTCGGGGAGCCGCTCCCACAGCGTTTTACCTTCTAATGAGCCCCGATCAGCCTTTTTCACGTTACTGCGCGCTGAAGGAAAGGTGAGCAGCACACAGACCCTTTACTTCAGTAAAAGTACCAATACTACAATGTTAAAGTGCTGCATTTAAAGTCAAGCAAGAGTAAAGGATCATCGAAAAAAACACACTTGAAGTATTAAAAGTAAAAGCGCTCAATTTGCAGAAAACTGTCCTCCTGTTCGTGATATTGTTGAATTGTTCATACAGATACATCCACGTGTAAGCAGCATTGACAGCATTGTTTCTACTGAGGTGAAAGTAATTACTTTATAAACCATTAGGTAGTTGAATTCAGTGGTTCCCAACATAGGGTCTGGGCCCCTCCAATGGGTCACAAGATACATTTGAAGGGTTGTCAGATTATTAATAGAAAAGGAGCGAAAAAAAGAACAAAAGTTCTGCAACTAGAAATCTGTGTGAATTATTTGGATTTTTTCTCAAAACTTTTGCTTCTCAGTGAAATATTGAATACATTTTCCTTTTCGAGCCTCAAACAAATATTTAAATTTCTCGAAGTGAAAAGTTCCAAGGGAAAATAACTCTTTGATGGAGCTGCGAACGGTCGTTTTTTTGAAAAGAGTCACACCCCAAAAAAGGTTGGGAAGTATAAAAATAGCAGAAAATTGAATATTAAAAAGTAAAGAAGAAGTTACTCTCCCCTGCACAAGCGTCTACTTTACGTGTTTGAAGCATTAAAACTGATATTAATGCCTGTGCAGCCGCTGCTGTTCCTCTCGGGTATTACCGGAGCATCTGATGCCATCATCATCATCATCATCATCAAGGCTTCTGTTGCATTATTAACGAGATGATGATGGAGGACGAAATTAACACTGTGATTACGAGCCGAGGAAACAGAGTCATCTTCGGCTCATAAACAGACAGATACTCTTTTTGCATTTCTGAAATGAGCCTCTGCATCTGTTATTTTCTGTTAATTGTAATAGCTGTAGCCAGCTGTCTTTACATCATTCTTCTTCACTATTAAAATGTGTTTTCAATGGGTTTTCTTTTAATTGCCAAACTTTCTTTCCAGCTCAGTGTTGATGTTTTGAAACTTGGAGTTTCAAAAGCATTAACACAGATTGAGGAGGAAATGTAGGTATTTACTGTGGGGACCGTTTCTGAACTTTCTATCAACCAAAGCACATCGCTTGGCTCGAAACAGCCGAAGGATGAAAAGCGTTGAAGCAACTTCACTCATCGTTCCTTTTGTTTGAGTTGACGAGGAAGTTTCAAGGGAGTTCCTCCATAAATACAAAGTTAATCCCTGCAGGCAAGATCAGAAAGATACACAAGCGCTGTTCCAAATGTTTTAATGAGGAAATAATTAAGTTATTATCAGATTGTTTACATATAACTGGCCAACAATACATTTAATTAATTTCATTATAAAGAAGTCAGAGCAACCTTTTTTTTTTTCTTTTTTTTAAAGCAACCTGCCTGCTGGCTCACGGTGAACACGAAGCCCGCTTGATATTGAGCTTATTACCTCGAAGAATTGATTCTATAAAAGAAGCTGTCGGGCTCTAATTTGTTTGTTTGTTGCATTGTTATTTGTTCAGCGCAGGTTAATTTTGCTGTGCAGAAGCACGACAGAGGACAGGACAAGGACTCGCCATCAACGCGTTCTCAGGCGATGCTTTGCAGCCGTGACATACCTGCAGAGTGTTGACTCAGAAGTGGCTTATAATAAAAGTTGCCGTCTGTGTCCTCTGACTGTGTCAAGTATTCAAATTCATCTCATAATCTTTTTATAGCGCATCAAGTGAAAAGGTGGAAAAAAGCTTTGGTGGGCTTTTTTTTATTTGACTGTGTTTTCAATGCAACCTGGATTTTTGAAGTTTTTGATTTCTTGTGGCTCTGATGAAACTTTAAACAGAGCAACAAATTATTCATTTTTTTGTCTGGCTTAGATCGACATTAGACTCTTCTGCTTGGAGCATCAGCCCAAAAAGACAAACTGCACACACAAATATCTGTAATGTAAAAGCCTGCGTGCACAGAAACTTCAGCGGCCACGTTAACTACGACTCATAAAAAGGTGCGTCTCGACAAAAAACATCCAATCCCTGAGCTTAAGTTTGTGTCACGTGTGCAGCCCACAGCGAGTGAACGCTAAAGATTACGATGTTGAGAAAACTGACAACACAATCTGCAGATTTAAAATCAATCCACTTTTTGGGTCAATTCTAAATTAATTCAACAACTACAGCGCTGCGTTTCGTTCACAAGTTCAACAACGGAGCGTGTTGCATTGCTCATGCAGGCTCATGCATTGCTCATGCATTGCTCATTCAGACTCATGGGTATTGTAATAGCCGACATGCCTCCGCTGCAGAGGGAATGCGCCAGGCGAGGGCAAGTCAGCAACGGAGAGAGATCCTCCCCCACCGAGCCCCCCGCCCCCACATAGATGAAAAACAAAAGAAGCCAAATCAAATTTGGATAAAAAATAAATAAAATTCTGATTTGGGTACAGCCCTAATTTAGAACCGTTTACGTGTCAAAATGATGAGATTTAACAGACGGGATCATAAAACAAACCTATATAATCATTACATTATCCAGGAGGAACAATGAGGAGAACAATATGTAATTGGGGAATAATCTCTGGAACCAGCAGCTTCTCTTTCTTCACATATTCTACATTTAATTTTTGAACTGCAGGAATTGAGAGCTCTTTTGATGAGATTGTGTTGAGCCAGCGAGGGTTACTACATCCTGTGCCTCCCCGCCTAAAATCAATTTAGTCGTACTGACAATGCTGGAAACTTCCACTGCTGACCTACATGTCACTGTGACCCACTTGCTACTGCTGAGGTTTGTCCAACATCTGAAGGAAGTTTAAATCTGAGGAAAACACAAACGTATACAAACCTAAATTCTCTAGAAAAGAGAGTAACAGGGTGAGAGGTGCTGGAGCTGCAGGCTGAAATATACTTTGGGAACAAGCAAACCAACACTCACAGTGATCGACACGGTGTGAGGAAGCCGTACGGACAAATTCTATCCTCCACGCTCCTCAAATATCTATCTCCCTCTACTGACTGTGTTCACTGCAGAAAAGCACCAACAACTCAGAGAAGAGACAGAACCACCAGATTCCTCCAGACTGATGGACTCGGTCCCTCCAGGCTTTTGAATCACACATGGGCACAGCTGGTCTTCACATGTGCGCTAAGTGTAAAGTAAGTTTTTTATACTGAAGCCAGTTTACGGATCTTTTCTACCAGCTTTTTGTAGCATTTTCAAAAGGTACCTTACTGTATCTAAAAACACGCACGTGTCAAAGTAAAAGGAAAAACTGTCTTTTATGCCATTTTCATCTATTTGTGTATTTTAGAGTTATTGGAATTACGAGATTCTGACTTGCAAATAGCGTTTGTCAGCATCTAACACGCAATGAAGACTCAATATATCCAACATGGCAGGTTAATATGGTATGATTGAAAACAAAACAAATATGGATTCCTCACATCAGCCAAAGTCCAGGATCAGAAGAAGAAGAAGA
>CALSBV010009973.1:10210754-10237440 GCA_943590825.1 Bovichtus diacanthus
AAAAAAAAAAAAAAAAAAAAAAAAAAAAAAAAAAAAAAAAAAAAAAAGAATAGAAAGGTGTTCAGCACAACTGCTATGCACGAGCATCTCTCAATCGCCTGACGGGGTCCAGGCTCGACCCTCAACTGGGCCTCTCTGCCCTGCGGCGGCAAACCACCCGACTCGCCCTGAATCACGGAGCCCGTTTCAGCTTTGCGACTGTAATTTTTTCACCCCATGTCGTCACCATTTAGTCTATGATAAAATTGTTTATAGTGCACAAACTTGTTTATAGATCTAGCCTCTAAATGTGGTTCTCAACGTGCACCAGGTGATGCATTTGAACTTTAAAATGCAGCTTACAAAATGCATGGTTAAGATTCCTGTATTTCTTCCTACAGATATAGCGCAGAAAAAACATATTGCAATGTCAGTTCTTTCCAATATCATGCAGCCCTGGAGCACATCATTTGAGACCACGGCTGTCAAGGCTTTCCAGGCTGCTGCAGCGCAGGAGATCATTTCAAGATGATGCACACAATGCATTCATTATTGCAGCTGCCCTCGAGCAAAGATTTGGCAAACTAAAGTTTCTGGCTGCAGAAGACAGCCTAAAAGTGCAAGTCAAAGTTCAAGACAAAAGAAGGGAGGACAACACAAGCAGCAACACAACCAGTTTCAGAGAGGAGGCCCATGTTTCTGCTGGACACTTGGCTCAGATTCAAAGCAAAGTTTCCATCAAGCAGAGTCCTGCTCGTCTGTCTCTGCAGCATCAAGCCATCCGAACGAGGCTGACGCAGAGCATGTAGACATGCTTACGTTCTTATATGCTGATGACACTCTTGTCCTTTAATATTGAGAACTCTCTTTGTTAAATTCTCCTCTGAACTGATCAACATTTCAACATTTTTTTTTTTTTTTTTTAACCATTTATGTCGGGCTATTTTTTTATGAAAAAAAATGCTTGAATAAAAAGATTTGAAAGATTAATGGTCGACATTTTTCTTATTTACTGGTAATGTAACCAAAGTTAACAAATAGGTTAAAAAAAGTAAAAAAAATAAATAAAAAAAAAAGACATTTAAAGCACCTTGGACTTTGACCAATTAATCATTTGGACCAAACTATTAATTGCTGGTCGTTATGTTGGTGAGTCAAGTGACTTAACTAAATGACAAAAATGACAGAAATAAGATGAAAATACAATTCAAAATATATTTATATAGACATTTTTTTTTTTCCTTGAAAATATTCCCTGCAAAAATGTTGAAAATGGGAGATTTATTCTGCTCACATAGACATTAAGTCACCATGACTACATGCAGTTAAGCACAGTATGTCATACATAAAGTGAACAGTGAATTCACTGTGCACATCGTCACCACCATGCATTTCCGACAGAGCCGAGAGACTCAAAAAGGAAAGTTATGTGGACACACGAGCATCATTTCTCCTGAGAAAACTCTGCCAGCTGAACTTTTCACAGCAATCAACATTAGAGGTTTGCACACTTGTTGGTTTCTGCACCAATGAGATTTCTTTTAATGAATAATAGTTGCACCTTCTGTTGCCAACCTGCAGTACTTTATCACAAGATTAAGTGACTCTTCAGAGCCTCTGGTGTTTAATTTAGCAAAAATTCATTTCCCAGCCACGCTTCTTTTTCTGACGTTCACAAACAATATGTTTGCTTCTCAATCTGTCCATCTGATACATGTTCACGCTGCTTATTCCTCACATCCACACAGCAACAGCCTCTTCTAAGAGCGGGGAGATGGCTGTGAAATTACTCATATGCAAATCAACCTGTGACATAATCTGATGATTTAAAGCATGTTTTCAGCAGCCAACATATCATTTTCTTGAAAGAGAGATGGTAACACTAATTATCCCCGTCATTCAAAGTGTCATCAATCTTGCCATGGATGGATTACTGAACGGCACACAGGAGGCCTCTGGTCCCAGTGACTATTAACATTACGTGGCAGAAATTCAATCAAATCGACTACAAAGAAACACAAAATGACTACAGCGATGCAGAACAACGACAACTTAGAGACCATCTTGCGATGGAATCAAGCAATGCCAAAAATCGGGCCAAGGGTGTAAAGTGGGCGTATAAAGTGACTACTTGATACCTCTCATTCTTCCGCCCTTCTTGCTCAGACCACGCCCATCTTCGAACTCAACCTTCATTTTGGTCTCAACTACACACCTGTAAAGTGTCTTGACTGCATCTTGCACATCGCGGTGACAACATCTGTCTACATTCAGACGGACTTAGAAACACCTTGCAAAGTACGTAAAACTGCTTCTGTGGTAGTTCCTGCTACAGAAGGTGTTCCTTGGAGCCAACGATGACACACACATAGACTCAAGGTGACAACAGTGCCAGCGTCACGGCTGCTAAAGAGGCACAAATTAACTAGAGCGTTGAAAAAAAAAAAAAAAGAAAGAAAAAAACTACAAAGAAATGCATAAAAATTCCAGAAAAAGATGCAAAATGATACCCAGAGAGATACCACGCGACTGCAAACAACCATTTTGTTTTGTCTCATATTCCATCTATGAGTTGGGCAAAAACTTTCCATTTCTCTAAATCCTAAAACATCTTAAATCCAATGAATTAAGATACACTTGCGTACATCATTTGGCTCAGTGGTGCACGCCGCTCACCACCAACATCGCCTGCAGTGAAATGTATGTCTTGTATGTTGCCTAAAAAAAGCCTTTACAAGGTGATTAGGTCTGCTTAGCTTGCAGCGCCTTCGCTCCCCAGTACTCACATTGATTGTTTTCTCCTGGCTTGGTAAATAGATGGAAGTCAATACACTCATGCTGTGACGTCAGGGTTCACCTGGCTGCACGTCTCCCGGGCTTTACCAATTAGAGAGTAAGAATGCAGCCAAGAATTTCATTTGTAGCCTAAGCTGTTATTAGTAACGACAGGTGGGTATCGAGTGTGGCGCAACACTGTGCTGGAGAAAATTGTGATAAATGACAGAGGGGTGAGGCTCTTTCTCTCTAAAGAGCTGTGCAGATAGAAGACTGCTGGTCATTAGACAGGTGTGTGTGTGTGTGTGTGTGTGTGTGTGTGTGTGTGTGTGTGTGTGTGTGTGTGTGTGGTTGTGTGTGTGTGTGTGTGTGTGTGTGTGTGTGTGTGTGTGTGTGTGTGTGTGTGTAAGAGAAAGTGAAGATGCAGTGCACAAATGGGATTTCTAAAAAAAAATATATATATATATATATTTTTTTTTTCGTGCCCATTTTGCCTCCACCCTCTCGGTGCATCATGGGAGACTCGCGCACACACACATCTGTTTACCTTATGGTCGATGATGCCGCTGTATCCCTGGAGGACCGGGGGGTGAGGCTTGGCCACCCTGACGGAGCTTTCAGTGGGCCGCCGCAGCTGTTCATGCGGCCGGGTGTGAGTGTCGTTCGCGTCCCTGGAAGCACCGTTGAAGCTGCCGTTGTACACGAGGAACAAGCTCGCGCACAGGAGCAGCACGAGGAGCACGGCTATCCCATGGCGCTGACACAAAGACACACACAGATGCTGACTAATTATTCCTGTTGCACCGGTCTGAGTTTGCAGCCTGCACCACCATCTTCCTCTTCTCTACGGTCAATACTCAACCGCAACTTCCCCGGATGTCATGTCACGAGCGAACAAAACTTTATTTTTATTTTTTTTATATAATTTTATTTATTTGTTTAAACTGCCGTTATCGATTTAATTTAAGGGCACGGGCAGACTCGTGACATTGACTAGATGCCGGGTTGTTAATGAAAATCTTTACTTAGTTTGCAATGCGTGCATTCTAATGCTCAGGTGCGTTCAGGAGCCCATCTGCCCGGGAATTTACATCAAGTGAAAAAGTTCATATCGATATCTTGACCTTGTAAGTTAAAAGGCGCGGGTTATACATCACATATGCCGATAAGCAGCTCGCGACACTTTTTCCTTTTGATTATGTGCATCTATTTATTTTTTTTTCCTTCCACAACGTGCATCAATACAAGAAATATTAAGGAGAAAAAAATCAAGCACTTTTTTTTTTTTTTTTTTGATTTATGCATCTGCATTAAAAGCAGGAACAGATAACACCCAGCGCCCTGTGCTTCATGCTGTCTAGTATTTATCATAAGAAAAAAGCCGGAGCTTAGTGCCAAACAGAGCGCACAGCTGGATATCCATTGTTCAGATCCTAATCTTTTGATCCTGCAAAGTGCACACAGCAGCGTTAGGGCCTTTGGAGCGCACTTCACTGAACAATGCTGTGTGTAAAAGCGAGCACAAACAGTTGCACGGGAGAAACCTTTACCATAGGTGTCTTCATTTTGCGGTGCGCTGTCTTATCGCTGCAGCTCAGGGCGTCTCACTCCACTTTTTCTCATCCTCCAGCGGCATCTCTTCGCATCCCGGGTCCACTCCAGTCCGTCCGCGCTGTGCCCGCCTGCCTGCCTGTCTTCAGACTGGAGCCCAGGCGCAATTCATACTGTGGAGACCGAGGCGACAGATGTTCACTATTGTACCTCTGCTGGGTCTTAAAGCCCCCCGAGTTAGAGCGGCTGAAGAGCGGAGGCGCAGCGCAGTTAATTAAAGAGACTACCTGCAAGAGGGTGATAAGGCCGTTTTGTTTAATGGTTATTTCCTGCTGAGCAGTATTTGATGGAAATCTCTGCTCGGATTACTCTGGAGTACAGTGAACCCACGCCATGTCATCTTCTGGCATCTCCTGCATAACATATTAGGTGGATTATGAATGCAAGAGAAGTTAAACAGCTGCGATTATATCTTGGAGTGCAACCAAACTCTGAGTCATTGTAAATCAGAGAGGTGGTGTTTTCCACTCAAGTGCACATTGGAGGTATTTGACCTTTACTTGAGTATTCATGCCACTTCCAATACTTTTCAGTTACGTAGACTTTAGGATTTTACACACAACACATACATGAACCTTATGCATATGAGCCGTTGTTCCAGATGAAACTCAACGGTTTCATTAACAATGCACATTGTGAAATATATACAAAACAAAGTGCATTGTAGTTAATATTAGTTTCACCTTGACCAACAACGTAAAGTTGATAGTTTTAGTACATTTTGCACACAATACTCGTATTGCAATACTGTATTTTTACTGAAGATATGAAAACTTCAATCATTATCTATCTATCTATCTATCTGCCTGCCTGCCTGCCTGTCTATTAATGGATCAAAACAAAGTATTAAACATCAGTTTAACAGCTTTTGATCCTCTTCTTCATCCTCCAGTTTTCTCTTTAACTCAATGGATTGTACGGTCAACTCTCAGTTTTGTTTTATATATTAAAAAGTGCTATTATAAATAATGTTTGCTTTCTTGCAATACTGCCACCCATCCAACCTAAAAAACTACTGTTGTATATTGTACTGATATTTGATATGTTTTCTTTTTTACGTAATATGAATCCTAATAGCAAAGCTGAAAACGCTTTTATTTATTTATTTTACAAGCCCTATAATTCTTAATAATTTCTAGAAAGTTTACTAGAAATAACTATGTGATTTGGTACAAATTGTATAGGGGGAAAAGTTTTTTTTATTGTATTTTAGGTTATTTACTTAGTTTAGTTTAAAGCATTTGTTGATTTCAAGAAAAAGTTCCTTGAAACAGCTGCTCCATTGAAACCCCAGTATAAATGTATTAATCATTCATTCATTAATGTAAATGTATTCTTCAAACATGTTGAACTGCTTGCCTGCACTATTGCACATTTTTAGATCAATCAATTAATTCATAATGATTTGGTGCATCATTTTAACAATTAGTGTCAAATGATAATGATATGGCTCTTTTCAGGACTCTTTCTATGAGCTTATTAGAACATTATTATTAATTTATGTAATAAATAATTACCAATTTATCATATTTTAATCATATTTTACAACTTTTGAGTTTGTAGTGATACAGTCCCTGGAAAAAAAAACACCCAGTTAGCATTTTTTATATGAATGCTATTAGTAACCAAGAGAAATACATAGATATACTGAACATAAAGTCAGATATACATGCATACATATGCACTCATGTGTAGACGTTCATATATTCAGTGCATACCCAAACATACACATAAACATGTACAGTACATATTTAATAAGTTAATAAGAAATTATGTCAAATAGTGAAAATAGATGTAAAATCTAAAGAAACTGATAGAATAACAAGAATGAAGTAACACCATGTCTGTAAAAGAGTGATGGGATTCAACTTGAGATGTTTGATGTCCAGCACAAGACTTAAAAGAAGATTAATGAAATGTTAAAATGTATGATTTAAAAATCGACCAGCGTAGCGAGGCAGTAGAAATACAGTCAAGTCTTGTAGATTTAGTTAGAAGTCTTGTTGCTGCACTAAAAGGTAGAGAGGAGAGGGAATTCTGACTCAGACAGAAGTAGGAAGACTTGCATTTAAAAAAAAAAATAAATAAAAATGATGAGATAAAAGCAACCAAGGTCAGCAATACTTGAACATTTTTATATTTCAGAAAACAAATTCTGGTTCATAGACGAAGACACGAGTATGAAAGAAACAAGTTAGTCAACATAAACAAGAAAAGAGAACTTCAAACTCAAAAGTTAAAGTTACTTGCAAAAGCCCTTTTATTCTCCTCAGCTGTACAGAGTGTTTTAGTGTCTTTTGGCGCGTTGTTTTGGTTTAACGCTCTGAAACCTGTTTTGATTCACTCTCACCGCTCTCATCAAGCTCTTACTGTGAAGAACCTGCTCAGCATCCAGCAGCTAACACACTAGCTGGAAAAGGTGAAAGAGCCAGATGTTTATGTCATTACAAGGATGTGATTCTTTGGGATTGGGTTGTTTGTTTGTCAACAGGGTTAAAAAAATATATATATTTAAAACCACCAGCCCCGATTCATGATACTTAGTGGAAGGTTGTAGCATGGGCCAAGGAAGAACCCATTAAATGTTGGAGTGGACTCGAATCACGGAGCGGATAGATGCATTATTATTCACTTGTGAAGGTCGTCGCTCCTCGTGCCCTTCTAGTTCTGCTGATTTAGTGTTGAGCAAGACGTAGCGCAAAGGTAAATGTTGAACATTTATCAGGTGAAGACAAACATTAATGCTAATGTTGCTCCCTACATGTTGGATGTTTGCTCGCATGTTTCCTCAACTTAGAAGGTGATAATGTATCATTGTGTGTTCACAGCTTGTTTCTGCTGCCCCCAAGTGGTCAAATATAGTTTAACCCAAAAAAAACCCGCCATTTGTCTTCCTAGAACATCACAGTAGTTTTGCGTTCAGTGCAGCTCGTGATTATTTACAGCACCAGAACAGCGCATGTCAACCGCATGGCCGGACAGGAACACTGATAGTGGATTATTCTGCAAAACGCCTGAATACTTCAAATTACAATGTGTGTTGATTTTAATTAAACTTCCGCATCCCTTCAAGAGTAAACGACTTCCTTTGTTGACAGTGAAGGTTGGGTGCAGATTTGTTAATGCTCAGGGATACTGCATGTGGGATTGACTCTAAATAAACAGTGGCTGTGATCGTGGTAATAAAGGAACGTGTCACCCAGTGCGACAGTAGGCTCAGTAATGCATTTTTTAAAAATATTTCTTGAACAACAATAGCGCTCTATGGCTCATAGGAATAAGCTGCATCAATACAAAACAGAAAATCTTGAGATTTATCCTTTAAATAACTTGTGTAATGACATCAGCTCCAGGTATCTCCTCCGGTCACCATGACTGCAGCCTCTGCACATTAATCCACCACACAATGGACAGTTAAGACCACATATAACAATGAATGCATTAAATCTGGAGTGGAGATGCTGCATGTTTCACCCCCACTTGCCCCTGATTGTGTATAATCTGCTTATGAAAAAAAAACAAAAAAACAGGTTCCCATGGGAGATGCAAAAGCGACTTCCCAGAAGCAATAATCCACATGAGCGTTGCCAGAGTCACAGGGGGATAATGTGCAACACAGTGTGACGTTGGAAGGCTCAACAACAACAACACATCAGAAAAACAGTTTCAAAGAAAGGCCATCTCTGAAGTGTGCACTTACTGAAGGGCAGTGAAAGGGCGTGTGGGCTAAGAGCTCAATGGGGATATTCAGGGAATTTGGCAATTAGGCATTTTCAAAGGTAACTGCAGCATAAATCTTCGTGCGTCTATGCTCAGTGGTGGAAGTAATCAGATCCTTTAAGAAGTACAAGTAAAGTAAAAACCCTGCATTTAAAATGTTACTCAAGCTAAAGTATATATGAATTTATTTTCAGCACAATTTACAACGTTACATTGGAGAAGCCAGCAGGAATAAAGTAGATTTCAAAAAAAAAAATGATTTAATTAAAAAACAGCCCAGTGTTGCCAACTCTTTTCCAATGATAGTAGCTAGCAGCACTTAATCCAAAAGTCACTACATCTAGCGAGAAAGTCGGCAAATTGGCAATACTGACAGTCCCCCCCCCGAAGCATCATAATAAATGTAAACAACAAAGTACTATTGTTAGTACTCTGCTGTCGTGTCGAGTGCACGCAGGGAGACTAATCACAATCCTGCGAGAGCGGCTTTATCACAAACAAAATCAACACATCTGGAGATGCATGTAAATGTACTTAGTTACATTCCACCAGTTTACTGTATCAATTTACTTTATGGCCGGTTTTCACTGCAATTGTGTTTTACACCGTAAAGCCCAGATAATATTTGTGACATAAAATTGTAATAATCTCCGGCTACACAATCACCCGACAATTCAGTGCAGTTTAAAAGAGAACTTATTTTTTTTTTTATGTTCATAGAAAAAAAAAGATTCTTGGAAAAAAGGATGAAAGTGTAGCAAAAGTTCAACAAGCACTTAGCAGAAAACAGGAGTTCTACATGGCAACACCGGCACTTTAATTCCCCCAGAGTTAATAAACTGCAGGTTTTTATCTACATTCCCTCCATCAAAAGGAGCAAAGGATAAAATTGGAAACTGGAACTGAATCTAAATGTTCAATATAAAAGTGAACATGAGGTGGCCTAATACATCCTCATATACAAATGTACTTAATGCCTTTTCATTCAAATTAATAGTGTGGTTTATTGTGGCATTTAATACTTCAAAAAAAAGGATTTAAATGATATGAAATACGACAGCTATACAACTGGATTAGTATGCTGTTGTTGTTGCATTATTCATGACTGTTGTGAGATAAAAGGATCAAACCTCCAGTGCGAGTTTGTGGCCACTGTTATAAAGCCAGAGAGACAGAAGCTAAAGTAGTAACCCTGCTATTTTCTTTTCTATATGCTGTTTAAAGTCTGCCGGAGTAATCGCGCTTTACTGCTGTGTTTCAAAAGACGAGGAGGAAGCATTCAGGAAAATTAAAAACATAAATTCTTTTTTTTTCTTTTTTTTTTTTTTTTCTAAAGTGCACAAAATCTCAAAATAACTATGGTTTTAGTGAACATTTAACAAAAGTCATTTTTACAACAAGCCTCACTCTGAGTATTCATGAGGGGCCAGTGCGGATCACTTATGTGTGGGCGGCTCAGCGCTCTGTACTCTTCACCATGACGATCAGGCCGTGAGCAGTCATACACATTTTGAATATAAATCAACATGCAAGCAAGCCGACATGCCAGCAGCACCAGAAGCACGCTGATCGATGTTAATGGGCCTCGTAACACTGAGGTTACGGCGCTCACAGAGCAGCTTCTGCTGGTCAGGGCCAGCTTGATGACGACGACGAGGTTACCGTGAAACATGGCTGCTGCCTGCCGAGCGCGTGGACGCCGCTGGACGCTGATCAGCGGGTGTTTACGATGCCTATAACATGCAGGAGGGCCCAGCCGCCTGCTTATTGCCTGTCACAGGCCGTTACATGGTTGATTGTCTAGGGTCCGCACGGTGCTATATTTCTCCCTTTTATGCTCTCCATTCCTTTGCAGATCTGATTTATGAGTGAAAGCTGCTCCTCCATGGTGCTGCAGGACAGGCGCCTTGACAAGGGAATCTGACTGGCTTTTTGTCCTTTCCATAATTAGAGAGTACATCCAATTCACCCCGTTCATTACCCCTGGGTCCTTTGACAAATGAGGTGGCCTGTTTTAATGCTCACCGACTGTCCTGTCCGGGGTGAACAAGCAACAGTGGATACAAGAGGATGGAAGACGCAATCACAAGGTAGGTCAGTATATTGCTACAAAATGTAAGTGGGAATTCTTTTTTTTTTATTCACATCTCTTTCCGGCAGCACTCAAATCAATTTGGGCAAATATGGGGTCCGTTCTTCATTAAGAAGATAAACGTCCCACTCCTTCTTGACTGATGCAACTTTTATCAAAATTGTGTTTGCTGTGGCATGGGTGATGTGCTGCTGTGCTGACAGTTTCTATTACGGACATGGTTTACAATTAACTGTTTCTTCTTTATCAAAAAAACATCACTCTGAAAATATTTTTCATAGAGGACTGAAAAACAGTGAGATAAACATTTTTAAAAAAAAAGTAAATTTAAATATCCACATTTAATATAACTTACATATATTTTACATTACTGATAATCAATTTGCAAATAATTATGGTGTCTTTTTGGATTTATAAAATGTATATATTTTTTTTCTTCCTTCCAGGCAGCCACTACTTTCCATCTGTTAAGTTTCTATTTGTGGCAAATGCAAGATGGCAATGCAGACGCTTGAAACTTGCCTGATTCCATCCCACTGAACCTTAAGTCTGCATTTATTTATACAATTAAAGCTGAAATATTTATTAATTTCATCTGAATGAGGGTAGACTCTGAAAGAGGTTGCTGACGCTGCAGCTCGATGGTGCATTTGAGTGTGTAGCAACTTTACTGTTTGGATTCGCTGCTCTCATGTGCACCGTTTTCCAGACGTGGCAGGAAACTGTTTGCAGCTCAAAAGCTTTGATAAACCTACTGTGCACTACCTGCCCAGCACCAAACATCAGACAGAAAATAAGAAGCTAGCTGCTGAAGAAAGTGGACTATACAGTAAAAGGGACTCTACTTAGCAGTTGGTCCTTTAGCCAAAGCAACACTTCATAAAAAAGGTGATCATTTGCCATTGTGGCATTTACAACTTGTTACACTGCCTGAAAATGGCCAAAGAACAAATAATTAATGCCTGTTAAAGTCATGTTAAAGTGACGTTGTCATTAGGAGGTAGCCTGTGCAGACTTTTACTGCACTTACACCTGCATTACCACACAAAGAAAGATGACACTCACAAATTAATGGAGGCAACATATTCACTGTAACAACCCAAGCCAATTTAAAAAGGTTTTGGGTCAGCTAATTGATTTTCACATTCTGGCAAAATGAATGGAAACAATGGCAGCTAGAAAAAAGGTAGATAAAAATGGATTTACATGCCTCAAAAAAAAATCTTCACAAATAAAAAAGTATTTTAGGGCTTCAACCAGTGAAAAAAAAAATACATCTTTATTGTAGGCATCAATAATAACGCCTCATAGAACCTTATAGTAGTCTACATTAACATACAAACCTCTTTCCTCTCATTCGTCCAAAGCACCTGCTCCCTCAAACCACCTGCCCCCCCCCTTATCCTGCCAACCCCTGTGTCAGTTCTCCCCAGTTTCCTCCTCTCACCTCTCTGAACTCCTCACAGGAATGAAAACTGCCACCTGCACTCTGGAGCCCGTCCCCTCCAGCTTTGTCAAGGCCTGCCTTCCTGCTTTCTCTCTCTCTCCACTTATCACTGCAACAATAAACTCCTCCCCGTGAACTGGCATCGTCCCACCATCCCTCAAAACCGCCGCCGTCACCCCCCATTCTGAAAAGACCCTGACTGAACCCTGACACCCCAAATAACTTCAGACCAATCTCCAACCAACCCGTTCTAACGATCTTCTTCTCTCCTCTGACGCCGGTAACCTCAACAGTCTCAACCGTCCTCGACCTCAGCGCCGCCTTTGACACCATCAATCACTCCATCCTCCTCACCCGACTTGAAACCACCTTTAACGTCACCGGCACTGCCCTCTCTTGGTTCAAATCATACCTCTGACAGGCACCAGTTCATCTCCATTAATAACTGCAAATCCCCCTCCGCTCCCCTCCCCCAAGGTGTCCCCCAAGGTTCAGTTCTTGGCCCCCCTCCTCTTCATCCTGTACCCCCTTTGGTCACTTAATCCGGCATCATGGTCTCCAATTCCACTGCTTCGCCGATGATCTCCAGCTCCTTATCTCCATCGCTACCCACTCCATCCTGACAAACTGCATCACTGAAATAAAATCCTGGCTTCAAAGCAAAAATCAAACTGTGATAAATCCAAAATCATCATCGGACCAAAAACGCTTACCAAATCCACCCACAGCATCGACGGTTTCCCAGTATCCACCTCCCCTCACATCCGGAATCTTGGCATAGTCTTTGATCAAACCCTCTCCCTCGACCAACACACTAAATGGATCACCAAGTTAACCTTCTTTCTCGCCCCAAAAACGTTGCCAGTCTCCGTCCATCCCTCCCTCTCCTCCACAGCTGCAGAAACTCTCATCCGTGCCTTCGTCGCCTCCTGTCTGGACTACTGGAGCAGCCTCCTCTATGGTTCACCCTCAAAAATCATCAATAAACTCCAATACATCCAGAACTCCGCTGCCCGTGTACTCACCCACTCCCAGACCTGTGACCACGTTACCCTCGTCCTTTACAAGCTCCACTGGCTCCCCATCCTCCAGAGAATCCAGTACAAAGTCCTCCTCCATAACCTGGCAGCATCCTACCCGACTGACCTCCTCCACAGACACACTCCCACCCGCACCCTCCGCTCTGCTGCTGCTGCTAACCTCCTGTCCCCCTCCCCCATCCGGACCAAAACACAGATCCTGGGGGGACAGGGCCTTAGCCATCGCTGCTCCCACTTTCTGGAACTCACTGCCTCAAACCATCAGAGACTCCACCTCGCTCACCACATTCAAAACATCACTTAAAACTCACCTGTTCAACACTGCCTTCAACCGCGGACCGTCTCTTCTCCTTCCTTTTTGTTCCTTTATTCATTTACCTTTGTTCTACTTACTCAGTCAAGCTTCTAGAAAAGCGCTATACAAGTCAAATGTATTATTAAACCTTAATTGTTTGTGACTTAATGTTTGGCATTTGCTATAAATGACCTACCTAATTAATTATTTAAAAAATTAGTTTGAAAAAAAAGGGAGGTCAACAGATCGCTTAATATACATATGTTGTGGTTATTGAAAGAGTAATTTTGCTGATTTAGCATTGCACTGCTATTAGCTGAGATATTGTTCACCTTACCCACAACGCAACTTGGGTCAGCCACCAACAGTTCAGTCATATATTCAGGTAAACTAGTGGCTAATGTAGAGATGAGGAATGGGTTACGGACGTCTGATAAACTTACTTCTGATTTTTACAAAAAAAAAAACAAAAACAAGAAAAGATGTTGCCTCAAGGTATGCCACTTATAAAACATTTCTCATACACAGTACTGCTCTCCAAGGCCTGTAATCAGACTTTCATTTGTAAAATTGGCACAGCCATCCTTTAAAGCTGGAGTGCAGGACTTTGAAATATAACCGAACATATGTTACATTGAAGCACTTGCAAAAAGAGTTCACACAATGCCGATTAAAGCACATCACCGCCAGGGAAAGCGCTCTGTATTTTTGCAGGATCAGAGTTGTGGCGTTTGGTGTCTGTGGCGACTTTCCCACACTGGGGGGTGTATGTGTGTGACCACAGCGACGGAGCAGCAGCAGCAGCAGCTAGGATTATGCCGGAAGATATGGTGAAAAAAATCTTAAGAAGTGTCCAAGAAAAGTTTCTGGAGTTGATGGTCCAGATAATAAAGAAATAAATAAATATCGAAGGGTGAGGACAAACCCTCCTGGCTGCAGGGGAGATGTGGTGCGCTCACTTCAGCTGCGTATATCTTCACAGCTAGAGGGAGGGGAGACTAATTCTGCACTGCGGCTTTGTGAAGCTAAAACTCCAGTATTGTCACGGGACGCGTTTGGACCCAAATGCAGCACACAGGAAACCAGGAACTGTTGATAATGGCGTTTAATGCCAGAGCTCGGCAGGACAGATAATGAGCACAGGTACGTCCAAGCAGACAAACCAGTAGGGGACGGGCACAAGGCAGATCGTGGCCAGGTAGAGGATCGGGAATCAGAGGAGACGGGCAGGCAGGAAAACGGTCCGGAACGAAGTGCTGGAGAGTCTCACATGAGTCGTAGTGCAATCAGGCGATGAGCGGGCGAGCAGGAGAGGCTTCATTACTGCTACAGATGAGATGCAGCTGGAGCCCAGGTGAGCTGATGAGGTGGGAGGGGCTGGCTGGTGGGGGGAGGTGGAGGCAGGGGGGAGTGGAAAAGTACTGAGGTGCAGCAGGTAAGGAGAGAAGCAGACTGTGACTGAGGTATGGCCCTTTAACTGTTGGACACAGTGTCTATTGTGGTAGTTGAAACTGAAACGTACAGTTCAAGGGGAACGTGGGCTTGGTCTCTGTGAGATAAACACATTGTTAACATGATAATAACAGCTGACAGGTAATTATAAGGGAAATGAATGGATTATATTACCAGATGCTGCAAAAAAAATGAAGCCCATTCAGGTTGGACTAAATTGGAAAACAGATAGGATTTCCAGGACCGGATTCAATTAAATAATGTCAATCATCAGGACCATTCTCATGAAGAGAGCTCGAAGCCCAAACTATATTTAATTCTGCCCCTAACCCAGTAAATTACGGTCATTACACCACAATCTGTTCGCTTGCTGTGTATTTACAGTTAGTGTAGCAGGGCCTGGACATTGTCCACGAGAGGATTTATTTGCTCTCCATGTTTGTTGACTGTGGACACGTCAAGAATAGGCTGATGGGTGTCCTTTGCTCTGAGCTGGCTTTTAATTAAATTGTTCCCTCAGGCATGGTGGAAGAGGGAATCTAGTTTCAGGGGTGACTGGGCCACGAGGACGGAGGGAGCCCCGGTGCTTTGCTGTGGTGGAGGTGGGACAAGCACTCTGACTCCGCTGAATGGGAAAGCAGCTCGGTGGCGATGCATCAGTGTGTGCGCCCCCCCCACCACTGTGCATCAGTGCCCCCCCGCCACTGTGCATCAGTGTCCCCTCAGTGTCCCCCCACCACTGTGCATCAGTGCCCCCCCCACCACTGTGCATCACCCCAGTGTCCCCCCACCACTGTGCATCAGTGTCCCCCCCACCCCTGTGCATCAGTGTCCCCTCAGTGTCCCCCCACCACTGTGCATCAGTGCCCCCCCCCACTGTGCATCAGTGCCCCCCCACCACTGTGCATCAGTGTCCCCCCCACCACTGTGCATCAGTGTCCCCCTCAGTGTCCCCCCCACCACTGTGCATCAGTGTCCCCCTCAGTGTCCCCCCACCACTGTGCATCAGTGCCCCCCCACCACTGTGCATCAGTGTCCCGTTCGTTGCATCTCTTATATTCCCTTTTTTATTTATGTAAAGCACTTTGTAAACATTGTTTTTAAAAAGTGCGACACAAATAAAGGTAATTATTATCATTATCATTATCATTTTCATTATTATTATTATTATTATTATTATTATCCTTCTTCTTATTATTATTATGATGATGCAACCCACCAACCTCAAGGTACACATCGATGGTTTATATGTTACTTTATATGAGTGCTTTATTGATATTGATATTAGATATTTCTATACATTTCTCATCTTCTTTATCTTCTCCAAATGGAAATGTTGGTTTGCAGCTAGGAAGCTAAAATAGTCCCACAAAAGTCCACTCCAACAGATAATTGTAATAATATATATGTATAAAATATAAAAAAAAATATATATAAATAAATTTAAAAAATATATATATGTATAAATATGTATATATATATATATAAGTTTTTAAAGAGAGATCGTTTTAATTAATGATATTTTTCTGTAACACTGTTTGAGTTTTGAATGGTTCTGTATATATTGTCCTTTTGAGTTTGTGTGTATTTGAGGCGGGTGTTGCAAAGAATGAATGCTGGAGTATCTCACACTGTTACATGCTACGTACTCGTCCCTGTAAAAACATGAATGGATTCTGCTGCATTTTGTAGTGTAATAAATGCTAAATGGTGATACTTTTATTGTTTGTATCACCTATTGTGCACAATCATTTTTAACCCAATTGAGCTAAAGAACTGCATTATACCGCCTCTCTGTTACAGCAAATCTGGGTGTAATGCAACACTTTCACAAAATGTTGCCGTGCTGGCTGCCATAAACATGTCCATCCTCCATTCCTACTAATGGAAATTCACATTTGGTGTACCTAAGTGCCTCTCACAAAGTGCCGCTCTAATGTCCCATTCTCAGCCCCTTTCATTTGAATCTTTATTGAAAGTCACGCTGAAATCCAAGGAAAATTCCCCCCTTGACGGTTGGTTGTTGGGAGGCAGATTACAGTTTGTGTCCAAAGTAATTTCAACACCCAGTGGCTTTCTCTCCGCCCTAATTTCCCCGTGAACAGCACAACCTGGTCTCCTCGCCGTCCAAGCCAAGAGATTGGAAGCCAGACTTCTATAAATGAAGCCGTCCCCCCCCCCCCCTCCTCTCCTCTCTAATCCTATTCCCTGGTTATAACTGACTGAGGCACAGGCCAGGAGTCTGCCTCCCTCTTTGGCTCACAAACAGTTTGGCTGATTGAGCAATGGCTAATTAACTTCCTGAATATAACTGTTTATCTGACTTCATGATCTGACTGTGTGCCAGTTTGTCTGGCTGCCTGTGCCTCGTCGGTGAGTCTGTCTGGAGGCAGACCGGGCCGCTCCTGACGTTAGCACAAGCCCATCAGATGCTCCGGCTGCATGCTCGCCGCTTCAGTTCTGGCAGCACGCCACTGCTCTTGCTTCACTAGGCTAATGTAAATGCACTGTCTCATCATCCAGGCCCGGAGGGAGGCACACTCGTCTGCCCCGACATGCTCTCTCTCGTGGGGAGGGGGGGGCGGCAAGTTGGCCAGATGCTGGGGAAAGCTTACTGGGTGGCGAGGGAGCTGTTGGAGGTCAGGAGTGAAGGACTGCAAAACAGGGAGTCTGAAACCATTTGTAATGCTGTCTGAGAGTGCAGAAGCCGAGGTAGCTTTTTAAAACGCCAGTCTTTCAGGAATATGTCGTACGAAAATGTGTCATTTGAAATTTCGAAAATGTGAAATCTTCTCTTGTTAAATTCACTTTAACTTCAACAAGTGTTTTGAATTGTTAAGGTCTTCATCACACAGAAATCCTGCGATGTGATTTGGTCACAAGCGTCACCTGGGTAAAGTCTTCCCTCTCTGTTGCTCAGGAGACAGGTTTTCTATTTCTGGGCATTAACTTCTCAGTTTGAGGGAAAAGCTTTGTTGCCACTTCTTGTTGATACAAGGGAAGTGATTAGAAGTTAGTTTGCGATTCAAGTTTTTCATGAACTTTTCCAACACATAAAGACGTTTGTGCAACATCCAACTTGATGAAAAAAGCACCCGCACTCTCAAATCTGTGCAAAAATCTTGCTTGCATATTAAAAAATATTTTTGCTCAGATTTAAGTTTGCCAAAGTTTCATTACTCATCTCACAAAAAAGAGCAGAGAGGTGATGAGCGTGTATAAATTCTTTATTTCTTCATTCCTTAATTTAATGAAGGAATGCTCATTTTTACACTTCTAACTGTAATTATCATCCATGAGTCCTGTTTGAAAAAAAGTTTAACTTGAGTCCAATAATAGAGGATTGTATTTGTTAAATATTACATTTGCAAAATTAAAAACCAGGAACAGTGTCCCCATTAAAACTAAACCTTTTCATAGTGATTATTTCTTCAGCAGAAAAGTAGTTCCAATGAAAACTTCCTTTAAAACTGTATCTGTAAATGTAGAAATCGAGAAAACAAAACTATCTGCATGTCTGACTACCATTAGAGGTCAATGTCATCTGGGTGAATCGACCCGTAAAATGCGTTTCCTGCGCTGTGTTCATGAATTTTCAGATTTCTGCACGGAGCCCCGCAGCTGAAGAGCCGTGAATCTCTTCATCGTTCTGCACGAGTGTTTCTGTGGAAGTAGCCATGGTTGGCATTGAGATTGGTTTGGTTTGTACACATCAAACTTTCAGGAGGCTTTTGAAAGCTTCTCTGTCTCTGTAGTGAGAGAATCCCCAGAGAGAACAGTGCTGCCTCAGAGGATCGGACAGACAAGCAAACTGCTCGACACACACACTGCGTTTCTAAGGAATGACAACCGTGTTTATCAGGAGAACAACGGCTGTGTGGGGCTGTACGCCGATGTTACTTTGCTTCAGGGCTTTAAAAAAGCTGCTGTAGTTGGTGGCACATTTCCAGCAGAGAAGGTATTCATCAAACTGTCAATGGATTCAAAAAATTTCGTCAAGTTGGCTCGCAGAGTCAGTGAAATCTTTCATGTCTTCAGCTGCCTGGAATGGCTGCAAATGCACTGTGAACCTCTCCTCTGCTGCCTGTAAAATCACACTTATCACTCAGATGATTGGACGCAGTTTAAGATGGACCGTGACCGGCTGCAGCATAATGGTAAGCTAATGGTAAACTGGTCTGAGGAGTTGGAACGCTGCCAGTGAATTTATTCTACTGTATGAGAAATGCTCTTCACCACCTCTAATGGCTGCTGAGGTGCCCAAAAAAAATGGTATTTGGATTTAGAAGTTGAGCAAGTACAGTTTCCAGTTTCTACATTCAGCACAGGAAGCTAGAATGCGCAGATGTTTCGACTATACGCCTTCTTCAGTTTCAGGGTTGAGTCTTTTTAACCTGCCATCAATCAATTTGTCACCAACAGGTGTCCCAAGCGGCTACCGTTGTGTCCTCATACAACTCCTATTGGAGGAGAGCATAAGGTTGAATGCTCTGTATATATTGTAGTTCTGTGGATGTGTGTATCCTTGTTTAATGTGTGCCCTTAAAAGGTATAACATGTAACATTTCCACATCAAAATGTCTTGAAACGACTAGACCCCTGTTGTATATTTTTGTTGAATTGTGTACTTATATTAACCCAAATATGCCCAACAATGTTCAAACCCAGAGAAATGTGTGACACCTAAACATCCTGCACTTCACATCCCTTAGTTTTGAAACGATATAGAGTTTCACACTGGCAAGCTGGGGTAGAAACTCTACAAGTTTAGAAACTACTGACTGGCTATTTATATTCAACGCCTGACAAATTGAACACCAAAGCATCCTGAAATTGACAAATCTCTTACTTTTTATTTTGCCTGCAGTTCACCAGGGGTCTCAGTTGTTGTTCCAGCGTCAATGTTATAAACGGTTGTCTGCACAAAGGTGTATATCAGGGCATGGGACTCTTCGTAGGACTGGTTGAACACAAAGTGGAATTTAAACAGTTCATCAAATGCAGCCAGGGAGCCGGTTCCCTGGCAGGGGGTGAGCTGTGTGTCCACTACGATGTAGTAAATGTCAGTCCTGTTCTTTGTTCTGCCTCCAGAGAGGAGCTGCGGCTGCTGACCCTCTCTTCCCCTCAGGTCGTCATCAATGCTGCCGCATGACTGCAAAGCACAAAATATCACAATGAGACAGAAAGGAGACCATTTCATAGAAGTGGAGCAGGAAAGCATAGCCGGCACAGTTTTCTGTCCAATGGTGCGTGAATCTCCACTCTGAATCATAACACAGAACATTACAATGCTTCTAATTCACAGGATGTTGGGTCAGTTTTAGTTACAAGTTTCATTGTAAACTTCACCAGTCAAGACGTAAAAAGTTGACAGTTTTAAGAGTTACCTGAAAATGCACACGTTTGTCCACGGCATCAGTGGGGCTGGAGGCGGAGAAGTAAAGAAAGGAGATACACAAAGTAAACGAAAACATCTCGAGGAAGTCACATGTCCTTCACATGTAATGTATCCTTCCTGGTGTAACTGTCAACCTGGTGTTTTCCCCTTTAATGACCTCAGGGTTAAAGGACGTATTCCACTTTTAAAGCATCTTTGATTATGTTTCAGCAGCAAACATCAGCAGGAAGTCTTGAGCCACCTGTACATATTGTATGTTAGGTCTACCCGCTTGCCTCTGGCCTGCTGCTGTTGACTTTTCTTTATTAGTAAAACTTTATAGTTTATTTGATAGTACTTTGCTACAGCTCTGTTAACCCATCATAGGCGGTAGCTTCGGTATACTCCGCACTATACAAAAGTTTAAAGTTAACGTTCCACTTTTAATATAGTGGAACGTATACTAGACAAATATATTTCCGATCCTCCGTGTGCTGGGCTTCCATTGCATAATTCTAAATAGGCAAGCATGTGAATAACCGCCATAAATAGCACGTTTAATATCATATGAGCACAAACTGAAAATAAAGATTAGAGGTCTTGAAAACTGAGCTTGTAAAAGCCGAATGTTCAATGAACTCTGAACAAGCCAATGAGCTTCTTCAGGGAGGAGATAACAACAACAACTTTTCGAAATAAGTCAAAGTTGACTTATTTCACATGGGGACATGAACAAAGACCTCGGAGATGAGAGTCCTGTATTTGTTTGACCCATCCATCCACCCTGACATCCTGCTTACACAGACTTTAATAATACTACGTCGCCTGACTTCTGGCAGCCCTACTTTTCGTAGGTATGAGCACGAACAATGAATGAGAATAGCTGGCTCAGTTGCAGTCTGCACCAACAACCTGACACCATGTAACAATGGAAGATTTGTTGTGTGTGGGTGTACTGGGAAGCTCCCATGGGAAACTGTGTGTGCAACTGTATGAATGTGAAGCAGCATTTATTTCCAGGAAACTTGAGTGCACTCCCCTTGATCCTCATGCACCTTGAAAGCAGCTGACACTTCCCAGCACAGTATTTGACGGAGCGCTCAATCACATCCGTCGGCCTGTCACCCAAACCAGGACGTCATCGGCATAAAACTGGAAATGCACTGAAAATGAATAAAGAACATCTGTGGCTGATGTATTTTGGGGAATATAAATAGGCATCAGAGGGGGGTGATTGATTGTGATGAGCAAAGGGAGACTTTTCAGAGATAAGACCTTTTAGAGCAATTCAATTACCTTCAGGCCCACAGGAAATGTAGGATGTTATAAACTTTGATTACATCAAGGTTGAAGAAAGGATGGGAAGAGATGGTTGTAAACAGGGACATTAACTGAGACATTATTTAGCTTGTGGTTATGGAGTATAATACACAATCCAACTCAAGTCAATGCAAAACAATTATTTCCTGCTATTAAAGTGCTTAAATTGGAGTACAAATACAGACTGTAGCTTTCTGTAGCATGACACGGAGATTTATTTTGTCAGAGAGGCTCATTAGTCACAGCTGAATGTTTTCTGTTGCCTCAGATAATCTGAAAAATTGTTGACAAGTCGTGCCACTTTATCCTTCGAACGCTCCTGATTCCTGACAGGCTCGATATGCTCCGAGAAACTAAAGATGGGAGGATGAGCGACTACTGGAGGAGGTGGATGTAATCAATATAAACATGAGGCAATTAGTGTAGCACTCATATTTCTTTAGGGACGGAGGTGTAAAATTGTGGCGATCAAAGTGATGTCTGCTCTGTGAAAGTCATTAATGAGGCACCAGAGTGACTACAGGGATATATTGTTAGAGATCTTTTAAGAAACCTGCATGGAATTAATTAAAACACAAGGCACTCCTCCATCTTTCATGCACTTTTACCATGTTATAGATAATTTAAAGAGTTAGCAGATGGGCTGTTCACTCCCACATGATCCCTCTCATTTATTTCTGCTACAAACTGAGAGCAGGCGCAATTTTTGGACCGGCCGACCACTTTGAAACCAGTGAAATACACCAATTAACAGGATCTGGCAACACAAGTGCAGCGCCAAGTGGACAGGGACGAGTCCAAAAAGCTTTACGTCAGCGCTCATTTCATCATCCACAGTCCTCATGAAACATCCAAATGAGTGGAAACTCAGGGACGCAAACATACAAAGGGGCAAGCAAACAAGCAAACAAACAAACAAACAGAGTGAGCGTCGTACAAAGCTGCAGATCATTGCCCCGGGGAAAGTGATATGATGTGCTTTGACTTGATGTATCCCACACACACACACACACACACACCTGACGAACTGGCTGCATCTGTCAACAAACAACAAAGTGGTCGATGAGTGAAACATGAGGGAGACGGAAGAGGTGTTTTCGTTTGAGGGAGCAGATGACTTGGGCCGAATGAAATGTCTGAAACAGGCATGATTATGTTCAATAAGTTTTTAAAAAAGACGACCTTCGAGGTACAAAAAGTCATGTGACGCAAATGGTGATATGTACAGGTATAATTGGGCTACCCGTGAGCTAGAAAATAAACTGAACCCTAAAAGTTTCCAGAGAACAACACGGTACAACTACAGCTTATTTACAGCAACTGCAGTACGTTTTGGATCTGCAGCTCTAATAATTTGTTAATTGTAGCTTTTGAATGCATGAACGTGTGGATACACGCGTGGTCGCACACTTTGGATAGTTTGGATTCACAAAAGTCACACAATAACACAAACAAAGTAACCGATCGAGGCAGCGGTAGACCAGCAACTCCAATGTTCTGCCAGGTAAAATGACTGTTTTCATCAATGGAGTCTGGTGACTTTGACGAGAGCATAGATAACAGCTTCAGTTCCCCGTCGCAAAGGGCTGCTGGCAAGGTAAAGTGGTGAAAATATACAAAATATAGCGTACACGTCTTCTTTTTTAGGTGGCTAAAACACGTTTTGTTGCTGCACCCGTCCGCAGCAGTACATTGCTTTGCTTTAGTGCTGGTACTCCTGCCTTTTTCCTCCAAACGGGGGGCGTGCCCCTCGCCATCTACTAAGTCCAAACTATCCTTTTAAAAGATGTCAGTGTGAAAAGTAACAGTAGTGTGCTTCACACAGAAGTGTATAGAAACCAAAGAAATTCTTAATTTAACCTTCCTTTATCCCTTGCATTTTATAATTAGGCACCCACTGTTAGTGTCCCTGAGCTAAGAAAATACAACGTATTGTAGCACCATCAGAACCTAGAGAGCACATCCTCCTGCAAATATGTTCCAGGGATCAAACACTCTGCAAGAACAAATCAGCAAACGCTAAATTGAAAAGATTCCACGTTTCATGTTGACCTTGCTCAGTTAAGCTGTCCACATAACAGAAATAACTAACGCATGCTAGCTGCCAGCTGCCAGCAAAACTAAAAAAGGCAGACAGAAAGAAAGAAAAAATCAAGTAAATATGTGGTGCGGATGGAATTTAATTGAGGTCTAACAGAGTCAAGGTAAGTGAAAACGGAGGATAGTTTCTCTCTCTTCAAGGGAAGGTAGACTCGAAAAAGTTGCTTTATTTTGTTCCATTTACCCAAAGGCTCTTTAGTTTCTCTGTTGGTGTAAGTTTGTGCAAATTGCATCATGTTCATTACTCCCTTTGCTCACACTGAGAGCTTGCTGTTCGGCTCCACCCAGCGGCTCGCAGCTATTTAAGTATTTACTATACTTTATACTGGGAACTTCTGCACTTCTGATTCCTTGAACAATATTTTTGCACATTCCTGTGCGAAACAGTACAGCTTATAAACAACTTAAAAGCAGTTATATTGTACTTAATATCCATATCTTTTATTATATTTATGTTTCTCGATTGTTTGCAGGGATTGCTTTCATCTTTTATTTACTCTTACTATGTTTATTTTTATGCACTACAACGCCAAATTACAAATTCCTTGGACCGTATGTTGAAAACCCACTTGGCAATAAAGCGGTTTCGGATTCTGCGGATTTGGTGTGATCAGCTCAGATGGTTTATTATCTAATAAAATACAAGTGGCATAGTGTCCGGAGGCTGAGCTGAATGAAGTATTTGACTCTGCTGCTGTAACTGACTCACTCCTGCAGGCTGGAGACGTGTCGATGTTGGTCAGCTCAGGCAGAAAGCAACTAAATCTGTCAATTAATTAAACTAAAGCCAAAGGGGTGGGGGGTGGGGGGGGGGCATTATCCAAGCTTACTTTGTGTTGTGGAACATTTTTAAAAATACCACAAAGAGCGAGAACTTGGCATCATCTTGAAAACGACATGACAGTAAGAGATTATTTTTTTTCCTAAATGAGTGGGTGATGTGAAAAAAAGCGTTCAGCGTTATGGCTCCGTCCATATTTAAAGGGGAACTTCACCTATTCTTGTGCATAAAAGGCAGTTTATTAATGACGGGGAGTATTTTCCAGCTTTTGAACACAGTGGTGAAATGTCCTCTCGTCGAGTAGGTGAGAGCCAACCTGACTCCTAAATGTTACCTTTTGAAATGTAATGAGTTTTTTCCTTTCAAATAAATGTGAACGTTTCGACTCTCCGATCTCTTTTTTACCTCTTTTTTTGTTTTCGTTGCGAATATTATAGGGAAAAGCAATATAAGAAGTAGTCGGTGATTGTTCTGCAGACACATTTAGTATGAACACTTAGCGACTTTACAGAAAAATTCAATAAAAACCTCGTCATGTGGATCAAAACATAATCCAGATAGTATTAAGTATGTGAAGATCATTTTTACTACACATTTATGACTATAAGCCTGAGTTACAAATTGGTGGCATGGAGTATGAAAGACAAGGGGAGGGGGAAGAAATGTTGGGTCCTGTGTGTTTTGAGCTTATTAGGGATTTCAAAATACGTCAGGAGACCTCAGCCAGCTGTTTGGCTTTGGACCATTCATGTTTTAATATGCGTCTTTCATTTTTTATCTTGAAACTTTATTCATTACTGTAGCATAACAAACCATGAAAGTGAGCATTATTATTTAAAACTTGTGTTCTTTATTTATGCAGAAGTTACATAAAAAAACTCTCATGCTCACTGAAACTCGCCTGAACTCAGCACATCTCTAACCCTTCAATGAGGTTTTAAAAATCTGATGCGACGCCAGATTTAAGATGACAGCTCAGCTCCATTTATATAACATGAACACATTTCTCCAGGTTTATTACATTCTGCTTGTTTTGAAAGGAATTTAATCATATAACAGGGTTTTTAGGTTTTCTTTAATCCCCACAGAGAAAAAAAGACACAGAGGACACGTCGGTAAAAATAAGAACATTCACAATATATCTAATTTTAGCTAATAAGTAGACAGCAAATGACAGAATAATACATATAATTACTACTTGTTTTTTTTTGTTTTTTTTAACAAAATGTACATTTAAATAACCTGCAATACTCCATGCAGCGTTTGGATGTTATTTTGCCACCAATAAAGAGTGTTAGCTGTGTTAGCAAAAACAACCTTCATTATAACAACCTCAGTGTTATATTACATTCCATGTAACTCAACACTCACCCAAAGTTACACATTTCACAAGGACACTTGACCTGAAAATGAAAAAAGGAAAGTGCTCTACAACACAAAAAATAATTGTAAGACGTGCACACAGGGAAAAAAGAAAATTAAAATAACGTTTCATCGTAAGAAAGCACTTGGGGCATTTCAGAAAATGGCAACAAGTACAACAGTCAGGAGGGAAAACGCTACAAAGTGAAGAGGAGTGAAACAATCTTTCAAATTTGAACTTTCAACTCCAAAACACAATTATCTGGACTGATCACAGCAGGACTTAAGAGCCACAATTAATGAGAGCATTTTAAACGGTGAGCAATCATGAAAATCACATCTTTGTTCCGCAGACCTCCAGACCGAGGCATTTTTATCAGTCTATTTTAAAAGCCAGCTCTGTTAGTTTTAAGGGAAGCGACCTTCAATTTGTATTATTCAACAAGTGGAAAATCGGCGCCCATTCAACTGCAGCTTCTGTTCCCGAACAGCTGAGGACAAGCAATGTTGTTTTTATTCTTCTCATTTGCATACAGGGACAAAGAGAAGAGTCTGCTTCAGGTTTGAAAGGAGAGATAAAGCCTTTTCCAAACAAACGTCACTGCTCAGAACATGAACGCTTAAAGTGATTTAAATGATCAGATCAGGCTGTGGATGGAAACAAAAAGAGCCCGAATAAGAAATGAACAAGAATCCAGGGGCAAAAAAAAGTTATTTAAGATATAGGTCAACATTTTGGGAAATTAATTTGTGTTTTAGTGGAGTGTTAGATGACAATAGATATGAAAAGATATGAAGATAAAGCCAGCTGGTTATCTTAGCTTAGCACAAAGACTGGAAACAGGGGGAAACCGTTAGCCTGGCTCCGTCCAAACAAGGTTCTCTAATCAGATGTAATATCTAAAAGGAAAAAGGAAGGTGTTCACGGGGAGTTATAGAGAGCGAGTGAAACCAAACATTTCGGCTTCTGTTCCAGAAGTAAGAAAACCTCATTCAAAATCCCATTGATATTTGTAACAATTCTAACAACTAAGAATACAGAGCATAAAACAGAGCCTGGCTCAACAGTAGGTCATGCGGCTCACTTCATATGTTTAAATAGGGACGGTAGTTTTCCGTTCTAAAAGAGGCGAGTCCATGAGCGAATCGGGAAGTCGTGGTTAGCTATGTGATTTTGTTTCGTTTGGACGGAGCCAGGCTTGCTGTTTACCCCCTGTTTGTGGTCTTTTTGCTCAGCTAAGCTAAGCTAACCGCCTGCTGGCTGCAGCTCCATATTTACTGTAAGACATGAAAGTGGGATCATCAAACTCTTCATCTCACTCCAGGAAAGACATC
>CALSBV010009973.1:10237450-10319746 GCA_943590825.1 Bovichtus diacanthus
TTCTCCATAATATCCTGTATAATACATCTGTGGCTATTCTTCCATTGTGTTCTGGCTGAGAACAAAGAAGTGTTTGTTGATCAGAAAATAACTGAGAGCACAGCCTGAAGCAGCAGAAAACGTTGGCAACTTGCGATCTGCAGCAGAAATAAAAAAATGCTGCACACAAACAATAAAAATCAAAAGAGGAAGAAGTGAGTAAACAATTAAAATAATAAAATGCACCATAACACACCAAAAAAAAGCATGGGACGACTAAGCAAAACTAAAAAAAAAAATCGAATCGTGGTGTGAAGTGCTTTACAATTTACGGTGGGTTTACTGTACAGCAGAGGTAAAGCTGCCGGATGACTGCACAATCACAGGCATGTATGTACATTAATCATGTAACATGCATGGCATACTATAGGAATTCAGTATCAAGGACTGTTTTACCTCAGGAAAAAAGGAAAAAAGGTCAATTTTCTAACTCTTCCTGAGGCCCAGATCTTATCTTCAAGCGTCCTGAACAGGAGGAATAACACAGTAAGACGTTTCTGCTTTACATACATCGTGTGGTAGCTTCTGTGATAACAGCAGCTCGCAGTGCTGTGATACGGCAAGCTTCTCAAACACGTGTCGTCCCAGAGGAAATCTGAACCGTGACCCCGCCTGTGTTACAGCCATCTCCTATTCCCTGAGCTACATCGGGTGGAATTTAAAATAGGGTGTTTTTACATTTTGCTGATGCTCTTGTCAGCTAGGCGGACTTACGATGACTTTTGAGTTGTAGGTCATTCTTTGTAAGTTCTGTGGTACTTTGTTCAGAGACATATCAGATTTTCTGTTTCCAAACACGCAGCTGACACAAGAACCCGGAGAGAAGGTTTGATTTCGTTATTTGCAGGTCAAAATACGTCTAAACTGGATTTAATTTGAAGACATTCCTCCACATATTAGCTTTTTCTTGAGGTTTCAACCGGTGTCACACACTCTTTATTAGGGGAAGGCGTTTGCTCAGTCGTCATGGAGATGGATGAGTTGATGTCCAAGCTCAGTAGCTGTTACGATTTCACTCTGAGGAACAAAATGAAAACCTGAACTTCACATTTCTTTTTGTGTTTCCCTTGAAGTACAGTGAAGATTTTAAATTGGACTGATAATGGATCAACGAATGACGGCTTTGCTTGAGTAACAATTTTCCTGCACGATTCAACAACATCATGTCATCATGTTGCTCTTTGTAGTTTACAGTTGCGTGACTATACATTTTGAATCGATGTTGCAAGGAAGATGTGCAATGTGGGGCGGACAGGAAACCTGAAAACGCCAGAACACTTGTGCCTGAAGAAGCGACAGGAAGTCGACGACATAACCTTTTAACATCAATAAAAATGAGAGGAAATGTCTTATGTCTGATGTCGTTTGTCCTAATATTTATACTAGTGGCTTCTGGTTGCTTGCTTCCTGTGTGAATGAACACACTTAAAGTGCAGTAAACTCCAGCCAGGAACTACATTTAGGCCCTGTTTCCTGAAGTTAAAAGAAGAAGTTAGAGGTTGGACAGTACTGTGTGTATGAGTGATTTAAACATTATATCACTACAGCTTTCACTTCTGTTGATGTGCGGAGCAGCCATCTTGGATTTCGAGGTCGGGTCTGGTAAGGATCTTCCTACTTTCCGAGTCGGAAATCCGACTTCATGGGGCATTTTCGTTGAAATGTCCAACTTCCCAGTTTAAATGGAACGCACCATTAATCCTATTGCAAAGCCTTCTCTACACTGCCATAAACTGGCATTTTGTGGGATAAAAGTATTTATTTACAGGCCTAAAAAAAAAAAAGCAGTGAAATTTCAAACATACTAATACTGTATCTGGCTTATAAAATCCTCCCCGCACTATATTATGTAAACTCCCAGAGGACATGAACTCAGAGTCCTCAATGGTAGCTACCTTCCTGCCAAGAAATCCAAAAACCTGCCAATTTCAACCTACATTTTGACCTGTAAATCACCAAATCGATGCTCACTGAGAAAGTGCCCAAAGTGAAGTGCCTATGTGTGATAGTAAACAGAGCTCTGCAGAAAGAGTGAGATGGTGGAGCTCAGCTGCAGTATATTACAGTCGTCAGGGACCCTGTGCATCAAGTCGCCTAAATTAGACTTAGTCTTTGAATCCTTCCAGTTGTCCCCTCTGGGCCGCGGCTCTGACCAGGACACTAATCACAGCCTCGAGGGGGTGTGGGGTGTGTGTGTGTGTGTGTGGGGGGGGAGAGAGAGTCATGGTCACAGCCAGTGTCTCAGCCCTCCACGGCTACCAGCCAAGCTACACACCTCACTGATTATTCTTCAGTGTGCTGGAACAGATGCATTCAAATGTAACGACCTGAACCAGGAGACACGCACGCTGCGTTCAAAGACAAATGGGAAGATGTGTTCACACAGTGATACTGTACACAAAGAGGCACAAAGCTGGATGAGAATATGATTGAGCGAGAGAGAAAGAGCATCCTCCTCTGTCGCTATACAATGAACTGCAGAGTATATTGCAGGCACAAAATGATAATAGAATACAATTAACTTCCAATGGTTTCACCGCACATATAAATCTCTCCCTCTGCGGCGTCACAAATGATCTAACTCCTTCCGTGAGTGTGGAGTTTGTAATTGCACATTGCTCTATGTGCTGTGATGCTCACATTGTCAATGGCACACTGTTAAAGAGCGTTAGGAACTTATCTCTGCAGAATAAATTAGCAACCTATCCGGACATCAAGCCAAACCATGTCTCTTCACATTTCACAGCATTATAAAAGAAAGAAAAAAGCTGACATCTTTAAGTTGTGTGTGTTTACACATAGCGTAAAAACCGAATATAACAATAAAAAAGCTGATTTACTTCTACGACTCTTCTAATTAACCTCCGAGTTTGACTGAAATCGGTTTCTTTTCTCGCTGTGTTTTTCTTTTTCAAATGACCTTGTTTGTTAAAGATGTTGTAGACGGAGCAGAAAAAAATGAAAAACCTGCCCTCGATAATCCCTCAGTCAGAGATGAAGGCCTGAATGATACTCGTTATGGATTAATTACAGCCTGACAGAAGAAGACGGACACGCAGAGGAAACAGAGTAGGCGAGCTTGTCAGGCGTCCATGGCAACGTGACTCGTCTCTGCAGCAGCTGAGCTCTTCTTCAGCTACAGTCCTGAAAAACATTTTAATTCAGCCTCCGCGATGCACAGCGCCTGCAGACATGTGAGCCGCTGAGGTCACTGAAAGTTGACGGATGGTAGATACATCCTGTTGTTTTCTCAGTTTGTTTTTTTTTCAAAGTTAGTCTTCGAGCCATCCTTTGCTAAACTCACAGAGCAGCGAGTGGATCGATTAGTAAGTAAAGAGCAGCGCGCTGTGCACTTTTGACCATTCTCAAATTCAAACAGATTCAAAGCTGGAGATATGTTTTTGCTGTCCAGGTCTGTTTGAGTTGCCGTCAAAAAAAACAAACAAGCACTTTCTGGATATTAGCCATCCAGGACTTGACAAGCAGCCATCAACCAACCTTCTTTTAACGGATATGAAATGGAATTTGTGCCAAAATGGATGTTTGTGCACATTAGGGAACACGCTTTCTGTCAGTGTAGCGATCCAGCTGGTCCCCAGATGATGCCGATGATGATAATGACGATGACAGTGTAGTATTTCCATGTCTGTTCAACCAGGGTCACGACAGCTGCCAAGGTGGGTTAAAGAACTTGATGGCGTGAGTTTTGGCCCACTTGGCGATCACAGACTTCTCAGTGATGAAGCGGTGCCCGCCGTAGGGGGCGCTCTCGTGGAGCAGATACTCTGCACACTCGTCCCGGCTGCCCGCCTCGTAGTAGTGATAGGGAACCTTCCTGTAGCCCTCCGTCCTGAAGAGGAGGGGAAAGAATGACAGAAAAAGATATAATTTCACCCAGTTTATCACAAAACCAGGACATAATTTTAGTTCTTTCAGGTCCTATTTTGAAATTATTATTACTGCGTATGATCACATGTGCCTATGTTCCTCCAACTATTTAAAGTTCCAATGAAACGTCTAGAAAAGTGATATTTGATTCAGCATACTTACATGTTTCCTGTAAAAACAGTAAGTTAGGGAGGGATTTTGATTGTCGTTTAGAGTAGCCAATAGCGCTGAACGCGGGTTACGAAATGAATTCATTTTGAAAAAATAATAATATTAAGCTTCAGAATAAACCAGCAGAGGCGCTACCTCACACAGCAGAGGCATGTTTTTAATGAGTGCGGATATTGTTTGTAAATTGATAATGCAATGAGATGCGACAGGATCTTTTGGATTCAGCTCAGCAAGTGATTGACCGATCAATCGCATTTAATCTCATCAGCACAGATTTAATCAGCGCGTCACGACGTCCCAATGAAGGTTAAAAGTTGAGTTGTGCTGCAGTTATATCATCGTGTTTTTGACTTTCAGGGCAATCATAGCGACGTACTGTTACACATTTCTGTGTTTTCAAATCCATTGTTCCAAACAAGCTGCAAGCTTGTTTTACACATATGAAGAACAGTGGTTATCGGTTTCAAGTGCTTCCGTTATTGGAATTTAAATGTTTAGATATATACAGTATCACAGTATAATGTTTTAATATGATTTTGCTTGTGACAAAATTAAATTCTGAGGACAGTTTGGGACACATTTCAGTCAGCAAATTACATCTTTAAAAACTATTACATGAATTAATAAGCAAACTAATTAGTAAACTGAAGATTTTTCAGGAAAGCGTTCAGCAGTTTGAACTGACGCTGCCCTCGGGCAAAACGCTCAACTGGACAGGTTTACCTCATTAAAAAATAAAAAACAGGAGCTGCTGTAGGTGGGCAGATTCATTCAATAAACACTCTTACTATTTGTAAAATATCACAACAACACTTATTCCTATTTGGAGCCAATGTAAATCTGAAAACATCCAAAATAAACGGAGTAATGTACACGAGGGAAGTGAAGCAAATCTGGGCTGAAATGTACGATGATGCTCAGTTTACAGTTTGCATCTTCAATCCATTAAAAAGAACGAGGAATCAATAAAAACAGGAGTAAGCACAGAGCGGTAGAATAGATTCATTGCGCACTCTGCAGTTGGTTTCTAATAGTGAGTGATGGCTTCATGAGAAAATGTGGTGGAACAACTTCATTGAGAGAACGAACACAGACAGAAGAGAAACAGCCATCACCGGTGAGTCCACAGCGACAAAGCAACTATGGCTGTCTGCCAGCTTACAGTGATACACAGCCCAATCGCTGCCTCTCTCTTCTGTGTAACACAGTGGCGCGCACCAGCGTTAACAAATAAATTCAATTTCACCCTCTCTGCAGCACCTGTTGAAGTTCCATTACCACATATCTGCTGAGGTCAATTCTGTCTAGAGCTTCGCAAAAAAATACTTCTTCATGTTGTTCTGGAGCGGTCGGCTGCCAACAGCAGTTTGTGTGACACTAAATTGTCCACTCAGAAACTCAGTGAAACACAACATCTTCCTGTCTCACGCAGGAAAGGAAGGAAATAAGAGCGAGACAGGCAGGGAGAGAACGCCGCCCCTTAGCTGCCTCACTGAATCATAAAACCCTCGGTGCTGGTTGAATTATCACTCCTCTCTGCCGTGTGTCTGGGGCTGTTTATATTTCAACTCCCGCTGTGCACGGGGAACACAAGAGAGGATAAAAGGCAGGATTTTCACCGCGTATTAGGTAAAAGTGTCTGACTCGGGGGATTGAGAGAGCTCAGGTTGAGCTGCCAGAGCAGAGTTGAGACGTAGGGAGAGAGAAGGCGAGTCAATCAAGGCTGAGATGACTGGAGACCGAGCAGCCATGCCCGGGGCAACAGCATCTTGTTTGTCATCCTTCCTACGGCCTCGCAGCTAGACAGCAATCACTCACCCAAGAGTCTGAGAGAAGAAGACAGGCCAATATACGAAAAAAAACTTTAAGCAGGGGAGGAATTGGGTGCTGCAGCCCAGCCACCCGCAGCATCGGAGCCTCTGCAGCCTGCTGGGTATTCTAGGCAGGAAAACATAATGGTATTCACGGCACAGAGAACCCAATATGGATTTCAGCATAGAAATTCAGCCATTAAATCCAAACTGAGGGATTGGAAATGTATTCCAACAGGGCAGTCCGTGATTGTGGGAGGCACTGCTATTGGCCGGTGCTGGTGTGAATGTGAATGTAGTTTTCCCATTTTTTAGTAGGGAACGTGTGCATTTTTCATCCAAGTATGGAGGGTGATAGTTGGCGTCTTACTTGCAGTAGGTGTCATTTATCATGCCGTAGATATGGATCTCTTTGCACATGTCCATGGCGAGGATGAGCGTGAACCAGCCCGTGCTGAGGTAGGAGCCGGACTGGATCCTGCAGACACACAAACACAGCTGTTTTAATGTGATATTCATTTGCATAAAAAAAACGTTGATTTGCATTCAAATGAAAACATCTGTAGAGTTTCCACGGGTGCCGTTCCTCTGACCTTTGTGCTCTTTGCTCTTGTGTGCTTGTAATGCAGCTGATCTGAGAATTAAAATGATCCTAACAGCTGTTCGTATTTTATGTTGCTCTGGATAGGAGCCTCAGCTAGGGATCAGAAATGTAAATTTTAAAGTAAATGCATCGGCAGCACAGCCCCCAGGTTAGATGTATAACCATATGTCTGTCTTACTGCAAGTTTCAAAGGGAATTCCTCTCATTTTAAAGACCCATTTACCATCGTGCACATTTATCGTTAAAGAGGTTGTACAATTCACTTCCATGTGTATATAAAAAGGTTTAAAGGCAGAGTAAAGAAACACACTTTATTGGGTTGTTGAACAGCTTATCACAACAGCAGCACACACGTCGTCCCGTGTGATTGATGCAGGAACCCCTGCGGGCCGATCAATAAAAACATGCATAATCCTTTCATCGGCATCAGACTAGCAGTGTTATGACCTCTCAAAGTTAAAAGGTAAGCTTTGATCATTTTCGAACACACAACACACCGTTGAGATGCACCTTCACTCGAAGTTTTGTCAAAATGAGACAGGTAAGTGGGTTATGAAGTGTACACCCGCAGCCCCCGCATGGCAGGGAGGCCCCGCACTCCCCCGAGGCCTCCCTGCCTCTCAGCAATGCATAATACTACAAGGAGCCTTAGACCATGTATACATTAAACAGAGTGCACAGCAGGATACTGATAATGATGACGGCAAAGCCACAGTGTGACACAGAATCAGCAAAGAGATTATGGAGGACCAAAAGTTATCAACTATTTCACTCTTTGTATTTGCTTTGTTTTTAGTCTAGACCCGATTCCAACTAAGTTAGACCCGATTCCAACTAAGTTGCTTAAAGAAGTTTTACCCTTAATTAACTCCTCGTTATTAAATATGATCAACCTGTCTCTATCATCTGGCTATGTACCAGAATCATTTAAAGTAGCTGTAATAAAACCTCTTCTTAAAAAGCCCAGTCTTGATCCAGAGGTTTTAGCCAACTATAGACCGATATCTAACCTTCCATTTCACTCTAAAATTCTTGAGAAAGCAGTCGCAAAACAGTTATGTGATTTTCTACATAACAATACTTTATTTGAGGTTTTTCAATCTGGATTTAGAGTTCATCATAGCACAGAGACGGCACTGGTGAAAGTTACCAATGACCTTCTACTGACATCAGACAAAGGACTTGTCTCTGTTCTTGTCTTGTTAGACCTCAGTGCTGCTTTTGACACTGTTGACCATGACATTCTGCTGCAGAGACTGGAACATTTCATTGGCATAGCAGGAACTGCACTGAGCTGGTTTAAATCCTATTTATCTGAGAGATCTCAATTTGTACGTGTTAACGATAAATCCTCCATGCAAACCAAAGTCAGTCATGGAGTCCCGCAAGGTTCTGTACTTGGACCTATTCTATTTACCTTATATATGCTTCCTTTAGGCAATATTATAAGGAACCACTCCATAAACTTTCATTGTTATGCGGATGATACCCAATTATATCTATCAATCAAGCCAGATGAAACCAATCAATTATCTAAACTTCAAGCATGTCTTAAAGACATAAAAAATTGGATGTCCTGCAACTTTTTGATGTTGAACACCGACAAAACAGAAGTTATTGTACTTGGCCCCAAACGCCTCCGAAACGTATTGTCTAATGACATAGTAACTCTGGATGGCATTAACTTGGCCTCCAGCACCACTGTAAGGAATCTCGGCGTTATCTTTGATCAGGATATGTCTTTTAACTCTCACATAAAACAAATTTCAAGATCTGCCTTTTTTCATCTGCGTAACATTGCAAAAATAAGGCACATCCTGTCTCAAAAAGATGCAGAAAAACTAGTCCATGCATTTGTTACTTCAAGGCTGGATTACTGCAACTCCTTATTATCTGGTTGTCCCAAAAAATCCCTTAAAACTCTTCAGTTGATTCAAAATGCTGCGGCACGAGTATTGACAAGAACTAGGAAACAAGATCATATTACTCCTGTATTAGCTGCTTTGCACTGGCTCCCGGTAAAATACAGAATAGAATTCAAAATCCTTCTCCTGACCTACAAAGCGATTAATGGTCAGGCTCCAGTTTATCTTAAAGATCTCATAGTACTTTATAAACCAACTAGAGCATTGCGCTCCCAAAGTGCAGGGTTACTTGTGGTTCCTAGGGTTTCTAAAAGTACAATGGGAGCCAGAGCCTTCAGCTATCAAGCTCCTCTACTGTGGAACCAGCTCCCAGTGTGTGTTCGGGAGGCAGACACCCTCTCCAAATTTAAGAGCAGGTTAAAGACTTTCCTCTTTGATAAAGCTTATAGTTAGGGCTGGCTCAGGTTTGCCCTGGACTAGCCCCTAGTTACGCTGCTATAGGCTGAGACTGTCGGGGGACTCACTCCTCTCCTCTTCCCTATCTTTCTCGTTCTCCTCCTCTCCCTCTCTATTTGATATGCATTCATGTCCCTTAAATGCATGTTACTAACTCACCATCCGGGGCATCATCCCCGGAGTTTCTGTGTCCCTTATCTGGCAGGTTGCCACTATTAAAGATTACTTTTGGACCGCGAATCGTGGCTGCACCTGTTGCCCTGGTCCTGCCTGACACCAGGAAGCCTTGACATCCCTCTGGATCCATCTTTTTTTTATATATACCATCGTATCATGTTTTCTGTCGCATAGATTGTCCATGTTGTATTTTTAACTATGCTGTTTGTTCTGTACACACGTCACCTATTGCACGTCTGTCCGTCCTGGGAGAGGGATCCCTCCTCAGTTGCTCTCCCTGAGGTTTCTTCCATATTTCCCCCACTAATTGTGGGGTATCTTTTAGGGAGTTTTTCCTTGTGCGATGTGAGGGTCTAAGGACAGAGGGTGTCGTACTTTGTACAGGCTGTAAAGCCCACTGAGACAAATGTATAATTTGTGATATTGGGCTATATAAATAAACTTGATTTGATTTGATTTGATTTAGTAAAGCACTTTGAATTGGCTTGTTGTTGAAATGTGGTATATAAATAAACTTGCCTTGACTTTGTTATTTAAATGGACAATAAAAAGAAGGATTATCAAAATGATTTACAAATTAATATATAAATCCACTAACAAATAGGTAAATTCAAAATAAATTTAACAAGAAAACAACAGAAATCAATCAGTAAAAAACTCAATTAAAAATGCATTAATTAATACCCAAATACAATTCATTTGAAATTATAATTTAAAAAGATTATTTAATAGCTGAATTTCCAAACTGAATTAACAGATTACAGATTTTAATCGGGACATGGGAGGGGTAATTCCTTCTCCATTTGTTTTTCCAGTTACCTGGTCAGCCTTAAAAGAAGACCAAGATGAAAATACCAAAGTGGTGCACAAACTAAAGAATAAAAAAACAGTACAATTATACTTCCTGAAATAACATGAATGTTTGGAACAGCAAATCCTATTCGCCATGATGCATCCTGTCAGATTTAGCAGCAGGAATGCTTCCCATTGAAGTCCCTTGGACAGCTCCAGCAGCCCCGGCTGTGCCAGGATCAGCACCTTGGACAGCGCTCAACACAAACTCATTTTTTGGCTTGTCTATTAAAAATAGCAGAAATGTCTACTTGTTGCACCTCATCACTGGATGCATGTGTCTCCCAGCTATGACCAGTTCAGCCGAATAACAAATGAATCATTTTCAGCTGTAAATGTATTCAGTAATTCACAAGAAAACAAGACTCGCTAGCAGCTCTTTGAGGTTGTACAGCTGAGATTTGAGCTAAATGCTAATTCCAGTAAGCTAACATGCTCACACTGACAAGACTAGCACGTTGATGTTTAGCAGATATAATGTTTACCATGCTCACACACTAAGTACAGCTGAGGCTAACTTGAGGGTCATTAGTTTTGCAGGAATTAAGTCATAAACCAAATAAAAATGTTGACCTGATGGTGCCACTAAATTGAAGGTCAGGGAATAACGAAAGTTATTACAATTCATCCTGCTAAACAGGCTATTGTAGATTTAAATTTTCCAGACCTTGTTACTACCCAGAAGGCTCAGTGAACGATTGGGATGATATAATTGATTAAAAACCTCCAAAAAGCTTTCCAACGGCTTGAAATCAGACTATTAAAACTATGACATTTGTAATTTCCATTCCAGTTGTGTCTAAAACATAGTGGTGAATCAGAAATAATTAACTGCAAAACTCCTTTCTCTCATATTGTGCCGTGATAGCAGCTGGCATACGATGCATGCAGGTCTGAATGATAACTTGAGGTTAATTTCACTTCATGGTCCAGCCTGCGCCAATGTTAACTATTCTTAGTCACTTGATGGAGAATGTCATTTTCTTGCCTCTTGTCAAATGCCCATTGCTGCTAGTTTTTCTAATTATGTACGAATAATGAATTATGATTACGAGCAATTATGGACAGACATGATAAAAGCAGGAAAGGAAACGGTGTAGGTGGATGATGAGATGAATGGGGATCTTTTTATTTTTTTAAACACATTTGCATTACAGCCATGATATCTATTATTACCTTTCAATATTTATTTATGGTTTACAAAACACATTGTTTCCATAATATGGTATGATTCAAACATGGTTTGTTAAAAAAGATTGTTAAAAACCAAGACAGAGACATAAACAATTGCACAATAAAAACCTTTAAAAACCAATAAAAATCCTGAGAGCAGCTGTGTGAGGCCATCAAAAATAGATAAGAGACTCGTCTCTCGTTTTCAGTTTAAACTTTCAGTATTAATAAATGTCCCCACTTGGGGTAATTTGATACTGTAAATCAAATGATTTTTTAATGGAAAAAATGTTTTGTTTTATTACAAAAAGACCATAGTCTAGACACGTTCTTTGGCAAGCGGTGACCTCCTTTAAATATTATTATTATGCAAACACACGCATAATAATAATAATAATAATAATAATAATAATAATAATAATAATAAATAATTGCAAGGGGGTCAAATTATACCAGGAGGAACTTTTACACAGTGTAGATTCCACCATTTTTTTACATTCCCTGGTTATCAGAGCTGCTGGTGAACACTGAGCAGGCGGAGGCTGCAGTGTCGAGTTCAAGGACGCTTCAAATCTATTGTGGGGATCAAACCTATGAACTTTCTGATAATGGACAGTCTCTCCAGCCATATGGCCGCTGCGTTCATGACGTAAGTCTCCTATCTTTGGTGCTCAGTAATCTTTTCTGTGGTGTTTCTGCCCTGCACTATTTAGAGATCAGTCAAATAAAGTCAATGACACTCTTGACATCTGTGTCCTCGGTGCTCAAGTTAATGAAGTTTGAGTTTCTGTAGGTGGTGCTCTTATCGTTGTCAGTTCAGCTGTGTTTCTCTTGCGCTTATTCAAAATGAACCTGCTGATTAACAAGAAAAACGTGTCATGCCCCCCTGTGTAGCTAAAGGATTTGTTCTTAAGACCTAGCTGACAGTGGGATTATTGCAGAAACTGAAAAGGTTTCATGAGCTTACATCCTGGTTGAATTGTTGTTTGGCTACAGGGCATATAAGTGGCCCCCGGCACTCCCTCACCCCCATCAGATAACCAGTCAAATATTTCTTATTAATTTGGATTTTTAGTCTTGTACTCAAGGGATGGAAATGTCTGAAATATCTGAACTACTTTAAAGGATTCCCATGATGTACAGATGTTCATGGTGGCCAGAGGCTGAACCCTACATTGCTGAACCGCTGACTATTCCTCTAGCGCCACCTTGTGGTTAAGATTTGTGATTTTGAGTGAAATATCTCATCAACTTTTAGACGGATTGCCATGATCAGACATGCATGCCCCCCGTCGGGATAAATTACACTAACTTTGGTGACTTCTTCACTTTTCATCTCACGTCATCATCACCAAATACCTCTCAAACACCTTTGCTCTACTTTAGCTTTGTGATAATTAGAAAATGTTAACACGCTAATCTCAGGTGGTGAACACGGAAAACAGTATAGATCGAGTCAGAGTGACGTTGTGTTAACAGCAATCACTTCCAGGTAGACAATTATTTCTGTTGTCATTTTCAGCAGTAACTGCTGTTTAAAGACAAATAGTTAAACAGGATGGTCCAACCAGTGTGCTCATTTTAAGTACCGTGGCCTGCTGTACAGCACTTCTTCTCCTCTCTCTTTTTCTCAAACACACACACAGCCCCTGAGTCCTCGTCTCTAAAGCTAGTGAGAAATATCAGAAACAAGCTGAAATGAATAGAGAAACCAATCAGCTAACCAAACTAAAGAGTTTCAAACATCCTTATTGTAAAATGTGGCTTTAAGGCCCCAAGTGCACAATTTAGTTGAGCTTTTAGTTTGTGCGGCACATCAAACTCTCTCACACACGCTGACACCGGGGCTGTGAGGAGGTGAAATTACAAAAAGAAAATGTAATTTGTTGTAATAAGGGAGTGGAGGAGCACAGAAGGGAAATGGCACATTATCAGTGATACACAGCTCGGCAGCTCTCAGCCATCAGAACTGTCAACACATCACTATTACCCTGCATTACTCATTAGCCATTTGCCACTCTAGCAGTAGACACAGGCACACATACAGACATTCGCACACATACACCACATCCCCAGTTGAGTGCTGAATGTCCTGGAGCAAAAAAAAAAGCCTTCTAGAATAAATAAAGGGGTGGGATCTGCTAACTCCATAATTAACATTTCAAAGCAGATCTGTGGAAGTGGAGACGCAGAGAGAACGACTGATAGAATTCAAGGTCTTCAACAGACAATGTGTTTACCTATGACAATCATAATGGCACAAGTTTGCAGAGAGGATGCTGTTATTGTGTGGCCAATTTAAAAAAGAGATAAGGCACAGTGTGAAGCTGTTTTGGCAGGAGACAAATAACATCCAGAGCCGGAGGACAGAGAGAATGCAATTTGATTGTTTTGTTAAAGCAGAAAAACACAGCCTTTTACTCAAAGGCTGCAAACAAAAGGTGTCATGAGGTCTGGCTCGACACTGCCTGGATTTTCACCGAATCTCCTTTAGTCCCCGATGCCACGGCTTTATTGAAAAATGGAACATAATGAATTGTGTTTGGGCATGAACAAAAATGAGAAAACACCAGTAAAAGTCTCTGTTAAATCAGTCTTTTTCCGTCTTCCCAACACAATCCTGAGTCAAGTGAGACAGGAGTGATTGGGACCGACATGCTAGGACGCTGCTGCGCTGCCAGGCACTGGGAAATGAAGGGTGTTTGAGAAATGAAGTTGGACACTCTGTGCAGGGTTTAAGTAAATAATCCTCCAAGTCTGACTGAGCTGGAGCTTGTTGTGCTTTACCTGCCGAGCGCCAGAGGCTAAGGAGCTACCCGGGATCAGCGAGAAGCTTCTCTACCTCCGACTCTGTTCAATAACTCACACTTGACATTCACAGCAAGAAAGCTATCCACGTGTGAGAGAAAATCCAAAGTGACGACCGCTTTAGTTGAACCGTGCTTAATATACGCCTCTGCAGCTGCACAAATATGATATGACACCTGTCCAATCCACTTAGGGGAATATAACTCAACTCTTTAGTGAAACGTTGATCCTCACGCTGGAAGGAAATCACTTTCAAAATTGATTATCGACTACGCATCAGACAAAAGTTAATATAATGCACTATTGGACAAATGCAAAATATTCACATAATTAGACACCTGATGTGTTTGTTGCAGCACCTGGTCTCATAATGTGCAGCTCAGCTTAAATGTTGATCGACACAATTAAAAACTAAACTAAACACTTTTGGCAGGCCATAAATCAAGACAATGGATTCAAAGGAATAGTTTGTCATGTTGGGAAATACACTCATTAGCTTCGATACCTTTCTAATGTTTGCACTCTGAGTTATGAAGCTATCACCAGCAGCTGGTTAGCTTAGCTTAGCACTAAGACTGTAAACACATGTCTAGCCTGGCTCTGTTCAAAGGTAACAAAATCTGAAGTTTCAGGATTTTGCTACTTTTGGACAGGCTGTTTGTTTCCGGTCTTTATTCTACATCTCTTCAACTTTTCATAAAAGTATACTATAAAATAGTTATTTAACTTTTACTTAACCAGGAAGTCTATTGAGATACAATAGAAACCTGGAAAAAAAGGCAGCATGAGATAGAGATTTCACATATTGTCACAATAAGCCCTCGCATTCATTTCTGCTGATTGAAATAAAGTTGGGATCTGCTTCACATTCAAACATTATAATTTAATGGTTGCGTGTATCCTAGATTTCTATAAAAAAAAATCTTTTTCAATTTAGACTATTTTGAATCTAGACGTCTAGACAGCTTTCGTTACCTTTTGTTCTGTGAAGCAGTACAATGATTTTTATTCTTTTAACGTCTGATTTTATCTGACTGCAAAGCACTTTGTAACAGAGTGCAATGAAGGTCCCATACACATACGGTCATATTATTAATACCGTGCTAAAGAGCAGGATCAAGGCAGAACCATCTGTTCTTTTCAGTCGGGTCAGTTTGTGCTTTGACGTGGAGAGAGCCGGGCCCTCCTATACATCCATCCTTCATCAAGTCACTTCAGAGAAACCATCAGACAGGCCAGGCCTTCTTCCTCTCCTAGAGAAGGAGGGTGGGCAATATATCAAACATCTCTCTCTCTCTCTTCAGCTGAGTTTGAAATTGCATATTAACATACTATTCATACTAAGTATGACGTAAAATTGAGTATGTTGTGCGTTCCAGCTGCATAGTTTGTGGATTTTGTGAAGAAAAAAATGCAAGAAATGCCCGGATGTGGACTAGATTAGCATGAATTTCGGATTCTGAGACATGAGCTTAGTGGACAAATTCAACGGGCCCCATAATGCACTGCGGCTCTTCCGACCAATGGCAGACGGTTGAAATAATTACCGTTGATTAAAAAAAAAAAAAAAAGATTAGGAATGATGGCGAGAGACGTTAAGGTACAGCTAAGAGGAAAGACGCGAGAGCTTACATATTTAATTTAATGTACTGTAGAAAACATTTTAATTTGCCTTGAAATAATACTGGGAAATATTCAACTGAGTGGAAGAAATAATGTTGATTTACGTCTGTGATAAGGTTTCATTCAGCTGCAGCTCGGTCCGGTAAACATGATCGCTTCACTCACGCGGTGCAGAGAAGTATTGCTCGCGTTTACTTCAGTGTGAATTGTCTGCTGGTAATGGCATACTAAATCATTCATTTAGTATGCAGTATGCAGTGGATACTGATCGAGTACGTAGTATGCAGGGTGTTAGTATGCCTTGATCTCTTTTTCTGTTTCAAAGAAATTGCCACTGGAGCAGACCTTTAGTTGTATATTTTCAGGGTTTCACGAGTACCATCTAACATTGCAGGTAAACACAATGCTATTCAAATGAAGCGCTTCTTCACCAGATGTGCCATTATAAAATGATGATCCAATCTCCAGAGACATGAACAGCACACTCGCCTGCCTGTGATCTTCAACAACAGTCCGCGAGACACGTCTTTTAGTTTGTCCATGGGCGAGTTCTGTGTAGAGGAACAACATACTGTGTCTTCCTGTGTCTCTGAAGCCTTTTGGGTACGACACAGTGACAAAATCCAGAGCAGAGCTGCAGGGTGGAAACAGGGCTTTTTTTTTTTGTTTTTTTTCTAACATTATTCTTTTTACACAGACCACAGAGCACAGCAATTTATTTTAATGATGGGAATGAGCAATGCAGCCGTGTAGGCTCGCTGAGGCGTTTCTTAATTCTGCCGGGAGGCAATATGAAACATTGGGGGTGACCTCCACAACCTGCATTATGAAAAAGACAATTTGCTTTCTTCAAGTCTAGTTTTGTTTACTTTTGTACCAGTACGCAAGGCTAATAATAACCAAGAAGAGGACGTTCACCCTGAAAGAAAAGACGCTTGTTGATGCAGCGGAGCACCATGTTTTGTTTGGATGATGTCGGGTCAGAAAGAATTTCTCTGAGTGAAGCAGGTTTGTGGCTCTGAGGTAGTTTCTCTGCTGCCCAGTTTAGCTTCTGGTGAAATAACCTGCAAACAGCATCTGAGTCTAAGATTGAACTGGATTTTTTTTTCTCTTCTGCTTTTTCTCCACATGCAACATTTTGGGGTCATTTTGAAAAGAGCTTTTGGTAAAACTTAATTGGACTGTATTTGTTTACCTTTTCCATCCAGACAGTGTGTTTATCCATGTTCGTGAATTGTGAAATCAGTCCCCATATTTCACTTTCTTCCACAGAGTGTAATCATGTAAAGTAGAACCCAAATGCATCCAATTCACAGAAACAAATGCTGGTTTTAATGTAAACTGAGGCATTAAACAACAGAAAAGCTGATCACATAATACTTTCTAACTCCACCAGTAGTTCTGTCGCACCAAGAGCAGGAAATACAACATACTCATTTAAAACAAGCTTATTTTTCTATTTCCCTATACCACACATGCTATTTATAGAGGTACCAACAGGAGCAAACAATGTACCAATCAGCACACGAGTGAGTCCTTAAACTAATGAAATCACACAGAACAAAGAAAGAAGCTTCACTAATGAACCAAGAAGAAAATGAAGCCCAAACTCTGACAATAAGAGCTGTGTTAAATGATTGAGCTGTTTTTAGCGAGCCTTTGGACTGGATGTGAGCACGTCTGCGCATGAAAAGTTTGCAGTGAAGTTTTTTCTTCATGATAGTCCAAGACTATGTTTTCATGAGTGGTTAAGTTTACGGGCAATCCTTTCAGTATTCTTATTCCAAACTGTGAAATCACTCCCGTTCCCTCAGTTTATCGGTGTATTTAAAAACTAAACAAATAACAAGACACGGTTTGTTCAATTGCTTTCTCTGTTTTGTCTATTTTCTTGGAGATTAGTACTTTGTACTGTAGTCCTTTAGGGCCTGATGATATTGGATTTTAGTCCCTCGGGGATGTCTTTGTTTCTGGTTCAATATTCTAAACTGTTTTCACATTTTCTCTTTCCGATTACGCGTTTTTTTACTATTTGCTGTTTACACTCAATCTCTGCTCCTCTGTGTTCTTATCACCTCTATCCACAATTTCTCTCTCTGACCCTTTCAACTCTCATCTTCTTCTTCCCCTCCCACTCTGTTCACCCCTCCGTCCCCTGACTCCCACTCTCCCCCGAGTTAATGGCCTCATTGTCCTCCTAAAGCAGATGCCAATAAGAGCACGGTGAGAGGATGGAGGACAGACGGCTGGTTAAAAACGGAGAGAAATGCTCTGGACGCCCCTGTGTGGACGCTGACATCCCAGCAAACAGCCAACCGTCGTGACTTGCTGTGCATATTACACAAGTACTCATTGAGTAGCTAATCCGGGAAACGGTGAGCGCTCAGAGTCCAATTGTGCTCCATTTTTAGTGGTGATGGAAACCAGGAGGGAGAAGACCGAGGACCAGGATACGATGAAAATACCACAAATGTATTCTTAACCTTTCCTGAAGTGTCCCAGGAAAAAAGTCAGAGCATGCTGCTGCTGATAATGATACATGTATTCATCTACACCAGGGGTTCTCAAACGTTCTCTTATATATATGTATATCATATATATATATATATGATATATATATATATATGATATGTATGATATATATATATATCATATATATCATATGCCACCTCTCTAAAAGGTTTGTCATTAATGATTATTATGATGACATTATGATGACATCAGGGTAAAATACATCTTCAATATCCAATATACATCAGGTAAAAATGGGGGTGAAACAGTAAAGTATGCCTCATTAACCCGAAGGAAAGGCTGCAAAAGTGAAACCTGGCAGATTCATAATGGCTAAGGTGTTGAGTCTGGCCACAGTCCAGATTCTGGTAAGTTTTCTTTCTTCTTAAAGTTAGTCGGATGTTTCTGATCTAAAGACCTGCCTGGAGGAGGAAGTATTCATTATCCGTTAATTGATTGATTGTTTGAATTGTAAAATACCGTCACAATTACCCAGAGCCCAGAGTGACACATTCACAGTGTTTGTTTTGTCCAACAATACAAACCTCAACATCCTTAAAAATTAATTTAAATGATCAAAATACTTCAAAGGAAAAGCAAACGAATCTTCCCCGTTGTGAAGCTGGAGCCATGAAATGAAACGATCAAAGTAGTTCTGTTCATCGATTAATTCATTTATCGACTAATCGTTTCAGCTCTACTTGTATAGTGTTGGGTAGTTATATTTATAACAAAGCATCATGTTTTATAATCTGTTGTATGTTTTCTATGTAAAAATCTTAATATGTAAAGTTAACTAGCAACTAAAGCTGTCAAATATTTGCATCGGAGTAAAAAGTTAAATATTTCTCTCTGAAATGTAGTGGAGTAAAAGTAGAAAGTGAAATGAAAAAAAAAAAGTACTTTAAAATACTTAAGTAGAGTAAACGCTCTGCCTATCACCTTCAGAAGGAGCTACATGCCTCATTACTGTTTGCATTATTTGACCCAGTACATAAACCGATCTTTGATAAAGCACAACACAACATGTTGTAGCATATATGTGATCATGAAATCTAAAATAATTCATTAAAATGCAGTGAGGACATTTTTCAAGCAGTGTAAATCTTGCCTGGTTTCAGATGTGTCTGAATCAGATTTGTTATTTTCCACTGAGAGGAAGTCTCTCTTTTTCAGGAACACCCTGATCACATTCACACCTGGAGGCTGTCTGGAACAACCACAGGGTGATCTGCTGAGCAGCTGCTGGGGTTGGGGGCCTTGCTCAGGGGCACCTCAGTGGCAGCCAGTCCCGGGGATTGAACTGTCGACCCTCTGGTCACAAGTGCTTCTTTAGGCCACTGCGGGCCCTGTTGCTGTTGTCACTGCGCAGCAATATAGCTACGGTGCATCCATGGTTGTTTTTGTCGACTTACAGGAATAACAACTCTAATTCAGCCAATTTACATTAAATACGTAGAATGTAGCTGAAAGTATAATTTTCACAGCATTAATGTTTATAATGTTGATATTAACCCCCTTAAAACGGTGTCCTGTGTACATGATGCAGTGAACTGGCTCACAGGCTTCGCTACAAATCATCATATTTTCACAATCGTCGTGAATAAATAAGAAAAGGTGACTCGTTGTAGCTTCCGTGTTGACTGAACATGATGATTGCGGGATGGATACGACACTCACTACTGAGTGTTTAGGCTAAAACAAAACAACCCCACAAGTGCAACAAATTGAGGATTCAGTCTGATTATTAGGCCATCTTTAAATAGCAAACCTGCACTATTGTTAAGGAAAGCCTACGACTTGACAACTACTGATGATTTTATACCTTTTTGTCCATTTATGAGCCGCTTTATCGTGCACTTCCCTCAGCTGCTATTTCTGCTTCGGTCTGGATTTTATGACGTTTCAATATTGACTAAAATGAGGGCGCCTCAAAATTGATGTGAAAATCTAATTTGATATCATGATCATAATCCTGTCATGCATAGAGAAAGCACGGAGTGTACAGAATTGTCTAATTACATGTGACGCAGTTTATATTACAGAGGTCTGATCCCGATAGGATGCTGGTCATAAAGACATAACTGTTGTTGTTGTTGTTGTTGTTGTTGTTGTTGTTGTCATAATTCCTCTTCCTTTATGTCCAGAACATTTCTAAAGGCCACTCAATTTTTTTTTTTGTCTGCCACTTCTGATATCTATGTAGAACAATATAAATATGGAACATTTAAGGAATTTATTTAAAAAACATTATATTTCTTAAAAGAAGGAAAATCTGCCATGGTGGCAGGTGACCTGGAATCTTTACCTGCCACAGCCAATATTAATACAATTATACAATATTACATGGAGTATTTGGCAGGGTAATTTCATTCCCTGGTAAAGAGAAAAAGATGACACAGTGAGATGTCTTCATATAGTCCTGTAAATGGTTAAATCTGCGAGGAGGGAGAAGGTGGAGAGCCGCTGCATCTTATTTCTTGACATCTCCTGCAGAGTCTCGGTGCTGTTAGCATGATCCAGGCTGCTGTGTTCACTGACACTCTGCGTGTGGAGAACATCCATCATCCTAACTCGCTCTACACTCGCAACATTTGTCCCCTGTCGCTTTTACAAAAAAAAAAAAAAAAGAAAGGAAAAAAACCCCCACAAACACCCAAATGACCGACCATATGGTGCTAAATGTCGAAAGCCAGAATGTAACATATTCCCCCCCCCCCCTCTGCCTCCCTCATGCATCCTCGCAGCAATCCTTCCCCTCTCCTGACATGCACGGAGCTCACGGCACGGCGAGGGGTTTCCACTGATCTCCTCATCTCCGCCTGGCAACCAGGACTTTAATAATTCTCTCAGTGCAGAAGAAGGAGTCTGATGCTTTTATGCACACCACCACCCCAGCAGTTTTTCTCTCATTAATTTCGCAGCACCCCTGTGAGTCTGCGGGAAAGACTTCTTATGTCCAAGCAGAACGTGTCAGAGATGTTTTACAACATTTCTTCCTCCATGTCCCGAGTCAAAATAAAGCACGTCTTACCTGCCTTGAAGATTGCTTTGTTATAATTCATAAATCACAGCCTTTCAGTGTTAGATTAAGTTAATTACAGTGCTGCATATAGCTTTGATAATAAATCATGATTAACTCTGTGCTTATTCCGAAAATAGACCGCTGCCAGGTACCATTACCTTTGATGAAAAGATCCAAAGTCGGACATTCTTTGAAACATTTTTAAATAATAATAAAATAAAATAAATTTTTTTAATGTTCTCTAGCCCCAGGGAGAGGAAGATAATATTTTTAACCATAGGAGAAAAATAGTGTGTATGATGTTGTAATATCATTTCCATTTATTCTTTTAATTGAGTTCAACTGATTGTACTTTGTAGTCAAAAGTGAGTCAAAGTCAGAAGCAGTCTGCCCTGATAGTTGTTTCCACACAATAATCTCACACGGACATCATTTCTCTGCCTCAGTCACACCACGAATGAAACTTCAAAGAAAATGTATCTCCCGGTTTGTCCGGGCAGATATTTCAAACTGATTATACAACCTTCTCATTTTAAAAGACAAAGCCAGATTAGTCACCTAGAGCTCAGCAGTGAATCAAAGTGTGCCACACATGCTAAACATATTTTTCTGTGACATTTTAGGGCATTTAGCTGACGTGTTAATCCTCAGCGATGTACAATGAGTGGAACAGCAAATTCCTACTTGGGTTCAACAGATTTCAGTATTTTTAGTTTGCAATAGCTCATGCATTGTGCCAGTACTCTGTGTATTTTCCATATTCAGTGTCTGCCCTAAATTCTCTTATTGTCTGGGTGAGAAAGCCTTCTCATTCAGACAACCATGGGACACTTAATCTCTCCAGTAAAACCCAAATTAATGATAAAACTTTTTTTTAAAAAAAGGTTTTATGTTCTTTCAGGCAGGAGGACCTCCCACACTGCAAAAACGTAACAACTTGATTGAATAAAAATGTAAACTAACAGTCTACAGCCATGCTTGCGGCTCTATGAGGCTGTGCTTAGGCAAAGAAATGAGCTAAATGCTAACACTGACATGCTGATGTTTAGCTGTTAGAAAGTTTATCGTGTTCATCATCTTAGTTCAACTTTTCCCCAAAAAATGATTTCAACCTTCCCCAAGTCAGTTTAAACCGTCAACAAATTCAAAATGTTATCCTCGTGGTTATCTGCATGAAAACACACAATTCAAATGATTAGGCCATAAATTATTGTATTTTTTTTTATTAAATATTTGCTTTGACAAAACAATCTTGGCATTAGTGTTTTTTTTAATGCTGTATTATAAGCTGCTTAGAGCTAGTGTTAGGAAGTTAAACAGGTCATAATTCCCTTTCTAATAACTATTTGGTATTGCCGTGAAAACATCTCCTACAAACAACGTTCAAGTTGTATTCAAGTTTCTCGCCCAAAAAAAAAAAATGCTGTCTATTTTGACATACAAACATGAACAAGATTATAACGAATCGTAAGGGGAGCAAAGTGTCAGACTCACAGCAACCCGACATCTTTGTATGAACCAAGCATCATGTCTGCTGCACTCTCCCACATGGGTGACTCGTGGGCTGGTAATGAGTATGTGCCGTGGTGTCACGAGACGGGACACCTGTCACCTGTCAGCAACAACCCCGCACTTTATATTTTGGGAGGGGGGGGGAACACAGCCGCCGTGAATGGCAGGTTTGAATTTTAATTGACTCGGAGAGAAAAGAAAAAGCTGCAGCACCAATAACAAAAGGAATTTTTAAAAGCCGTGCTTGCACCCAACCGGACACCAAACTGAATACGACGAACCTCACAGCTGTTAAACAGTGGCTTTATTTGTTTTTATTCCTTTTTTAGTTTTTGGTGCTGTAAAGCTAAATAACAATGTTGATTTTACTGGGTTTGCTTGAAATGAATGTGTCCATGTCAGTGTGCGTCTCATGCGCTGTATGTACCATTGTTGTTATTTCTATCCTCGCCTTTCACAATAAAGTGGCTTGAAAAGCAGCAGGAATTATGTTCGAGCCTGAAATAATGCATTTATTTTTGGCCCAGCCTGGTCTGATCAGTGAAAAAAAAAAAAAAAAAGCAACTAAACTCAGCTCCGGTTCATTTTAAGTTCACGTTTCTACTTGTGCAACACACAAGGCAAAAAAAGAAAAATAGACCCTTTATCTGTGAAACAGTCTCATCTCTTTTGAAATGTTTTTTTCCTTAACATTGAAAAGCCTATTTACCAGTGCACCAATAACTGAAGCACATACTCCTGAATGCAAGGGCTTGCAATTCACCAAGAATTTCCTCCGTTTTCTTCATTTGACCGTGGACGCATGCAAGAAAAACAAAGTTTCCTTCAAGGTAACACGGGGCGAGTAATTAATATACAAATAATTATTTTGGGGGTAAAGTATTCCTTTAAGTAAAGGTGAAGGGCATTTTTTTATTACTAGTTTCTAACGTGGACTAAATACAAAACGAATCGACAGATTAATCAAGAATGAAAATAATTGTTAGTTAATAATTCAGACCAGAGGATGACCTATTGTATTGTATATGCCAGCTGGAACATGTTTTTCACTTCACTACGGTATAACTCATTCATGCAACAGCATTCTGCAGTTCACAGAACAATATCTTGATAAAAGGAAACCTAGACTTCATGGTTTGTAAGCCTATTAACTTCACTTATTTAAGTGCTGACAAACAGCCTCCAGTAAAAGACTCCCATCATTATCTTAGACCGGAGCCAAGAACTTCACACACTTCACAGGAGTAAAACCGCATTTGTTTTGCTAAAAGAGAGTCTGATGTTTTATTCAAAATGTGTATAAAGTGTCTTGAAAATGAAAGCCTCGTGCAGGTTGAGAGGTTTATCTTAACCAATTTTAGTCAGCAACATAAGGAATGGTATTTACATATTACACTCTCAGTCTTTGCACTCAGAGAGAATCAAAGCATCAGCCCCGGTGTCATGTTTTCCCTCACATGCCACGGCAACAACATTGTCTTGCTGTGCACGAGTCATAAACCATTTATGAAGATTTATTTGGCAGAAAACACAAATGGTGGAAGGTCGGAAGAGGTGAACGGGAGTTTGAATGGGTCTGGTGAAAGAGATCCACTTTTCAAAGACAAACTTCGGAGCGAGTAAAAGCGTCTAAAGGGCTGTAAGTTCTGCAGCCTGTTCAACATGTTAATGGGATGCCTGTCCAGGACCAGGGGAATGAAAACCAAGGATTAGCAAAACAGATGAGGACCAATTTAAGAGATTTCTCCAGGGACAGAGATCAAGACAAAGACCTGAGATCCAGAATTACACACAGGACTACTGATTACCATTGATCTAAAGCTCAATAATCAATTAATCTCACTTGTACCGTTGAATAATTTAGAGCATGCTTCTCTCTCAAACCTTAGAAAGCCTCACAATAGGGAGTAATCCCAAGCGAAAGTCCAATAACCACGGCACTTTTAAGCTCTCCCCGACTGTTCAAGCTGCTCTTAAGCCACACGGGTCCCCTCTTACAGTAAAGAAGATTTATGGCTGATCGCAAAGAAATGTGTTACGACCTTAATATGCAAAAGCCACTCGCTCCGACAATGCAGCGCCGCTCCTGGCTTTTACAGGAAGCTTAAAGCGACACGCCGCCGTGATTTCCCATTTTCATGTTCATCACACAACATCATGGAGACGGTAAACGATGCTGCACGCAAATCAGAAATCTGTAAGGTGTGACAGACGGCATAATGATGTGATTACTCTTCCTGTAACGTGTAACACTTTCACTAATTTGACACATTTACACAATACCACATCTCTTATGGATCTCGTTTTTAGATCGAATGGACAGCATAGATGCAGTCTAGATATTCATGCACATGAACACTTTCCATAATCAACAGGGGAGATTGGTGTTGAAGGCAAGTCCAGTTTATTTATATTGCACATTTCATACACAAAGGCAATTCCCAGTGCTTTACATATAGCGTAAACATATGAAAGGAATAAAACAGAAAAGAAAGGGGAGGGCTGCGGAGGAGGAGACAAAGATACAGCGCGAGGTGAAAGGACAAGGTGGATGCCGGTGCTCTGAAAAACACCAGAAAGTTTGTTTTTGTAGTTTTGCTCCTGATTTGGCCAGATAGGAGCTGCAACACACAGCTCATGGAGGCAATTAAAGGAAACCTGTGGCGTTTTAGACCCCTAGTAGCACTGAGGTGTTGTTTTTCTATGAGTGGGTCCTCGTTTGTTTTTAGTGTTTCATAGGATGTTTTTTTTTTTAATGACCCTGATTCTGTAACAAAAATAAACCCTGGATTAAAAGCTTTGAATGTAATTGAGACTTTAGACATTTCGGAGAGTGCTGAACAAAAAAACACAAAGTTGCACGACTAACTGCAGAGTATAATATGGTACGAATTTAAGTAAGGCATGCATCAACATTACTGAGACTTGAAAGCTTTCAAATCTTTGGGAGCTGCATTGAAAGCTGACCAGAAAGTAAAACATCTAAGAAGAAGAAGAAGAAGAAGAAGACACACAAGCACATGAAGAAAAAGAAAACTCCACTAGAAGTCTGTCACTGGGATTACTATGATTTGTGTGTCAATGCGTTTAATCATGGAAAACAAAATGTTAAGCAGTACCGCGCTGCATTAGCCGATTGTAAAGAACCAAGTAAGCTGATGTTTGTCAGGAAAAGCAAACGGCTGAATTAGTATTATTTGTCGCTGGCTGAGAAACTCAAGAACAAGCGACGCTCTGTTTGGGGAGCTGAAGGCTTGACAATTTTACAAGCAGATTTGAATACTGCTGCCAAGAGGTGAGTGCTTGCCTTTTCACATTGAGCTGTACCACTATAATCTGAAGTGACTAGTTCACTTCCAATTTAGAGCTGAACATATAACAGAACGTCACTGACAGAGTGCATTAAAGCTGATGCTGCACGGAGCATTATGCCTGCACGGAGCATTATGCCTGCACGGAGCATTATGCCTGCACTCATTCTTCTTTCTTAGGACATCGATAGGAGATCCATCTCTGTCCCGCTCGCACCAGTAAGTGCATTACTTGACATCACCGAGTGAGTGTTGCCTCAGATTATGCTGAACAATTTAGCATTTTGTGTTTTGGCCTATTTTGCAGATTGTTTGATTGTGAATCCACAGTACAGCGTGCATAAAGGAACAAGTCTTTAGCCGGACTAAACATCAGAGAAAAGCTTGTTCAAGTCAGAAGGTGTTAAAGGATCCATGAGGCATGTAGAGAGAGCGTGTTATGCACTCTGTCAGGAGACTTAAAATTCTGTACCTGCTGCAGTTAAAATGTCAAACACCGGCCTGGGAGGAGGAGGAGGAAGAGGAGGAGGAGGAGGAAGAGGAGGAGGAGGAGCAGGAAGAGGAGGAGGAGGAGGAGGACAAGGAGGAGGAGGACAAGAAGAAGAAGAAGAAGAAGAAGAAGAAGAAGAAGGAGAAGGAGAAGAAGAAGGAGGAGGAGGAGAAGAATAACGAGAAGAAGAAGAAGGAGGAGAAGGAGAAGGAGAAGAATAACGAGAAGAAGAAGAAGGAGGAGAAGGAGGAGGAGAAGAATAACGAGAAGAAGGAGGAGAAGGAGGAGGAGAAGAATAACGAGAAGAAGAAGGAGGAGAAGGAGAAAGAGAAGAAGAAGAGAAAGAGGCAGGAGGAGTGCAAGGCCATCTCTAGACCTGATTAAAGTGAAGACAAAAGATATTTGTGGGCCATTAGCATCACTGCGAAATTCACATTAATGTTCTCTAATGTTTCCTTTTTATACTGTTGTATCGGCACTTTACATTTCACTGCACATACCAGTTTTCTCTCAATCTTTAGGGACAGATCATTCATGTTATCCTTTATACTTTTACAACACTGACATTAGGGCTTCAACGATTGTTAACGATTATTTTCATGATTTGGTTCATAGACCAAGTTGACTCCAAATGTCCAGTTTTTCCTGATCACCAGGTTTAAAAATATGTTACAAAGACATACAAAATTATTATTATTATTTATTTGTATAAAGCTCACATTTGAGAAGCTGGAACCAGAGAACAGTTGTCTCATTTAAAAAACAAAAAACATATTCTCACAGCTCTAGTCGACATGCAACTCTATCATACATGCCTATGAACCATTTTACTGAATAAAGATGTAGAAGATACATAAACCTATTTATTTCTCTATTTTATTGTCAATTATATTGCTACTCTGGTCGTTTGAACTGTTATTAATATCTTAATTTATAGTATAGTGAAATGTTTTAAGTGTCCTTTTTGCTGCTGCAGCTACATGTATATAATTTTCTAATAAGGGCCAATAAAGTTTAATCTTATCCTCTTATGCCTTTTCAAGACAATACAAGTCATTTAAAGGTCAAATATAATTCTTATTAAAGCATGATTATGCAAGAGGCTATGTCTGTGACATAGTGCAGAGACATGTTCTTAATACAAACTGACACACCATGCAGCCTGCTGTTATGAGGCTGTTATTTCTTTAGAGTGCTATTTTTTCCTGAGGCCACAGAGGCATTTGATCTAATAAGGCTTATTAGATGGGGCTAGGCGGCTACATGACCAGCGATGCAGGTGTGTGTCTGTGTCCAGTGGAGGTTATTCAATCGGATGCAGCAAAGCAGAACAGAAAATGCATTTACTGCTTTTGGAGCCGCAGGCTAACCATCAAGTGGACCTGCCTTAGTGCCCGGCCGGCAGAATAACCGCTTCACGTGAGCTGTATGTGATTTTGTTAGCTTCTACTGGATGGACAAGACTTTTTTTTTCTTTTTAAATGTGCTAGAGAGCAGACAGTGTGCTGAACGAGGGTGCGACAAAATTGTTATTGTGATATGAAAGCAAGACTCAATCAATGGCCTTCTGCAGACCTTTTTGTGAGCAATTATTTATTCATTTCAGGGCACAGAAAAAACAATCAGACATTGTCAAATGTGGGAAGAAAGGCAAAACAAAAACTAATAAACTACGTGGCCAACAGTATGTGGACACCACTGTTCACGTGTCAGGGTTAAAAATGAATGTTATTTCTCAGTTTAGAGTGGAATAACTTGACAGGTCGCACAGAAGGGTTTGGGATTTAAAGGAGACATATGAGGCTCATTTTCAGGTTTCTACTAGAACATGTTTATAAAACATACATTTTCTTTTACCGACTTTCTCAATATACCTGTATTGAAACACTTTGTTTTTAGAGCCTGTCTCTTTTAAGCCCCCCTCCGCTCTGATTGGTCCATGTTTCCTCTGAGCATCGTTGCACCGTCATTGCAGCTGCGGAATAACTGTAGCGGCATCTTCTACGTATAAATAGTATAGGTGTGACATCAAAATCTTAAGGAACTCCTGGTTTAAAGGCACCGTTTCTGTGCATTTCTCTGTGGATTGAGCGTTTTGATCCTTTCACAGTATTTATACAGCACCTACATTTCTTTAATGTTTAAAAAAGACATGGAAATCTCACTTCTTACAATATGAACTTATAAGTTGGTTTCTACTTGACGTAACTGCCGACCGTAGTCCTGCTGTAGAAACCCAAAATTGTAGACGCTAGACAGAAACTTTTTGTATTCTTTAACTTGTGACAAAAAGTGACAGTGGGCCACACACACACACACACACACACACACACACACACACACACACACACAACAACAGAACTGGAGTTACATCCTGGTAACTTCTATTCCTTCGCGTCTCTCCACTGAATGGGAGACCAAAGTAGTGAAATCGCTGTTGCGTTTCATGGAAATGGAGCAGATAATTAAACCTTCCTTGAAGTTGCTTAATGTTTGTCTTCACTATAAATAATCTCCTCCAGTTTTAGAATCTGGAGTCGGGAGAAACACAAGCAGCACATGCTAACCAATCACAGCACGGCGGCGACTATGTGTGCAGGCTTCAAAGCTAAGCCGTAACCCCCTAACGCACAACTCTAAGCCCCCCATATCGACCAACATCAGTGCCCGGCCTCACTAATGCTCACGTGGCTGAAGGGGGGGAAAACATCTCCAGTGGTTAATCCCTCCAGGAGAGTGGAGGCTGTTGCAGCTGCATATTAATGCAGGCGGTCTGGTGTATTAGATGTTCAACCATCACGTTCAGGTGTCACGTTCAGGTGTCCACGTACTTGTTTTTAGCCATAGCGTGTAAATAGGAAGATAAAGTATAATTTTAGAGAAAGAAGAGGGGCAAGAAAATAGCCCCATGGACCACGGACCGACAACATACAATATGGCGGAAGTACTGACATTTTATACGTAAGTAAAAGTAGCGATACCACAGTGTAGAAATACTCTGTTACAAGCAAAAGACCTGCATTCATTCTACGGAAAAATACAAAAGTATCAACATATACTTAAAGTATAAAAAGTTAAATACTCAATTAGACATTTCAAATTAATGTATTTACATTTAAAAAATAATTAGAATATTTTTTTTTTTAAAAGGACACAGAATACACAGAGCCTTGTCTTTTGACATTGCAAATGGAAATCTAACGTCTCTCCCCCTCTAATAGTTTTGCCATCATTCGCTCCTCCGAGTGTCATTACATCATTAGCACACAAATGCAAATGGCCTTTAAGGAAGACTGCTCGTTCTCTCCCTCCGACTAACGCCTCATTTCTCCCTCAGACGGGATCACAAGAACACGGAAACTGCCGAGTGGCTGATCCTCTCTTCCTCCGAGATGATGACTTCCTTGTTCTTCTGAATTGACCGGTTTTGACCCGGTGAACAGCCTCCCAGAGGGCCGGGATATTTTGTGTTTCAGACTTTCCATTGGCTTCATTTAATAAGATAATTTCACAGCAATTACAAGCTTTCGACACAAATGTAATGTCATTACACGCTCGCTCAGTGACAAATTCTTGTTTTGGATGGAGGGCAACACGCTCCGCGCAGATTTTTTAGGGCCGTATACAGCGAGAATCACGGCTTCATGTGGAGAGAGACAATGAATCCTCTCGCTCGCTTTTCTCTTTAAACGGTTCGTCGTGATGAGCATGAAATTACAGTTCTGTGGTGATGCTGCGAACATTGTGTTTCAATTTCAATTTCAAGGTTTCTTCTTCTTCTCTTGACATCCAATACACAAAGCAATTATAGACACAGTCACATACTACGCAGTTTGTAAACAAAAGTCTGCGCAATGGCGTCATTTGACATTGAAGCCGAAGACTGCTCGTGATCGCATCAACAAAGTTCAGCGCTTTCCGCCACATTCCTTCACTTTCTGTTGGAATATCTCGAGGTCAATCAGCAATTCTCAGCTGCTTTGTGTGGAAAAAAACACACCCGCTTCAAAGCTGCGCTGGAGACACTTATTTTTCCAACATAAAAGCAAAATGATACGAGGCTGCAACAAAGAAGAGAATTCAATCACTGTTAAGTGAAACTGGGTTTATACATTTAGTGATTTTCTCTGTAACTTCTCTGTGATCTGACCGAAATCGACAGCGTGTAAGCGCAACGCTCTGAGAAAATGAGGCAATTGTTGTTCCCTTTGTTCACACAACATGGAAGCAAGTAGCGAGCTGAGCTGAACAGATGATCAAGAGTCCAAACTTGTGGAAGCCCTTCAGATTTAACGGCACACATAAAGAACGAGTTGGGTTGTGAATGAAAAAGGCTGTTTGCTGCCTGAAATAATAAGATGCTGAGCTATTAAAGAGAACGCACTACACAGTCACTGGCAACACTTCTTTGAACTGAACTGAACAAAGTGATTTGAATCAGCAAAGATTTGTGATTTCCAGCTCTACACATCATCAGAGGTGGAGGAACGCAGTTCTTTCATTTAAGTAAAAGTAGAAATACAGCTCTGTACAAATACTTACAAGTAAAAGCCTTACATTTAAGGATAAACTAAAGCAAAAGTACAAACGTATTTACAGCGAAATGTAATGAAAGTACTGTATTAAAGTAAAAATACTTCTTGGGCAGAATGGTCCCTTTCAGAGTTATATTCTGATTTATATCATATAATTGGAATATTAATAGGTGATGCTTTAAGAGGCAAGCAACATTATAATGTTATTGTTGGACAGTTTACTTTTTAGCACAGTATCATAGTATATCGATCAATGGTGTGTTTTGTTTGTTAAATCTTAATCCGTAAAGTAACTCGTACCTCCATCTGATAAACGTAGTGGAGTATGTAAATACAATAGCTCGCCCTGAAATGTAGTGGAGTATAAAGTAGCATCAAATATTCAAGTAGAGTAAAAAAACAAAACATGTTTCTCTCAGTAAATTTGATTAATTAAACGTGTGGGGACTGAATTCGATATCAACATCCTCGTGGTTCACTTGGTTTTCATTATTAAGGAAAGAAATCACCATGATTAAATCTTAAAACGTGGGCAAGACACACAGAAGGTTTCCATCACAGAGTGGCGTCTTTACCTCTCAAACAATGCATGCTGGGAAACGCGTTAAAATGCTGATTGCGTTTCTTTAATGACTTAAATTAAGGAGTTGAGTGAAGTCACAGCAGCACTTCCATTCAACTCAGTCAGAACAACTCATATCTATAGATTCTTCTAAAGGGTCTGAAAATCAACTTAAACTAACTAACTTGAAAAGAATAAAACGTGTATTTACGTTAAGACGAAAGTTTAGCTGATTCCACTAAAGTCCTGTACAAGTGTTTACTAGGTCACACAGCTTCCAGCATTTTGTCAGGAGTTATTTTCGCTTTAAAGAATATCAGTACACGAGAACACGAGACGTTGTCCTTAAAATACAGGAACAATGGAGCCGACGCTTGTAACATCATCGCGAGTATAACCCAAAGCAGTTTCACAGTCAATGAACAGAAGACTGCAGGAACACAAATATGTTTCGTTTGAGTGTTCAAACACAAGTGAGCTTTTTATTCCACAGGGATGTCGTCAGTTATGAACCAGAAAATCCTCCCTCATCCCAAGAAAATCCCTATTTTGGGTGCTTTCCCCTCTTCTGTCTGTCCCCATTGATTCTCTGTGGAGCTCCTCCAGGCTTTTCTCAGATCTGCGACACGTGAATCTGCTAAAGAGCTGTTCACATTCTCAGAATCTCTCGGACCATCATCGTAACACAGAGTGGCTGTTGAACTGAATGGTGTTTCATTTCAAAACTATTTTGGGATGAATGCGCGCCGACTGCCAGAGGTACTTACACTCGTATGAAGTGGACGGCTAGAGATTATGAAGCATGATTACACAGCCGTGACATTCACGCTAATAAAAACAGATAAAAATGAAATTCGCCACATATTTGGAGGCCCGTGAGAGGGCAGCATCTGCTCTTAGGTTCATCTACGATTAGACTGACTCACCCCTGTTGATGAATTACAGATGAAACATGCATTTTCAGAGCGTTATTTTAACCCGAGGCATTAGCGCGCCCTTTGTGCCACTTTTCTGTCTACTGATACTGGTCCAGCATGAACAAAAATTATTTCCTCTATTAGACCGTCATTGCTCAAATTTGAAGATTGTTCACATTTCCTCAATTTCATCCTCATTTCATTTCAAAATCTATTTAGTTAAGATTTTTCATGTAACCCTCGCTTCATATCACACTCTGCCTGCTCTCATCTGACGACCACAGCAAGACACCAAAGTCTTCATCACAAAAAAAAAAAAAATCCCTCAAAAACATGGCCCTTTACAGATTTTTCTGTCTCATTTGTGTCTTTTCATTTCCGACGCGTCAACAGGAGTCAATTTCGAGCCAGATGTGACCCCGTGATATTGTACGTTGCAACAAGTTATCTAATTTCATGCTGTATGCGCATCAGAATGACTTGGGGGTAATATGAACTGCAGCACACAGAAGTAAATGAGCTTTGACTAAATGGCACCTGTTTTCTCCTGAAATTAAAGGTCACCTGCGGAGTTTTTTCACAAGTCGAACTTTCCTATAATGTTTTGACGAGTAGGTGCTCATTACGTCTCGCACTCTGCTTTGCATGATGAGGGACGGGGTGACGTGACAAACTGCAGATCCATATGCAAATGTGCAGTGGATGTTGGTTAGTCTGTAAGAGTAAAGGTGTAGATCAGCTGCATAATGTCCATGTCTTCTCATTTTAGATGCCTTTGTTTTTACAGAACAGATGTGACACTATAAAGTTTGCATATTAAAAACAAGTAAATCTAATTTCATGCACCATGTGTTGACATAACATGCAAAGTGGAGCAGACAAAAGTATAAGTGAGCGACATCTATAAACAACACCTGTAGTCTCTCTTGAAACTGAAGGTCACCTGTGGAGTCTTTTGGCCGGTAGTGATGTTTAATATGCAAATACGTTTTGTTTGAATCTTGTGTTCTATCAAGCAAATTATACAAAACATGTCCCGCATGAGCACAAGGGTGACATGACTCTGACTGCAAGTACAACATTAAATGCACCTCGGCCAATGAAAATAAATAAATTCAGCTCTTTGTATTTTGCACTTAAATTGGTTTGGCATGGTTGAAGCTAACGGTTGAATTTTTATTCTATTGTTTCTCTGCATTTACTCTGGTTTGGCTTATTTGAAGCTATTGTTCTACACTTGTATGATTTCACCTATTTAAAGCTGATGTATTTACAAGATTCTCGCTGTTTAGAGTCGTTTCCTCGTGATTGTTTGCACTTATTGTAAGTCGCTTTGGACAAAAGCGTCAGCTAAATGAACAGTAATGTAATGTAAATGTGGGTCAGTGGTTTACTTAAGTAAAAGTACTCATACCACACTGCATAGTACTTTGTTACAAAGTCCTGCAATAGAAAAATGTGACTTAAGTATGTAAGTATAATCAGGGAAAAGTACTTAAAGTATTAAAAGTAAAAGTTCTCATTGCAGGAAAAACTTTTTTACTATGATATGTTATATCATGAGATTATTAGTGGGATTTTGCTGTTGAATGAGGTGGAGCTCATTTTAGCCACTTTATAGAGGACTGCAAACAATTATTATTTTCATTATGGATCAATCTGCTGATACCGGTCTCCTTGATGCAAACCTATGCAAACAATACGGGTTTCGGTATAAAACACGTGTCTTATGTTCGGAACATGTTTGTTTCCAATTACAAGCACAAACGTTACCTTGTAGGTTGTTAAGACCTTTCTGAAGGAATTAATTGGTACACAGAGATAAATGTAACTGCCAACACTATCAGAAGCCAAGGGACAGTGTCATAACTGTGAAAACACACGCACACACACACACACACACACACACACACACACACACACACACTATGGAGCAGCAGCTGGCTGGGAGCAGAGACCCGGGTCACGCAGGCCCAGGTGGCAGTGCTGTAAAGTGACACTGTGATTTAAGTCCTGTGTCGTCGTAAGGTCTGTTATCTGCCGCCGGTAACAGGGCCGCGCCGATACGGTCCGACAGCCAGCGACTACAGCTCAGGAGGTAGCGCTGATAATGGATAGCTTCAGCCCGTGCAACTTCCAGCCGCAGTGCGCAACCACATGAATCATGCGTTTAAGCTGCTGTCAGATACGTTTACATCCAGGGCCGTGGTCAGTTGTTTTTTTTCATGGTCTTGGCTCCTGTTAGATGTTGATTGAAATTTTTCCAGCCTGTTTCTGTTTTTGCTTTTTTTGGCTGGAGCGAGAGAGAGAGTAGGACGAGGAGCGAGAAGGTGTCGCTGGACGTCAACGTGACAATGTGCCTTAGCAAGAAAGAGAGAGAGAGAGAGAGGTATATCTTGATGACTCAGTTGACTGATTCAGCAAACAAAGACTTCTCCACCACAGAATCCTGTGTATGTAATGATGTTGAATATTGTGTTTTTTGATAGCCAGATGTTAAAGAGTTCAGTTAAAGAACATCCTGCAGATGTATGTACTTCTCTGTACTTCCTATACCCATTATAGGATAGTATTGGGCTAAAACCAGGGATGTAATAATGACACACATGAAGAATATATTTAAACCCATTAAATATTATTCTTATTTAGAAGAAGTTCCAATTCCATATTACACACTAATAATGCATAGTATGTACAAATGCTCATAGTATGCTTTTTTTCTTCTTAAGTCAATGTACTTCACTGTTTTGTTCTTCGGTAAATTATCCAAAGTTTGTGCCAAATTTGTGTGGAGGTCATTTACCCTGTGACTACAGAGTAACACCTCACAAAGAGAAAAATGATGTTACTTCTTTGTTTGCTTCTTGAGGTGCTACTGAAGCAGTTTTTTCATTACCACAGTCCATTTAAAACACCAAGCTGTGAGCTGCTCCTCTATGTCCTCTCACAATCAAAACTGACTGTGTCCCAATTCCGTGCTGGATGCACATTTTAAGCAGTTTGTTTATAGACTGGAAAATTGACTAAATTTAGCTAACTGGAGGGGAAAAAAAGAATCAAGCTTTTCAGTGAGATAGTAACTGAAGAATCTCTGAAAAACCAAAAGGTCTTGCAATAAATGTTTGGAAAAACATTTTATTTTTCTTTGTTAAGTTAAATGGAAACGTTAATTCAAAGATGCATGTATTCTATTATTTCTTATTAAAATAGTAAGGGATATTAATTTGAATCGCATACTAATTGCACACAGTACAGTGAGTGTATACTATGAAAAATAGCGTAAACACACTATATACTAAAAAATCTGCTTAGAATTAGTCAGTAGTTACGCATTGGGTCAAAGCGAGCGGTTGTTTGCTAGTTCCTTCTTGCACTTGATGGTCTTATTTGGCCTTTTTGACCTGCTCCTGATTTGAAATCAGCTAGTCCTGGTCATGGCGTTAACTCAGGCTACTTGGATCATCGTAACCCCTCCACCTCTGAGTGTCATTCCCTCAGCTCTGTCCAGAAATCACTGAGCTTCCTGACAGATTCTTTACATGAGGCTTCAAATTCAAATTAGATGGTCACTGGGTTGACTCGCGAGTCAGTCAGTCAGTCAGCTCGCGCTGCGTTTCGCCTGGTCAGCAAGTCGAAGCTGAGGCGGTGCGTCTCCTCTGCTGCTCGCGGCAATCTGGATAATTAGAACTGTGTTCGATCACTGTTCCATCTCTGCCAAGCTGATGATTATCCACACACACACACACACCAAGAAAACTCATTTGCATGTCTTTCAACATAAAGAGCTGTAGTTTATTTCTGGAGTAATGCCAGTAAAAGCTCAACATAATGAAAGCAGTTACTCCTTTCTCTCCCCCCGGTTACATTAAAAATATACTGTGTTACTGTTGTCTTTCAGGCCAATTTAAAAGCCGTTGCCATGGCCACTAATTACCTCTCCATACTGGAATAGGTGCGGCCAAGTTTCAGACAAACACCAACATGACGGACAGGCAGGGAAGCAGACGTACAGAGAAACCTCTCAGAGCTCGTCACACATTCATTAGATGCGGTTCATTGTTCACACCTCGAGTTTCTGTCTCTGTTACCAATCAGTAATGATTGAAGCGCTGCATCACACCCAGGAGCTTTATGTCCGGTAATGAGATTCTTCTCCCCGAGCACAGCTCCCTAATCCCACGTCTCTATCTGTGCTTCGTGGGCCTGCGGAACAGCTGAGCCAGGCTGAACATGGACGCTCTACATGAAATTCAGTGTTAACCCTGCCATCCTGAATAAGAGCGAGACAATGGAGCTGGAATGGACTGGATGCTACGCCTATTACCCAACATGTTAATCCTCTTAAGAAGTTAAGAGAGGTCTTGATGACATGAGGGAGAGGCAGGAGTCTAGAGCTCTGTGGAAATGAGCAGAGGCGAGTCTGAGAAATGAGGTTCGTCCTAAACAATAGCGAGCCTGGAGCCTGGCTCTCATAGTCATTAACCTGCAACTCTCTTTGTGGACCTGATAGAGAAGGAGTTGCTAGGTGGGTCTGTCTTTAAATTACAGAGTGCAATTTAGGCATATGTCGATGCCAACAAACAAAGACTCTTTCCAACTTTCCAGGTTACTGATCTGTTGAATAATTTTACCGTTTTTGCCATTTCAAAATGTGCCAAGAGAAGTTGTGAGACCGGCTGCAACCATGGTGTTTAGAAGGACTGCCAGAATCATGCTGCCTCATTAACCAGATTTTCCCCACAACGGCATTTGGCTGATGTCTATAACCCCGGCTGCGCATGCTTCTGAGACTCCTCGTAAAAGCTTTTCCTCAGAAAATGGCCTCCAGTGCTGTGTTGAGCGTCTTCAGAGGGAAACTTAAGTAACTCACTTTGATAAGGCCTCATGAAAGGGAGAATTTGAGACAGGCAAAGCACAGAGTGTTGAGCACACCATCAGCATCGATAAGGTGGATATTATAGCAGTGAAGAGAATGTCAAAGTACTGAGTGGTAAAATTGGAGGTCTGCTGTGGAATGTTGTGGTGTCAAAAACAGGACCAATAAATAAAGAAGATCGGACTCACCGGTCTTTCCCCGTCTCCTTCTTGAAGACCATGTCGCAGTAGTTCATCCTGTCCTCTGTGGTGACGTAGATGCGCGCATGAGGGTAATTCTCAGCCGCCTGTCGCAGCATGTTGTACACGATGCCCTTCCCATCCTTCCTCATGTTCCGTAGCGGCCCCCACACGACGTAGACGGTGTCGTTGCCCTGGCCGAAGAAATACTGGGGCTTCTGCAGCAGCAGGGGGACGCTGGTGTGCGAGACAACTCTCAAAGTGGTCCGCTGGCCCACGTCGCGCTCGAAGCCCCGCGTAGGCGCGTTGTTCATCCGCCAGATGCAGGGAGAGCGGTCGATCTGGGGGCCGGCGGCCTGGCCCAACATCTGGCCAGAGCTGGACACGATGCTGCAGAGCTCACAGTGCAGCTTCAGAGGCTGCAGGAGAAGAAGAAAGTCAGTTACAACAACTCATCATCATCACTATATTATTACTGAGAAGAGTCCAAGTCAAGTCAATGTCTCACGTCAATCGAGACAGGGACAAGTCAAGTCTTAGATCGAAGTTAAGACAAGTCTAAGTCAAGTTCTAGTTGAGTCTTGAGTCAGGGCAAGTCTCAAGTCAAGTCCAAAACAAACAGAGACGAATCCAACTAAATTGTCAAGACAATTGAGTCAAAGTCAACTAAGACAGGTCCTGTTTCAAATCATTTAAGTCCAATTTGAGCAACTTTATTTTTAGGGCAAGTCTCAAGTCAAGTCTAACATTGAGAGACGCAGGTCCCTGACAAGCCAAAAAATCAATTAAGACAAGTCTCAAGTCTGTATGTAAGTTTTAAGTCAAGTCCAAAAATGAATAAAGACGCATCAAAGTCAAGTCTGAAGTCAAAGTCAGCCCAGACAAAATTAAATGACGTCACATGTCATTTGAGACAAAGTCCGAGTTAAGAGTCCGTCCTGTCAGAGTAAGTCTCACGTCAAGTCTCAAGTTCTTGAGGACACGTCAAAGTCAAGTCTTAAAGGGATTCAAGACAAGTACGAGTCTAAAATAGATAGATAGATAAATAGATAAGTCCAGGTCCAGTCACAAATGTGTGCGTGCAAATGGCAAGTGAGGATTCAAGTCCTTCAGGTCTGAATGCCGACTATAATATTGCACAGGTTTAATAATGCAGGATGACCACCGCTCCACCCGGGTTAATCTCTGCTGAGGTCCTGGAAGCAGGTCTGATAGAAGTGATATCTGCACACCTTGATCTGTGCAGCGTTTCACTTTATCTCGAGCTTTCGGTTTAACAGACTTTCATCAGAGCATACATCAATCAACAATAGACAGGTAACAAATAGCCAATCATTTTCTAATCTTTGGCATAACACAGGCTTAATAATGAAATATGCAAGACCTGTCTGTTGTTGTTTTATTTGCTTTAAATAGAGGCGGCTGCCGCTGTGGTTAAACAGACAATAGGCAATATATAACTTTTATCAACAACCAAATAAGCCGGCAGGGCTCTGGTTCAGCTCACACAACAGATAAACAAGAAAACTAGATAATAAGAAAAGAGACCGAAGAGAAAATAAAAATATAAATATAAATATATATATAAATATATATATAAATATATATATATATAAAATCAATCACAGTGCAAAATACTGCAGTGCTTTATTTTTCTTTTTTCATAGCCTGAGAACAAGTCTTTTTGGCCTGCTTAGATAACAACATCCTCTATTGGAAAAAAAGAATAAAGACAAGAAAAGTAGAATTTTGAATTTAATGTAACTGCTTTTATTGATCAACTCTTTCAACTCCTGCAGAATGTTATGATAATTTTTTGGTTCACGAACGGAGAAAATCTTTATCTCTTATTTTCAGGTGATAAATATTCTCTAAAAAATGTTCTCCTATTGTGCGAATCTCTTAAAAGATAGGAATCCCATTAAGACCTCGACTGGTGACATGAACTGAATTGTTTTAAAGTATGTCTGGCTCTTTTCATTGAAGTTCTTAATACCCACGGATAAGCTCGGAGTGTAGTTTTTGTCTCATGTCATTTTCATCTCATGATGTTATAGTTTGTGATATATTTTATATGTATGCAATAACAATATTAAAGTGATGTTTTGGCAAGGGGCTTGTGTGATCAGAACATAAAATAAAATACATTTGGTAATTATTTATAAAAAAAAGAAATTATTCATCAGGGTTTTACAGCCCTACATAATTTTATTTTATGCCTTAAGATTAATGTCACTGTGCCCAGAACTAACATTGATTAAGTTAATTGAATGTGGGACCTCAGAGGTTACAACAGAGTCTTACTGCGACCATGCAGAACGGAGAAGCAAGGGAGTTGCATCATTTATCTTACTGTATACCTTTTATATATCTTATTATACTTTACTGGAGCGGGGGGATTTGTAATGAATCTTCAATAATAGCTCTTAGCTAAGCTTTGCCAAGAGAGGAAGAGAGATCTCTGAATCCAAAATGGGAGATTTACCTAATTGAAGCTAATATGCTTGGTTTGTTGTGATGAGATTAAACGTACTTAAGTGAATGAATGCAAGAGAAAGTTAAAAAAGAAAAAGCATTGTGTCAGGACTGAGCCCTGTTTGATCATTTGCTTAATGGAGGGTAACTGCAATTCCACTGGTTTGAATATGCGTCGCATTTGTGCAGCGTTCAGGCCGACGAAACGTGAAACTGTCTCTTGCATGTTCTGCGTTTAATCAACAAACAAGAGTTTGAGTGTGCAAAAAGAATCCCACAAGACAATCCAGTAAATGTTATTATGACCGCTTGATTTATGTCGCATATGAATCTTGCATGTTACATTAAATACATAATTTCAGCTTTAAATTGTGCCTGCGTTCAATAGAACAATCTTGTAATGAAGAATTGAATTTTGTCAGTAATTTTACCTTTATTTTATAGTTGTATGTATATTTCTAAGCTGTTAATTTATATTTGGCCGGCACCAGTCGGAGGGTCGGTGGTTCGATCCCAGGTCTCTACAGTCAGCATGTTGAAGTGTCCTTGGGCAAGATACTGAACCCCAAATTCCTCCCGATGGCGTGTGATGGTGTGTGAGTGTGTGGTTGTCACTGATGAGCATGTGGCACCTTGTACGGTAGCCTCTGACTCTGTATGAGTGCTGATGTGTTGTAAAGCGCTTTGAGTGATCACAAAGATTAGAAAAGCGCTATATAAATGCTGTCCATTTACCGTTTATTTAATACAAGGTTAAAGTGTCCAGGGTAATGATGCAGCTATAAAAGCTCATCACCGTTGGGGATTGTGTGTGTGTGACTGTTAAATGGAAATCATGTATAGCACATATAAAAAGAGAAAGTAATTATATTGACATCCAGAGTCATCTATCTATGTGTACTAATACATCTGCAAAAATAGTATCTTTGTTTAATTTGTAATTAATGATAGACATCTTTGATCCTGTAATTCGTCAATTAACGGTTATTGAGCTTGACAGAAATCATTCATTAGTGTTGAAAGTTTCCTTTTGATTATTATTTTTATTTTACACTAAATAGTTTTACTTGTATCCCCTAAGATTCTCGAAGTGCTTGTAAGCAACTAAACCCTCTCTGAATGGACATCGGAGCTGTGCGCTTCTTCGTGGGAGGGAACGGTCAGTCCACCACCATCATCAAAACACAATGCAGAGACTGTTGGCCGTCATCAGCCGTATAAAAGAGCTTCAACGCCACCGTTATAATCTGTGCACAGATATAATCAAGAGAAGAAGGCCGCCGTTACACTTATCAACTAATATTGTTGTGAATACAGAAGATCAGCTGCTTAGAATTCCCCCAACAGAGCTACCTACTTTTGCTTTTCCTCTCATGTACGGATTCAGTCATGGGTTAAGAAACGATCTCTGGACCTGGGCAGGTAGCTCTCCATTTTCTGGGAGGTTGAGACGCATATCACAACAGCCTTGAGCTGTCAGCAGCTCGTCCATCATCAGCCGCTGCCCTTAGCTCAGCTCATAACTCCATCACGCCTCTCAGCACACACAGATTGGCTGAACTCTGTGGGGATCACTGGCTGGCTAACTGCATGCGAGACACATGGGTTTACGACTGAAGACCTAGCGCTGAGGAGCCCCCGAGCAAGGCATTCAACACACAGCTGCTGCGGTAAAGCTGCTAAGTGAAGGCTGAGGTTGTAGATTAATGAACAGAACCAAGTGAGAGATTCCCCGCGTTCATTTAAAAATACAATCCGAGTGGTTCACAAAACGTGATTAGTTTCCCATGAACATTAATCATTAATGAAGAGTATAAAAGACCATATAACGACTCAAAACTCTATTTTTATTTTGTATATATGTAGGACTGGAATGTAGCCAACAAATCTTCTACAAATTCCTTGTACATCAATAAAAATATTATGACCTCTTCATCCTCTCAGCTGTGATTCATGTTTCAGTTTCATGTCCATGATGGTGCCGTTTCAGTAACCGTAAACACAGTGCGCTTTTATAATCCCAATCATTTCTGGCACGCTCTGATAAGTACAAAATCTACTGAAAGCTTCAGATTTCAATGCAGGAGTGTGTCAAAAAATAAAGTGGGTTATTTAAAAATAAGAAGGCTTGATGCCAGGAACTCGGCCATCATTAAATTATCGCACCTTAACCTTGACGTTCATTAAAATGCTCTAAACACAATTAATTAATAAGAAATAATTATTAGATCAACGTGCCAAGTCCCACTCTAAATTGCCTCAGTGGAACTTAAAAATTCATTGATTAGCTGAAGATGTCTGCACGGGAAAAAGTTATTAACTCCAAATGCTCCTCTTCGGGCACAGACATTAAACTTAAGGGCAGTGCTGGAAAGTAACTAAGTAGATTTACACAAGTACTGTACTTATACAATAATACAATTTCGAAGTACTTGCTACTTTATACTTCTTCTCCACTACAACTCAGACGCAAATATTATATTTCACATATATTTTTCACTTGACTACATTTATCTGATTCAGATTAATAATACAAAAGGTTATCAACAAATACATTATGACGTTATTATAGGTTAAGATAAGATGATATAAAACTTCATTGATTGCTTTGCCAGCTTCAACACTGAAGTGATGAACTCATTAACGCATCACGAATTACAATCCAATAAAAACAATATTTCTTACTTTGAAATGGAGCATTCTGCATGATGACTACTTTTTCTTTTGGTACTTCAAGTTTATTTTGATGCTAATACTTTTGTACTTTTACTTAAAAGAATACTTCACCCTTAAAACTACCATTTGTATATCAATTATTACCTTGAATTCTCGAAGAACACTTTGTTCTTCTCGCATGTATGCCAGACGTTTACTTTTAAACGTTTACTGTGGTATTACTGCTTTTGCTTAAACGTACAATATGTAATTTTCCGCCACTGGGGGGCCTACAATCCAAACAATAGCAAAAGATGGAGTTTGGTTGCGTGGCTCCCATGGGAGTCGTGATTACTTCACTGTTCATCGTTCAGGAGGTTTTTACCAGGAACAGAATTAACCGCAGAGGTCGTATTTTTTAGCTTTTTTTCTGTGATAACTTCATATCAAGACGTCCGATGACTTAAATCCTTCATCCGGTTAAAATGTATAGTCAAAAACAACCAAGATCTAACGAGTGTATTGTAAAAAAATGTGGCTTAAAATTGGATAAAAAAAAGTCCATTTATGACAGCTTCTGGGAGACAACCACAGACCGCGCTGAAAAAAATACGTTTTTCCTCTAGGTTTTAATATAGTTGGAAACATTTGGGATAATGTGGGTGCACAACTCAACCAAAAATAATATAGCTCAACCTTAGCTGGACCAGAAATAAAATTATTTCTCATTAAAATGATCCACAAAGAAATCAATAACAAAAGCCCTTTTTCCTCCTTGTTGGCCATGAGTACATGTCAAAGGGTCTGAATTAAAAAAAAGAAGAAAATAATGAGTTTCTGTGATAGACCGAGGGCATGAATGTAAAGCGCCACAAGACAAATGTTTCTTATTTCTCCCGAAAAGCAAAGCGGGAACAATTTATCACACCTGGAGGCAGACTCAATCAAATGAGGAAAATAAGGCTGACCGTTCCCAAGTTAACCAGTTTATGCATTATACATGCTTGCAGGAGGTTTCTAACACCTGAAATGACACCTCACTGTGGATCATGTAAGATTGCCTTACTGTCCGGGAGAAATATCGCCGCTTCTTAAGGTGTTGCTGTGTGCTTAACAGAGGCTGACAGCTCACGGAGCAGGCTTTCACTCAGGACATAATTGCTCACGACACCCGGCACAAGAGTATCACCTCGACCAGACGTCCACTATTCTCTCCATCCTTTTCGGGAAATTTCGGCGGCGTGCGGAACACTCTTGACAGTCACTTTCGGGCCAATCACTGCCGGTTCTCATTCGCTATAGAGAACTCACCGGTGGGGGAATTTGAGACGAAAAGAGGCCTAATTCTGGAGAAGATGCCCGTCTTTCCTATGATTTGCATAAATCTCTCCATGGGGAGAGGGCAGTGATTTAAGCAGGCTTGTCTGGAGGCAGAAGGAGGTGCAGACGTAGAGATTGGTGTAATACGTGATTGCCTCTGGGCCCACGTTGTGCAGATGAAACCCTCCGGAGGCAGCGAGTGGCGCTCGGCATTAATCTGCCAATATCAGCCCGCTGAATATAAGGCTTCCACTTCTCATTAAGGACCAACACACCCATCCAAACTCCAAATCTAGATGTATTGCAGCCCAATAACTGAAAGTACAATCCTCATTCCCTGTCAGACGGAAACGTTGCATGCATCTCTGCGAGCAAAATATGCGATTTTACTGTGTGACTACCCAATATGCTCCAGTGTAAGTACAATTTCAGTTTTTTGCTGTTTTCAGCCTCCCCAAAACAACAAACACACAGCTTGTTTTTTTTTTTTTTTGTTTTTTTACATTCGGATGTGGTGGGAATTAAAAGGCTTTGATACTTCAATTTCCATAAATTGTGCGGGGAATTTACAGCACAGAGCTGTTTGAAGGCAGAAGAATAGGATCACAGACATGGGTGTTTGGAATTACAAAGAAATAATGCACACAAGAGACCTCAGACAGGTGTTTTCAGATCCATCACAGAGAACCTGATATAATGAATTAAGAAAATCCTCAAGGAGCTGCTGTGATGTCTGCATGAGTGCATTTGAACACACCTTCATTATCGAGGTGAAGCTGTGTGATGGCAGGTTAATGTTAACAGAGGGTTTTAGAATATAAATGCACCATAAAAGAACCCGTGTGAGACACTCGCACTGTGATTTGACAAATGTAAAAAGGTTTATTGTAAAATATTAGATGCTAATGGAGTCAGTGATGTAATGATTTTTATTCATGTTTTGTTGACTGTTAAATTAAATTATGTTCAAACTACATTAAAGCCAAAGTGTCAAGAATCACACCTGTGACGTAGTTAACATCCACAGAGCTACATTATTCATTATTTGGAGTTGTTTATCTGGCAACTTGATGAATGCAAGTCCAGTGGCCACTCTGCCTTTAGCTCTTTTTGTTCTTCACCAACTCTTTTTATCTGCTAAAGGAGGGCACCTTTAAGTTTACCAGTTTGAACAGACACTATTAGCATTAGCAGCAAGAGAGGTAGCAAGATGCTAACCAGTGATGCGACTAAAGAGCAGCTCATATCAAGCCAAACATCTATACACAGATAAAAAAAATTTTAAATAAGTTTTAATGAATGAAGTTGCGGTTTCTGGTTGTGCCTGCTGGTCAGTGTTTGTGTTTTTGTCTACTTGTGTCCCTCACCTCCTGTTTGGGGATGCTAACATAGCCCAGGTGAGGCTTGAAGGCCTTGTACGGCTGCTTGGAGAACATCCAGTGGCTGCTGAACGTCTGACCGAACACCGGCTGCAGGAGGAAGTAGGGCTTCTCCGAGTAGTTCACCACGACCACGAAGAGCGACACCGCCACGATCAGACTGGTGGCGATCAACGACTTCCTCTGTGGAGGGAGAGAGAGAGAGCACTTATGAGAAGACTGAGAAATGCAGCAAACATAGAACAACACTGAATGTTCAATCAAATGTGAGGCTTTCCACTTGCATCATAAATCTGCCAGCTGTCACGACTGACAGATAACAACAAATAATACGTTGAGGAATACTTTGAATGAAGTGTATAACAATGAATATACGGTATAAAAACAACAAATATATTGTATTTCAGCAAGCAAATATATAATATAACCAGGCAAGAAAAAGGGAGAGGACTAAGGAACATTTTGGCTGCATGTCTTGTGCATCATATATATATAATTCTAAAATATAAAAACACAAATTTTACATGCAAAAGGTTGCGAGATAGATTTGTTTCTAAATGCATCATGCACACATCATTACACCGTATACCCCTGTGTGTTTGTGGCCGCTTTAATGAGAGTTGTATAAAACCTGATGAAAACAACTAAAATGTTAGCATCACTGAGCCGTGTCTCATTCAATCAGTGTTTCTGATTCAACACAGATGACTCGCAGTAACCTCTTCACTTCAGTTGAAATGAGTACATAAAAAAATTAATTCTTAGAAAGGGAATTTGTCGATATAAAGACTTAATATCTGCAGATTGACACACATACATCTCACTCTCTTTAATGCGATTAACCCATCATACTATAGAAAAGCTGAGCTGGCACACGGTTGCAAAGATGTCATTACTAGTAGGTCCACCGATTTGGTCCAGACTGAAATATCTGAACTATTGGACGGATTGCCATTAAATATAAATATATTGTACAGACATTCATATTCCACAGAGGGTAAATCCCACTGACATTGGTGACTTTTCCTCTAGTTCCATCAGCAGGTTGATGGATTGCCACGAAATTTGTCAAAGATATTCAAGGTCACGAGAGGATAAATTCAAAGGACTTTGGGGACCCTCTGACCGGTGAAGGTGTTCGCTTATTCAGTGAAATCTCTCGCCATCTACTTCATGGATTGGCTCAGATAGCTACTTTTCATTTATCGCCATCATCGGGTCAAACTTTTTAATTTCTTCAATGATTTGGGTTTTGAGCCAATATCAACTTGTTACTATGCCGATGTCAGCATTTCTCTCTAAGTACAGCCTCAAAGAGACACTCGAATGGCTGCAGACTCTTAGTCTTGTTGTATCAAAAGGCAAAGGATTAGGGACTTTGTCCACTGTGCACAAATATTGTTATCTACCTTTCTGATTTAGCATCTCTAGCAAGAAAGCAACAGCCCGGATGTCATTGTTTCATATATTGCAAAAACAGCCAAAGGATGGTCTGGAGGTAAGAATGAGAGAAGTGATGAATAATGGATTAGAGCTGGAGAGTGAGGAAAGGTCTCACGGAGGAGAAGATATTGGCAGGGCAGAGCTGGAGAGATCAATGCACAGAAGAGAGAAAGAATCAGACAGAGATGAAGAAAATCTGTGGTGTGCTACGACATCTCAGAGCCTGGGGTGGAGATAGAGTTCGGCGAAGTCAGAGATGTTTTCTTTTCTTTTTTCTTTTTTTTTATACAATTTTTTCCCAGGAAACTTCAATAACGCGCTGCTAATCTAACACATAACATCGGTGGGAAACTCCAGATTTTTTTTAGGAGGGTGGTGTTTCGCAGATTCTTTGAAGTTATCTGATGGTGAGAAGATTGGATGTGGCGCGCTGTAATGGTGAAGCCCCACAGCCGAAGTGCCTGCATCACCTCACACTCTGATCTGCAACATCAAACATCCCAAGGGAGGCGCCGGAGGCTGCGCTTCTCAGAGACAAGATCAAACATGTGAGGAAGAGGGGGGGTGAAAGACACGGTGACCATATGCTGCCCCGACCAGCCTATCGCATTTACTGATTGCATGTATGTTACATCACGCAATCATTTCATTCCATTACAGCCAATCTTTGATCACAAACAGAAGGGTTCCAACTATGATCCTGTAAACAGCACAAAGAGGACTTAAAAGTATTTCACAAAATAATACATAACTTTCCTGAAAGGACAGGCTCTTCTATGTCATCCCTAAAGAAGATAAAAATGGCAGGTCGTTTTCTGAAAATGTGTAATAGCTAGTCATCAGGAGTCCATTATGGAGCATGAAACCAATGGGGGGGGGAACAACCCTCGGCTCAGTCTGCAGCGCTTCAACATCCATCTGTTCACATGACGACAGCAAAATTTCCCGGTCTCCTTCAACCTCAATACGGCCACAAATCACAGGGGAAATGATGTGTCAAACTCTGGAGGTGATTGGACGGCTCGGCGCGGGCATAGCGGAGCGCTGAACCTCCACTAGCTCCAGTGCGGGACTCACGACTCCTCTCCTGGTTCGCTCATCCATCAGGGCAATCTCAAGCCGGCCTGTTGAGCCGTTTGACAGAGTTGAAAGGCTTGATGTTGAGGAAGGAGTACAGTAAGGGAGATGGGGAGCGCCAGCCGAAATGGGGATCGTTAACACCAGCAGTGAGGCAGCAGAGCGGCTATAAAGTTTCAACATTAGAGCTCTCGTCAATGTTAAAACATTTTGCTTGAGGAATATGACTCCATATGCAGCTGCAACGACCTTGTTTGTGACCATCAAATCAGACAATGATGGCCATTAACTGCAGTGCCACTTATGATTGTAGCCTAGGGATGTTTCATTTAACACACACACACACACACCGAAGGCTTTGAGAGGGCTATTTTAAAAAGGTGCTAAAACCTACTCTGAGGAGGTATTGATCTCAGTTCGCAGACAGACTGCATGGGATCATCGGGACCCGGGAAGCAGGAGAGCCATAATCTTCCACCGGTCTCTCCTGCAGTGAGTCGGTGTGAACAGATTGCATGTAAGAGGGAAAACTGGCAGGAAGTTATTGATGCCACCTCGAAATCGAAGCATCAGTTGTGCGGAAATTGAGAAATAGCAAGTGATGGAATGTACTGCATCTGAAATAACAGATTTCTGTTATTTTAGAACCTGAAATAACAGATTTCTGTTATTTTAGAACCTGAAATAACAGATTTCTTGGGGGCAGTGAAAACACGTTGTCAACACAACATTGACATATCATCACGTTTTTAGTTGATGTGGTGAACTCGTTAGCAAACAGTTGCTTATTTGCACATCCAGCAGTTACGGAGCAACATTAGCATCCATCAGACATCTTTCTGTTTGCACCTGATGAAGGGCCCATATTTCGCTCTCTACCAACTCCTGAGGGAAATATGTGCGTCTTTAGCCGCGAAATGCTCCACTATGCTCAACAGCTAGTCGCTAACTTTGTTTGTCTGCCGTTTGGTGCTGAACAGGTACAGTGCAGTAGGTTTATCGGAGCGTCTTCCTGAAAACACAACACTGCGAGAGCGAATCAAAACAGTGAAGTTGCAGCTGGACAGCTAAAGGAAAAGAAAAATCTAAAACTCACTTTAAACTCTGTAAAGCTGAGGGAGCTGAATATTCAGCTAATAATTCTCTGTAGGTTCATCACTACAAGCGACTCCTTTCACGCGGGATGAAGGGGGGGGTAGGAAGTGGGGAACGTACCATTGCGCCCCCCACCTTACGCCACTGGCTCGATTTGGCGTCGCCGCTGGTGTGACGCCATTGCAAGATAGTTTCTAGTTTTCACAATATTCTAAAAAAATATCCATTATAGCTGCTGTAAGTAACATTTTAAATGCAGGACTTCAACTTGTAATGGGTTTGGAAACTTTTACTTAAGTACAGTATCTGAATACTTAACTCCACCACTGGCAACAACATGTTCAGTATGAGGATGCGACCGCTGTGTTTGGTATCTACAGGCAAAAATAAATATCTAAAAATGACTTTTTGTATTAATCACTGCAGCATTCCCCTACTTAGCGTACACTGAATAGGCAATAGCTTTAAAAATGACAGAATAATAAACAAGTGGCCCATCCTCTTGTGTGATGAATGAAAACTCAAAGCACATTAGCGGTTTATTTGCCCATACATATTGTGCAATCAAAATTTCACCTCCATCAGGCTCTATCTGGGCATGAAGAGAATACAATTTCCCACAAAGACTAACGCTCCAGCTCAGTAAATAACAGGACCGCACAGTAGTTCAATTCAAAAAAACTAATCGCGATGGGTATTGGAATAATGAGAGGCTCAACCTGAAGAAAATGGCTCATGAAAAAACATATCTTGTAGCTATATTCGAGTGCCTTCTGGGCAATAAGCAAAAAAAAAAACAAAAAAAAAAAAACAAAATTACATTTGCAATGCAAAAACGCTACCTCCCTGGCACCTGATTCCTGCCACCACGGTCCAGCGAGCAGTTAAAATCCAATTTCAATTAAGGCGTTTGAGAAAATATTTACTGAGTCTTTCTCTCACTCTTCTCTTTTAGTGTTGTTCTCCTGGGGAATGAGAGAGGAGCATAAACAAAGAGCCACTCTTGAGAGAGAGTGGGGGTCCAGACACACATTACTTAATTCCTGTCATATTCCCAGCAAAGGTGTCGCCTCAAAAGTCATCCAAGTATGAGATAACAAACTATTATTTTCCCGAAGGAGGCGGTCGGCTCTCTGCTGCTGGTAAAACCGTCACGCACAAGTTCCCCTCCAAATTTCCCCTCACAGGAGCTCTGAGTGCCACAGGAACTGAGCAAGAGAATTAATACAATCTGTAGATGTTATTGAATATATATTAGGTTTATGACTATACGATTAATTTAATTCATGAACTATTTACACAAGTCTTCTGGGGTTTTACTCATCACAAAAGGCACAATCTTGCTTTCTTTCTATTTCAGTTATAAATAAAAGTCTTGCATTCAAAATCTTAATTCATCGGAAGTACAGAAACATTATCAGCAAAATCAACTTTAAGTAACAAAGTAAAAGCACAAATATACAGGATTTTACGGTAGATAGTGGAAGGAAGCTCCAGGGTCCGGTTTACACCCAAATACTGCACACTCCACCATGTTGGCTGTAAAAACTTTCACTATGCTAATGTGAACTCTCTGTACCGACGTGTCCACTCCGCGCTGGAGGTTTCAGGTTTCTTTGCCAGGATTTGCGTATTAGACAGCAATTGGCTTTCAAATTCGTGACATAGCAGGGGTTCATCCCGATGTCCCTCCTCGACTCCTCTGTCCTCGCTTCTCCATCAATAGACCCGGAAATGAATCGAGACACGCCATGTTGAAGGCCGCCCCATTCCTTAAATGCGCACGGAGGAGTCGAGGAGAGAGGAGAGAGGAGAGAGGAGAGAGGAGAGAGGAGAGAGGAGAGAGGAGGCTTCCAGAGGAGAGGGAAGCGAGGAAACACGAGTGCGACCTATGAGGAAGTCTTATTGCTACACGCGTATAAATGTTGTTATACATTCTGGACTGTAAAAGGATGATAAGTCATAAAAATGAATGTGCGTGAATTTTAATACTAGTCAGTATAGTCAAGGGACCTTTATAATAATAAGGTCACTGCACTACAATCATGTGAAAGACTTACTTATTTACTTTTTTTTTTTTTTTAAACAAACTACACAAGCAGATTTATTTTTAGCTTTTCATAAGGACTCAATTCCAGACTAAAATGAGTAGATTAGATAGAACAATGCATCAAGTTTTAGAAGCTCAGCGTATGTTTTGTATGAAAAATAATCTGTAAAATATGCAAAATAACCAGTAGCTACACGTCAGATAAAGTGGAGTAAAAAGTAAATAATTTCCCTCTCAAATGTTGTGGAGTAGTAGTATAAAGTACCAAAAAATAGTAATACTTAAAACTGTATTTAACTATATGTAAGATACTTAATGTTAGTGAATGTCCACCACTCTGCGTTTCTTCTCCCATTATTTCACTGCATTAATGAACTCAAGTGGAGTTGAACTAATGTGAATAAAAGCAGCACGTGCGTCTCCACACGTGCTGCTTTTATTCACATTCAGATTGACTTCATTGTTGTCATATGAATGAACGAGCTGCAGCAAAGTTCATCGCTCATCTGGGATGTTTGCAGCCTGCTGGTCTCTGCGGAGCCCAGCAGAGGGGGCAGTCATCTCACACAGCGGCCATGTGGCACCCCGAGGAGCTCCAAAAAAAAAAGAGTACACCTCAGCAACCAGAGTTCCTGTAAAAAGGCAAAAATGATCAAAAATGAAAAATACTGGTTCTCTGTTACGCTTTGAGCCTCGAAGCAATTATTTAAATCAAAAATATTTGAGCAGTTCAGAGAGGAAATCTCTCTTTGGTGGAGCTGCTAACCACTCACAGACAACCGGAAAAGGGTTGAGAGCTACGGGTTTAATCTTTAACATTGTCTGGAATTTCATGAGCTTATCAAATGTGTTTTACTGTGAAATCTTCAAATGAAAAGTACCTTGTAACTCTAGTTGTCAAATAAAGGTAGAGCAGTAACAAGAAAATACAACATTTCCCTCTGAAATGTAGTGGAGGAAAAGTATAGCATAAAAATTCTACAAGTACTTAAAACTGTACTTAAGTGAGTAGTTAAGTACACTCTCTTCTCTCTCTGCTCTTGTCTGTTGAGGTCCCTCTTCACATTGAAATCATTGCTCAGTGCATTTGTTTCCTTCCTGCAGTATAATAACATCACGTCCTGATGCTGATGCCCTTGACGTGCGCTACTTCCGTTGTATCACCCTTATCAGCGGTGACATATGAAAAGAAAATCCTTCAATCCAGGTCAAATGAACACTAATCTGCTCTGCTGGCATGATACTGCTTCATTATAGTGCAGAGCATCACAAGGAATCTTAATCCGGCCCCAAAAAAAGAAATCTGTTTGCTTTTATGTAGATAGAGACTCTGCTGGGGGGGAGGGGGGGGGGCAACAATAAGGAGGAAACACCATTTTTATCTACTTGTTTTTTCATAGCTACAAACATCAATACTGCAAATCGCTGTCTTAATCAGCAGATTTGGATGTATGAGTGTGTATGCGTGTGTCTGTATCTCTGTGTGTGTGTGTGTGTGTGTGTGTGTGTGTGTGTGTGTCTGCACACGTCTACTTGTATGCGTGACTGGAAAGCAGTCAAAACCCATTTGACTAATGCATATCTGATATCAAATGGAACATAATCCCCACTAGTATAAAGGATTAAATACTCTACAATATTCATTTCCCCTTCTGCATCCTGAAAACTTTTTGGACGAGGGAAAACATTTTTTTTTTTTTTTTTTTTTTTTTTTGCACACACCACATGTTCACAGAAACAGTTCTCTCTGCTCTGCTGCGTAGGCTGCTGCTCGCTCACTTGAGAAAGTGAAGAATTTGTCAAAGTGAAAAAGCAAAAATCTGCTCTTTGAGAAGCCGAGAAGCTGTTTGAGCAGAATGAGTGTACCTGTCAGAAACAAAGTATATTGAGATTTTATATTTGACTGCGAGTTATCCTGCTGCCATAAACACTTTCTGCTCTGTGGAGAGAATTACATCACTGTCTGTTTATTCCTCACAACCCTTAAAACTTCTGTTTCTCCCTGGACAGGATTCTTTGTTTCACTTGATAATAACTCAGGTTGATAACAAACATGTAACCCACAAAACACAGTCATCAGCATCAGTCATTTTTTTTTTAACCACAAATGGCAAACATCTGCTGGGTTCCAGCGTCTCAAATATTAAGGATTTGCTGTGTTGTGGACTGATTGTTGGACATGACATTGGAGGACGTCACCTTGAGCTCTACGAAATGATACCAATGCTTTTAAAGATGTTTTTCCACTCGCGGATACCGTTCTGTGGGCTCGTATCACGGACAACGAAAAATGTTGAATCTTTGGCTCATTAAATATGTAGGTCCTATATACAAAAAAGCTAAATCAGAACCCGAGACGTGAAATAGTGCAAGTGAAAATAAAGGGCTAACATATAAAACAGATATTATAAACTTCTGGTAGACAGAGGTGTATATAATGGTTAAGTGTCATAGTGACGAGCTCAGAAGCCTGAGGGTTCAGAAGCCTTATGGTGCTGCGGGGCCGGATGCTGAAAAAAACTGAAAAAAGATTAATGCAACACCATAGCCTCCGACCAGTTTAAAAGAAAAAGCGGAAGAATTAAACGTGAACGAGTTTAATTTTAACATTTTTTGGGACTGTGAGTTCTAAATTGTGAGCTACACGACAATACGAGACGATAATACTTTACCATCACATCAAGTCTGACATTTTTCTTGCATCAAAGCGACTTCATTTGCAACATCAACAAAGACAAACATTTTAAAACAAGGAAACAGACATTAAACATAACATACAATCACTGACGACAGTAACTTCAAAACCTTCAATGTGATGATATGAGATTAAACTCTGTATTTAATTTTAGGATTGACCGGTGAACAGAAGCCTGCTTCAGTCTCACCTCATTAAAACGTGGGACCCTGTAACTCCGACTTGATGGTCACAATTCATATTCGCTGTTCAGGGCACAGTTGGTGACAGTTTTTAAAAAAGGGTTGACCGACCGGTTTTCATCCGTTGGAGCAGTTTTGACTTTAAAGTGCTGGACAAACACTTGTACCATGTAATATTACAATACTGTAGAACACTCATAATCACAGATAAGATGAACGAAAAGATGAATTGTAAAACATGCGGCTGCGGCTGAGGAGGTAGAGCGGCCGTCCACTAATCTGATGGTCTGTGGTCTGATCCCCGGACTCTGCAGTCTACATGGCAAAGTGTCCTTGGGAGAGATACTCAAGCCCAAAGTAAGTGATTGCATGTTAATGTTTATCGCTGCCGATGAGCAGGTGGCACCTTGTGTGGCTGCCTCTGCCGCCGTAGTGTGAATGTGTGAATGCTGGCTTGTGCTGTAAAGCGCTTTGAGTGGTCGCGACGACTAGAAAAGCGCTTTACAAATGCAATGTATATAAAACCTTAAATACAGCATCTAAAAATGCAAAAGCTCATTTACATTTAAATGTGTCTGTGTTTGATTTGACATTGTACAGAACCTCAGTTGTCTTTTTATTGGGTTTTTTTTCTTTTCCCCACTGAGTGATTGTTACTGTTTTCAAATTTTTGTGTCACTTTTTTCCAATAAGGTTTTTTTGTATTCTTGTTGAGCAGCTTTATGCATGGTTGTTGAACTTGGTAATAAACAGTAAATCATACAATAAAAAAATTAAACAAGCACAGCATGACAGCTATAAAGATACAGTAGCTGCATCGAGACCACCTGCTCCACTCACTTGTCTTTTATGGGCAAATGGATACTAAATGTGTTTAAAAAAAGAAAAGAAAAGCATGTTCCCTCTTCTATAATATCTATAACTATTGTTGAGGGCTGTATTTAGAGAGACCGTCGAACCCGAATGTCTAGTGGCATTCAGCCAATCATAAAATATGACTTTTGCCGCTCACTACAGCCATTTTAGCTTCATCCTGCTGTAATATCAGAGTTTTTAAGTAGCTGGGTCTATGGCCGCAGATGGCCGATGGGCAGAGGAGACCGCACTGCCGGCCAAGGACGAAGCTTCTGTATAATGAATCTGCTGCTCGTCATCCACCACAACCTGACTGCAGACACTCTGTTTGCAAGAGAGTCTTTTTAAATGCAATACAGGAACGATACAGCAAACCCAATTTTACATTTCTATGGAGTACTTTGTACCAGAAAAGCAATTTTTCTCTCCGTCTCTTTGTGTTTGAAGGGCGAAGGCAGGGGGGGGTGGGGTGTTGAGAAAAACATCGACCAGAGAAAATCCATTTCAATTTGCCAAAATGCCAGCACAGGATTACTGACATTTAGCAACTGATATTTCCCCTGAAACTCAATGGTATCCCTCCATAACTCCATAATAGAGCCTCATCTCATTGATAGTGATTACACAGCATGACTTCTCACAGAGAAGTTTGAGTATATACGTATGTCACCAGTGCAAACTACACAGACATCTGAAAATGTGGAAGGAATGGACAGATGCAGTGCGTCTTCTGCAGGACGGGGGAAACAAACGTCCTCCACCTGACTAAACACACGTGCGGCCTGTGCAGACATTTTCCTAAAAGGTGTTATTTGTTAAAGAAATGTTTCTGACAAGAACATTTCTCCTCAAGGCTGCCACAGAGAGAAAGCAGCAATGCTCACAGAATCTTCAAGTGGCTCAGTAATAAATAAAAAAATGAAATCGGTCCCATTTGGTGCTCAGCCCTCAGAGGGACGATGTCTGAGATACCTTGAAGTTACAAAGGCATTGTTCTAAGCGGCGAAGGTTATTTGCATCTTCTTCAACTACTTTAACTTTTGAGACTCACTTTTTTCATGCAACAGAAGAGAAAGAAGCTGAAGGAGAAGCAGTAGAAGAAAGAGATGAATATTCCAAATCCTCTCTTGTGTGAAGGCTAAGTGAATATTTGGGGGTTTTCGGACTGTTGGTTGGTCAAAAAAACTAAAAAAAACAAACATTTAAGAAGACATCATCGTGGGCTTTTGGAAATTGTGTCATTTCACATGCCAAGAATGAATTGATTATCACAAAGGTTAGCAACAGTTCATTTGATGATGAAGATGATCATTAGTTGCAGTACATACAGTTGGAGGACTTGCAAGAGACAAAAAAGGGTTAGTGTTAGAAAAATCAAAAGCAGCAGAGTCTGATATTCTCACTTTTAGTCCCCTTTATGAGTCAAGCTCCAAAATTGTTGGATACTACATTTTTCCATAAATCGATGGTATTTCCCAACTGATATTGGTCATTTTAAAGCCGACACTGATAAGAGCATTGGCTGATACCGAGTGGGATGTTTTACAGTGTACAAATGTTCAGCCATCTCTTGTGGACAAACTATGTAATGGACACACCGTTTGTAAATGAATGCAAACCTCTCCAAGACAGAGCAAATTATTAAACAGGTTTCAGTTTTACTTCCCATGTTGAGGCAGCAATTCTGATAACTAAACAGAATCACCTTTTCTGGTTCCAGCTTCTCAAATGTTAGGATGTTCTGCTTTTTGTGTCATATATATATATATATATATATATGACAGTAGATTTAATATCTTTGGGTTTAAGACTGGGATTTTTCAACGACTTATTAATGTTTCATAAACAATAAATGGGTTACTGAACTAATTCGGAAGTGAACTTTTTCATGACTGTAGTGCAGTGACAATGCCTCATTCTCTCTGTGCTGCAAGATACACACATATTTATTTAAAATAATCAAAATTGGTAATGAAAATAATTGTTAGTTTCACCCTATACTGGACTAATGATTAAAGCTTCCCATCTAAATGTCTGTCAGGATGCGGTTACATGGCAACCAGTGCCAAGCAAAAGAAAAGACGGACGTGCTCTTATCTTCCTGAGCCGCTGAACAAATAGGATATGTTGGATGTTTATAAAGGATTATAAAGGATGTTTTGTATTTAAGATATCTTTTTTAAGTCTCACTCTGAAAATTCATGGAGTTTTTATTGAGGGAGAGGCTGAATACTCTTTGTTTAAAGCAGCAGATTTCTAACCGCAAAAAAACAGTCAAAAGATTTGCCAGCGCAGCTTTTTGTTTTTCCTTAATCCTCTTTAGATTGTGAAGGTTCTGCGAGAGCACGAACACCAGCATTGTGAAATTTAGGTGGAAGAGCTGTAGCACACAATAAACAAACCAAGCAGGTGAATGAAAGGCCACCAAACAGCTCCGCTATGTGGCACACGCAGGTGTTCATTCTGGAAAACGAGAATAAAGTTCGCAGAGTCTTTTTTGTCGAAGCCTCTGTGGTTTCGCTCGTTTATGTTGGCAAACTGAGGGGTGGGAGAGTGTGGCAGACAATGTGTGTGTGGGTTAAGGATGGGGAGGCGGGAGCAGTGCCGGAGACAACAACAAAAACAAGAAGCAAAACACCTGCAGCCTTCAGGGCGATCAATAAGAAACCAAAATACAAATCTGGTCACCAAAAAAACACAAAACCACCCATAAAACCTCAAACACGACGGTGTGACTCGACACACAAAAGCCCAGTGAGCAGATGCAATGTTACCCAGAGTACACTGTGGCATTTTGAACCGCTGCCCATTTCCTTTTCTCATAAGGACAACAACAACAGAAAGTTCCAGGGTACAGGCGGCGTTAAAAGCAGACGGGGGATTATAATTCATGAAAAAAAATTGACTTGCACTTTATTTAATGCCCTCACTTAACCGCCAGGCTCTATTTGTTTCTGTCAAACTCTCCAGTTCATGGAGGCAATCAGCCTCGCGGTGCTGGCGCCCAGAGCACCGACGGGCTTCCACTGCGGATAATAACAGTGTCACTGAAACCTTTTATTAGCTGGCTTGGTCAAGAGCCTTCAGGAAGGAGCATATATTATAACCAGACCTGGCTGCCACTGAGCTCAACACTGACACTCCTATAGGGGAAAAAGACCAATCAAAGCCAGGATATTCGTCAAGGATATCTGATGTTGTCCGCAAATTCTGCAATGGGATGAAAATAAATCCGAACATGTCAAGGCAATAAATCAAGCTAAAAAATCCAGGTCTGGAGGGAGCGGGCGTGGCACAGTTGGACAACACTAATGCAATTACAAGGATTTTCTGCTTGCTCAGAGGCTTGGTTCAAGGGCGGAGCGCAGAAAGCTCAAGGCAAACTGCACAAAATCAGCCGTTACTCAGCGGCGCCTGGTCAGGCCCCCTCACTGGAAATAGCTGCTGAAAGGATACATACATACATACATACATACATACATACATACATACATACATACAGGATTACAGCAGCGTGGATCAAACTGAGCCTGGCCGGTTTGGACTCTTGAATTTTGTGAACAAGAATTCATGTGTGAGCAACAGGATTTCATAAACTTATGATACTAAATTGATACTCTTAAGAAGGATTTTACTTTCCCCTTCCCACAGGCAGCTTAAAAGGCCAGGGTCAGGTACAAACAAGCACCACTGGAGCTAAGTACGACTCTTCAGCAAGGCAAATACTTAAACCACAGTCTTCTGACTCAGTCTGACGCGTCCTGCTGCCCCTTTTGATTCCGCATGATTTCTTTTTGTGGACAATTGGACGGCACTTCTAAGCCACATCCAAGTCTACGGAGAGCATAACTCCTTATCAAACCCAGCCTCTGCTGATCGCTCTCTTCTGGGGCTTTGGCTTGCCCCTGTGCCAATGGGCTGATGGCAGCCTTGCCAACAGCACAATGTGCAGGGAGGGGGACTTGCCAAATGTAATCCAGCAATGGTGCAACACGCTCAAATGAGTCCAACTGGCTGGGAGTTGTATGCCTCTGTAACTACTTCATGGTAGGACTGAGGAAATAAACGCTCCTAAAAGTTGGTAAAATTGCCCAGAAATGTGTGATTAAGGGCGCTGAAAGTGCGTCAGGGAGAGAAAACACAGACTAGAAAACAAGTAGAGGAAACTGTGTGCCAAGAATGTGTCAATTTAAATGTGCTAGTTTGTCATGTTAACAGTTTTTATATTGCAACATAAAACTTGAAAAACAACCTGCTGATTTAGTTTTCCTGCCCTGTTTCAGAATAAGAATAATCTACAGATTAATGAATGGTGAAAATAACTTCAAAAGTTTGAATGCTGACTTGTAGAGCTGAAAAAGAGATATAGATAATCAGCTATTTGTTTGTCATTTTTCAAAGAGAAATGGCTCTTCCAAGCCTCTCAAATGTGAGGAATGTTAACGGAATATATTTATAATATATTAGTTTTTCCTAAATAATTTTCTGATGTTAATTTGGTTTAATATGCCAAACGATTACATTACAGTTCATTTAGCTGACGCTTTCGTCCAAAGCGACTTACAATAAGTGCAAACAATCACGAGGATACGACTCTGAACAGAGAGAATCTTTAAAGTACATCAGCTTCAAACAGGTGAAATCATACAAGTGCAGAACAAAAGCTTCAAATAAGCCAAACCGATGTAAAAAGTAAAAAATTTAAATTGAAATTAAAATTAAAATAATAATATATATATATATATATATATATAATTATTATTTTTATTACATTTTTTTACTTTTTTTTTACTATTTTATTGGCCGAGGTGCAGTCGAAACAGGTGGGTTTTCAGTCTGCGGTGGAAGGAGTGAAGACTTTCTGCTGACCGGATATCAATGATTAAACTGTTGGATTATTCATCAATGAAAACAATACAATGAAATAACAGATCTCGTGCTGCACCAGTCGGAGTTTTCGATTTTCTTGCCACCTTCCTAACATCACAATTCCCTGTCCTGCAACAGGGCAATCAAGACACACAGGACACACGTATCTCAGCACTCAGCTTGTTTACACTACTCTCAGTCTCCTTCATAAAAACACAATGTGAAGTCTATCCGGTATTTGTCATTTCCACACAGCAGTAAATTGGCAAATCATCTCTTGGAACATGTTCAAACTCCAAACTCCACAGTCCTTCCAGGAAACAACGAGGGCTGGATGATGCCATCTGACCGCCAAAGATCTGCCGTCTTGGCCGCTCTCTCTCTGACTCTCCGATCGTGCTGATGGGACTCACTCGTCCTTAACTACGAGTGGTAGCTCTCCGCTGACTGGAGAGGGGAGTGTTAAAACAGTCTTAATCCTAAAATGGTGTGTGAATTTTTAATCCCAGAGGAACTCTCTGTGCGAGTGAGTGTGTGCGTGTGCTGCAGAGGGATCAGACAGGTGTAGTTAAAAACTAACGGTGTGGACAGCTGATTACCTGAAAAGTATCCGTCCTTAAGCCACCCAGATTAACACTGATGTTAATACAAGAAGCAGAAGAAGATTAAAGAAGTAGTTCAAGCTGTTTGGAACCCCGTGAGAGGCGGAAGATAATTTAGGAGGAGTTTTAGAGGATTAATGACGTATGTGGAAAAGCACTGCTGATATGAAAAATACTATTTTCTGGGGAATAAAACACCTTTTTAAGTAAAGACCAAAACTTCAGATTCAAAATTAGAGCTGAAAAAATGGATTAATGAATCAATGTGTCGATGGACATACAAATCAAACCCTTCTTCTAGGTTTGTGTTACTTGTTTTCTCAATTAAGGACTTTGACAGTCCAGCCTGTGGTCAGGGTTGAGGCAACAAAAGATCATAGTTAAATGTAAAACTATTAATTAATCTTGTGATTCAAATTACTGCAGAAATGTTCTGTTATAAACCAAGACTGTGATGTTTCTGCAAGATAGAATATTTTGACATTGACATGACTTCAACATTAATTAAATATGTAATCCGCTTGTTTTACATTTCCTTCAAAATTAATCTGCAACAATTTTATAATCGATTAATTATTTAAGCCATTTTTCAAACACAAACCCCCTTTTTCTATGGTTTGATCTTCTCTAATGTGAGGATTTGCTTTTCTGGGTCTAACATGAAAATTGATTGATTATCTTTGGATTTAGTACTGTTAATCTGACAAAATGTGACATTTCAAGACATCACCTCAGGCTTTGGGAAATTATTTAAATTATTGTTTTAAATCATTAAAAAATATATTTTCTGACATTTAGTGCTGCACAGTTAGTTAAACCAATCAAAATGAATCTGCAGCTACTTTAATAAACTAATTATTGGTTCATAGGATTTGATGATTTTCTTTCTGACTTTAAATGAATATCTTTAGTTTTTGGACTGTTGGTAGCCAAAATGTCACTACGGGCTCTGGCTTTTATAAACACTAAACGATTAATCAAGAGTGTAATGGCCAAATTAATTGATAGTGAAAGCCCCATTCCCAACATTATTCAGATATCAAAAAGAAGAAAAATGCACAATAATCACAAAGATGATGATTAAAACGTGGAAAAAATAAAAAAGTAATTTGTTTCATCAAAGAAGAATCAAAACAGGAATAATGCACATCACCATTAGGTACTAAATTGAGCCTACAGTGTCTGTATAACAGTCTAAATGTTTAAGAATAACGTAAGTAAAGGCTAGAGCTGTGGTGCAGTCAATGAGGGCCAAGCAATCTTGCCTTTTTAGATGAAAGTGCAGCTAAATGTTCTCCTGTATTGATTACAATGCATTTGTACTTTCTCCTCATGTCTGGAAGAACAATGGCAGATTAATAACTGCACAAAATTCTTTACATCACGAATATTGGCTCTGTCCTCTTGATTTAGGGTAATTAAAGCGCAAACCTCCACCCTCGACATTAAAGCTTCAAAAACCTCCGTTGAAATCGCATGTTCAGCAATAACAGAGGTTGCAGCCCAGAGGTTTCTTGTGAATGACATATAATGTTATGCTTCTGACCAAGACTGTAATTACAGAGTGGAGCTTAATTTGTAGGCTGCCACATCACCTCTTTCTTTAAACTCTGGGTGTCTTTTCTTTGTGTAAAAATAGCTAAGAAAATGACCAGCGCTGGCAGCAGAGTTGAGGCACCTTGAACTGGCAGAATGGCACATGATTAAACCAGCCGGGATTAGAGCGTACCTGACCAACATCACCAACGAGGCGCGGTGGTATCAAGTAGCCTAAAGCCGTGAATCTTCCCAGATGTTGAGAATATTTCTGGTGTGAACGACGGGTCTGCTGGCCCAGTTCCTGCGGCCGCTGGATTAATGCCAGATCAAGAGCGAGGTTATGACCCTTGGTTACCACTGTGAATATGCTAACCTTTGCTCTGGCTTCGTTTGCTGAAGTGTGTGTGTGTGTGTGTGTGTGTGTGTGTGTGTGTGTGTGTGTGGTTGTGTGCGTGTATGCGTGCGTGCGTGTGTGTGTGTGTATACCCAACAGATGTAGGTTACATTACCATGATAAAGAAGCCACGCGCTTAAACTGTAACCTCTTGGCTCAAAAGGGTTTTAGAGAATGGAAGGCAACAGCGAAGCCGCAAAACAAAGACTGTTTTTAGGTCATTCAGTCAGGAGAAAGGTTCAGTTAAAGTCAGACTTGAGATTTTAATTCTAGGAAATATAAATTATAATGATACTGCAGCTATAGGGCATATTTTTCCTTTTTTTTTTTTTTTCCTAAACAGTATAAAAACTTTTCTTTTGGACATATTTGTGTCATTACTACGTCGTGGACTTGTTCATGCAGGGTTACCCCCACTGCTAACCCTGCTGTCACACCATTTAAAGGTGCTTAAATTAGATACTTTTGCACTGTATTTGTAACCAGATGCAAACAAACGGTGTTTAGCTCCTTTTAAATGATCTTAAATCAATTGTATTGGTATTAATATAGTATTTCATATCGATGCCAGCAGTGGAAGCTTTGCAGCCATTTTTCCAACTGGAGATGTCGTCACTGCCAGCAATTGCCGTGATCTCTAACCCTCAGAGGCTGACTTAAACGGTTTTTTTTCCCGGCTTGATTACTTGTTAATACGATCTGAACAATATAGTGTGAACTCAATATAAGTTTTAAGCCTCTGGGTGTTTGTTTGTGGTGGCTGAGAGCCGGCGTGATACCGTAGCCCAGTGTGGCCTACGAATGTTTTACTTAATGTTAATACCTGTTATCTCACCAGTCTACTACAGTACTACATCTTATATACATTATATTCTCTTCCTTTATTTTAACTTCTGCACTACTTTATATCTTAGATTCTCATTTTTACATGTGTGATTTTCCCTTTATACATATTTGTCTGCGGGAGCCTGAGAATAACGCAATCGATATCGGAGTCGATCGTGTTCATTTAAATTGTGGGAAGCCAAAATCGTGGTCGCGATTAATATTTGATTAATTGTGCAGCCCTAGTACGTCCTGCACTACATAAAGTAGAGGGTGTAGCTAGCATTAGCACTCTTTCAAGTCAAGTCAAAACTATTTCATTTATGAAGCCCAATGTCACAAATCTGCCTGGAATGGCTTTACAATCATCTTACATCGCTGATTCAGCTCAATCGTTTCACAGACACAGAAATCGCTGCACAGAGTAACAAAACATACAGAAAGATCAAATCTCACACATGGGACAAAGCACCAGATAACAACTATGGCCCGGCCGCCCGGCTGATATGGACTTTTGAAGCCGTTACTGATGTTGATATTTGGGAGGAGTTCTTGCTTGTTTTTTTTTTTTAAACGTCCACAAGATACGTACCGACATACTGGCATTCGACAGAGTAAAAAAAAAATTGTCGGCGCTCTCTGGTGGACAAACTACAAAATGGAGACACTGTTTCTAAATTACATTTCTGTCCTGCAGTTTCCTACTACTTATCGAAGTGAATATACAGCGATACAATATATGTGCAATAACCTAATATCAGGTTTTATTAGTCTAGCTCCACTACACAAGTCGGACCCTGCGGTGCCTAATGTGGGGGCCACTATCACGACTAAATAAAACTCAATTTTCTTATTAGTAATTACCATTTTGACCAATAATTCTTAGCAAATATTAATCTTAAATGTTGTTTGAGAGCAAGTATTGATACTGGAGTGCTGTAGTTAAAGTTTCCATTTCATATTAAAACTTGAAATTATGGCTTTGGGTTCCTGTTGGATTGATTTTCATTCTCTATTGATTCATATTTAACATATTTATGAGAAAAAACTAAACTTCTGCTATAAAGCATCTTTAAAAAGCAGTATCACTATTGTATGAAGGAATCTATTTAAACTGTTAGTAATTGATCTGTAGGAATAAAGAAAGAATCAGGTTTTCCTTTAGGACCCTGTGCAGCCAGAACTTGAAAACAATGCAAGATTCACGTAAACTTCACACTCAAGAAGGAAGCCAGATAAAAAGGAGAGAATGGCACAAAGGGAAATCCGAGCGCGGATAAACACTTTGAATATAAACCGGAGCCTCATTCAACATCCTGCTGGCGCCCTGCGCTTTCTCTAAAACTGTGGCGGGGCACGTTTTATCAGCCGGCCTTCTGCAGTAACACACATGGGACAAGAGGGACTCAGAGAAGTGCCATTCATCCCTGAAACTCTTAAGAACTGGGACACTCACTGCATTCCCCGTGGCGGTTACATCACCTCTCGACACACACAAACCACTGTGTGTTTTTGTGTGCATGCATTAATTAATTTGAAGTCTTCTTTGTGTGCTTTCCGTTTGCGTGTACCCACATGAACCCGTCACAAAAACGTTGCTTCGCTGGCCTTGTTCTGCCACATGTAGTTAGCAGTAACGGCAGCGTCGCCATCTTTCTGTGGAGACGTGATGGAGAGCTCAGCCTGAACTGTTATGATGGAGGACAACAGCCACAGCCTTTCCCAGCTCGAGCACAGTTCTTCACGGATGAACTCACTCCAATTAAAACACAAACTAACAAAGAGGGATCCCTGCACGGCAGAGCACTCTCTGCAGGCCTCGCTCACCGATTATACACATGAACTAAGTAACAGACTGCGAGTCAAACAGCTCTGTGTCATGAACCGTCCTGGGACAGGACGTGATCCTCTCATGCCCCTGAACACAAGCACTTTGACTCAAGTGCTGTACTTAAGTACAACTTATGTATGTACTTAGGTATGTATACTTTACTTGAGTATTTCCATTTTATGCTACTTTATACTCCTACTCTTCTACCTTTCAGAGGGAGATATTGTACTTTTTACTGTCCTCTATCACATTTTATATCACAATACATATCACGATACAGTAATTGTTCTGTAAATTCAATAATAAATGGTTTTAAAAAACCATACCGTACTTCATCACATTTGATTATTTTCTACTTCTATTAACATCACATGAGACAACACTTGAGTTAAAACCAAAACAAAACAGTAAAACTAAAATCATTTCATATGGGAAGCTTTAAGGTGCCTGAGAACAAAAACAAACATATGATCTCTTTAAAAAATAAGAATGTTGGTTTGTCCCCCTAAATCTGTTTGAATCCCAAAGAGATCAAATTCTCCAATAAAGCCAAAAGCTAAAGATATTCATGAAGCAGAACTTTGTTTCTTCTTCTTCTCTACCCCATTAATCATCTCACGACGCCTCACATCTACGTTCTGACCCTTTGAAGGGGCTCCACAAAGAACCTCGACATGTCTTTGGGATTTCTGTACCGCAGCTTCCTGTTTATACATACATACAGTATAAATCAATACAGATATATCTGCTATTACCTAATATCAGCTCATATATTGGGCCAGACAATTTATAAATTGGGCTCCAATTAATTCATTTATTTGTTTACTTACTAACATTGTTTGAATTTAAAAAAAATTTTTTAGAAGGTACTTATTTGCGATAAGTACAAGTTGAAATGCTTAAAAATAAAGTTGAAATATCACAAAAAGATGTTTTTATGCTTTGCTGAGGTAGAAAAGTAAAAATGCAACAAAGTGCAATGGAAAGAGACTTTTTACGGATTAAATCATGACAACTATGCGATTTAAACATCACTAATACTTCCGCTGCACTGAACAGATGAAGAATAGAAGCAGATGAAAACATCAGATCAGTGTGGAGCGATGAAGAGACTCAACGTTCCTCAAATTAATCCATGAAACAAACAAAAACGCCATATTTTCGTCACATGTTCCGCACTGTTTTCATTTGTTTGAGGTAGTAGATACATCCAACCATCCAACATCACTTTATCCATTTGTCTTTGTTACAGTAAATGCAAAAAGTTGGCTTAATAAGTTGAGATGTAAACTACAGCATATGCTAAATGAACAGTGAAGTGTATTACTACACGTGTGCTGTGGCTTGTCAGCTTCTCAGTCTGACTCTCTTTACTTATTTAAGTTCCTAAGAAAAACAAGAAAACTGGTGTCATTTAATTTAAAGTTACAGCTCACTTACTTCTGGCCACTTTTCGCTCAATCACTCTGCAATTGGTACCATGTAATTACATTTTTGAAATATAATATAATATGACGGTGTCAAATCTAGTGTGAATTATCTCCTGTCTCAGATAACAAAAATGAACATGAGGAAGTTTGTAAAGTGACATGTTGTTGACAGACTCATCTCTTCCTGTGGGTGTTTGGGAGGATTGACAGGAACCAAAGTGCCTTTAAATAAATGAAAACTCTTCACTTACAAATACGGATAGATTATGAAGTCTGCCAAAACCAAACGAAGACTATGTTCACTGTGACACTGTCTGAGAGAAATAAACACCTGAATGAATCTTTCACTGTGTTAAAACCTTAATTACCTCCACAGCACACCGAGATCAATAACATTAAGTGTCTGTGCACTGGATTAGAGATTTGGTGATAATTCAATATTAGCGTTTATTGAGTGTCATTAGAATCACACTGTGATTATATGATTTTATTAGGCTAAAGATCTACTAAGTCTTTTTTTTGGCATATTATGATATTTCAACAAGACATCACCTGAGTTTCAGTACCAATAAAATCTAGACAATTAGCAGATTAATTCATTAGTTGATGGGCAAAAATAATCTGCAACTATTTGTGATAGGCTAATACATTAATATTTGTCATTTTTAAGCAAAAATGTCAAATATTCCCCAGTTACAACTTCTCAATTGGAAGGTTTTGCTTCTTTTCTTTGTCTTAAATTATGGCAAACTGACTATCTTTGGATTTAAACTATAGATCATTATGTCACTTTGGCTGTAATTTTTTCCCTTTTTTTTTTTCTTTTAACATTTCTTAGACCAAACAATTAACCAAGTAATTGAGAAAATCAATGATGAAAATTATTTGTTGAAGCCAATATAAACATACCATTTCAGTGCCTCCAATAAAAACATTTTCCTATAGAGCCTTTTTTTTATCTATAAAATAATCAAAAATACTCCTACAAGAACTTTACCTGAATTAAATAGCAAAATGGTTTTATAAATCAGGAAATATCTGATCCAAGAATAAACAAACAAGACTAAGAATCCAAGCATTCAATTCCACAGACACATTTCACCCAATAACCAAAAAGATATACATATATATCAATAAAAGAAAATATCCTTATCAATATCATGATAATGATTTCCACTACACTGTTGTTATCAAATACTTTATCTGATCAAACTTAGAGACTGAAGGCCCTTGCAAAGTGTGGAAGAAGGTAAAACAAAGTTTAAAAAATGACATACAAACTATTGCAGCTGTGTTTAAACTTGTTACAAATATCTTTGGGTTTTGGACTGTTGGTCAGACAAAACAAGTTGTGCAAGTTCAGAGCAACAATAGTTATTCAAGCAAAAAAAAAGTCAAATATTTGCTGGTTCCAGCTTGTCAAATGTGAGGATTTGCTGTTATATTTTTGTCATTCATGATTTGAAAAACTGAATATCTTTGGGTTTTGGATGTTAGTCGGACGTTGAAGAAATCACCTTCAACTTTGAAAAACTGTGATTGACTGTTTCACTTATTTCTGACATTTTATAGACAAGAAATGGAGAAATGAATCAGCATATGAATGAATATTAGAGGCGAAACTATTATACAGTATACTATAGTCAGCTTATCTAGCAAAAGTTAATCTGCAACTATTTTGATATCCAATTACACCTTTCATTTTCAATCCCAAAAACCAAACCGATTTCAACTTCTCAAATTTAAGGATAATTGTAAACTGAATACTTTGAGGTTTTTGGACAGTTGGTTGGATAAAACAAGCAATTTGAAGAAATCACCTTAAACTCTGGGAAACTGTAATCGACATATTTCACGATTTATATCTGACATTTTATAGCCAAAACAATATAATTGAGAAAACAAAAAAAAATTAATCGCCAACTTATTGATTAATTGTTTGAGTCACTTATCAAGTTGATATGTGACTCAAACAAACTGTTCAGACATAAGCTACCTGAAGACGTCACCTTGAACTCTAGAAAACTGTGAAGGACATGTTTCACTAGTTTGTCACATATGACACCTTCAGCTCTTACAGTGTTGTTAATGTCAACATCTGTAAATGACTGATATTAACTCAATTACACTGAAATGAAAAGGGTGAAACAAAGAAGAGGACAGTGGGAGTCACTGAGGAACTTTTTGTTAACTTACTCCTCGTCTGTTAAGGTAACCGTGGATGCTGTAAACTCTCCACACATCACGTGAACACCTGAACATGTCATGAGGCATGTTGTGAACACAGCTGGCTGCATGGCCTGCATCTGCCTGGCATTTATCACGAGCAACAGACTGAATGGAACAACAACAACAACAACAAAAAGAAAAAAACAAACACCAGGGCCTGGCTTTCCTTCATATGCATGAGTGAAAATCACAAATGCTCCCCAAAAAAAAAAAAAAAAAAGCACACAGGCGACCACCAGACAGAAAGCAGAGGAGGGTTAATTACCTCCACGGAGCATCACCCCCACCAGCTCACATGTAACGTCACATCTGCTAAAAAAATGCACACTAACGTAAAGACAATCACGTCAGGAGCTCATTGTACATATTTTCCTCCCTCTTCCCATTTTTAAGCTGTAATGCATGTGAGAGAAACCCCCTCTTACCTTCCACATCCAGGCCATTCTTATTTCTACGCAGACAATGGTGGACCGCTTGTTTTCGTCAGCCCCGAAACGCCGTTCACCGCGTCCGTTTCCAACACATTTATTCACGTATGCATCACAAGAGCAGATGCGGTGCGGTTATATGAGGGGATCTGCTCCATAAACATTGGAGTGAGTACCGTTATTCGTCTCCTCTCTCGGGTTTTTTTCCCCCCATGGAGCTTGTTGGGACCGAGACCGACGCTGCGCTGCTACTGGCCGGCGCAGACGCAGAGCCCCGCCCACGCCTGCGTCACGTGACCACCGCTGATTTCCTGACTTCTGCTTCTACATGGCAAGATGTTTGTAAATACATTATCTGTTTTTACTTCTACTGCAAAAACATTAACATTTTTATTTTCAACACAACATATGAAAAATAATATTTCATCATAAATCTTATATCTTTTGCAAAGTTTAACATTTATTATATATTTAACATTTATTACTATTTGTTACTGTGCAATACAATCACGTGCAATACATATGTGCAATATATCTCTTTTTACTATGTATTATTGTTACTACTGGCTGCTAGAGTATTACTCTCACTTGTTTCACTTACTGTATTATGTCAACCTGCCACTTACTTACCACGGTTGTTGTGTTTTTTGTACTTATATTTCTACTTAACCATTTGTACTTAACATTTTATCTGCACTGTCCCTTTGCTGTTGTAGCGCTGTAAATTTCCCCGCTGTGGGAGGAATAAAGGTTTTCTGATTCTGATTGTGATTATAAATGTAAATTTGCTAAAGTTAAATCCTCACTTTCATGTTTTCAAGAAAGAAATTGAGCTATATATTCAGCCAATAACTTCAGAAAGAAAAGCTATTAAAACTGTGAGACTCTTCTCCCAATTTATTGTTATTACCCCAAGTTACTTTCTGTTTCTTTACGTTGACCCCTGGAAGGTTTTGTTGTATGTTTATGCCTACTTTTGCTTTTATAAATATTTACCTACGTACCGGTTTAATTTGATGTATTACTGTTTGTTTGTATCATTGTATTGTTAACTGGTGTAAAATAAAATTAAAATAAAAACTTCTGCTTCTACAGCATTCCAGTTTAAAGACAAGCTGCAGGTTTTAACACATAATCTTTCTGCAAAAATATCCCTAAAATGTGTTTTTCAATCTGTGAAATCAAGAGATAATCTTAACCAGTGGGACCAAGAGGTATCCAAATAGGATTTGTAAATAGTCTTTGTGTTCCGTTTTTTTTTTTTTTTAAACAAATTTTCTAATAGATAAACAATATAATGCACCACAAGACATTTTTTCAGAGACACCTGGAAGTTGCTTGACATCCTCCCGGATACATTCTTCATATGTTTACAATCCAATCTATAATTCTGTCATCTGATTGTCCATACTGTCATTGTACTTGTTGGTCTATTCTGTACACATGACATGTCCATCCTGGGAGAGGATCCCTCCTCTGTTGCTTCCTGAGGTTTATTCATTTTTTCCCTGTTAAAAAGGTTGTTTTTGGGAGTTTTCCTTTATCTGAATCAAGGGTCGAAGGATAAAGAGTGTTGGATGCTGTACAGATTGTAAAGCCCCTTGAGGTACATTTGTTCTATATAAATTAAATTGATTCAACTTGTCAACATAATACAGTAATTTAACTTGGTGGAACAAGTTCTTTCTAGGTACAAGATCCATAAATTGCGGCATTATAATTTATACTTTTTTTGTGGGAACAAATGATGTTGGAACAAGATCAATGTCCCAAATAAAAGTACTTTTTATCTTGTGAGAACTAGATCAATATGTTGTGAAAAAGCTTGTATCATAAAGAAAACAAGAGCAGAATTTGTGGGAAAGAGATATTACTTTGGGGAAACAAAAATAGTCCATAAGAAAAAGAAGGTCTGGAAGTGAAAACAAGTGGGGAACACAAAAGTTCAAAAAGGAGGAAAGGTCCAAGTCACTCTTCTGGCATAAAGTTAAAAAGCTTTTAATCGAAGGCTAAAAACATGGACAATGCTTGTACACGCTAAGATTGAGCTGGGCTACAACACACAACCTTCTTCAACCTGAAGAACTGACACATTGAAATATCCATCTGATGAAATGCTTTTTGATTTTATGCATTAGACCTTTCTTTTTTTTGTTGAAAAATGTGTCCTAAAAAAATAATAATGCAAGTCCAGGCACTAGGCTGTCTATGTTGTGTTCACACTGTATTATCAGTGACACTGGGGCTCACGAACAGGAAACATTGTCCCCGTTTTGCCCTTTCATGTTAATATGGATCTTTTCTTTCAGTCATGCTGATAACATTTGAAAATGAACGGATGCATTCAGGATACTGTGCTTGTAGAACGTCAGTTGTGTTTCCTATCTGAGAATATTCATGTCATCTGTTCTGCTCAGGAGACTGTACAGAGAGAGATAAACTCAGGTCTGCAGACATACCGTATTATATGTATTCAGCGAGAATTCACCTGAATGCAAAAGTGACGCAGTGAAAACAAAAAAATGGATGTTTTGGAAACCTTCCAGGCATCCTGATAGAAACTGTACGACACGTTTGCCTCTCCAGATCTCCATTCAGGGAGGGAATTGGGAAACCTTTCTGCATTCACCAACAAAATATCATGAGTGAGCCAAATTAGGTTGATTTATTTTTCAACTAAATCTCAATAAAACCTTAAAAAAAAAAAAAAAAAAACTAAAATACATATTTTCCCTCTTACCTGTGGCGCTATTTATCAATCTAGATTGTTTTGGTGAGAGTGTCTGAGTGTTGGTGATAACAGAAGTAGAGATGTCTGCCTTCTCTTCAATATAATTGGACTAGATGGCACTCAAAGCGGCAAAAAATACATTTTAATAATGTTAATAATAATAATAATAATAAGTAATGTCTCTTTCCAGAAATCATGACCCGGTAACTCAAGATTAATCCACTGATCTTGTTGTGAGCAGTTTCATGCAGGAAGCTACCAAACTACACCCGCCAGAAGGAAGCGAGCGTCTGCTCTATTCCATTTTCTATATGCTGCGATCCTGTTCAGGGTCACAGGAGGACTCGAGGCCTCCTCAGGGGTCAAGTTGCTGCCCGTCACACAGTGTGGGAAAACACTCACTCTGCTGACAATTTAGAGTATCCGATCCAGCCTTTCTACATGTCTTTGGACTGTGGCAGGAAACCAGAGCACTGAGAGGAAACAGGAGCCGACATGGTGAGAACGTGTAAACATCACACAGGATGAATCCAGCTGACAGGATCAGCTGTTTTTCACAGCACTAACTGCAGGAGTAGAGGTGATGCATCACACTAGAGGAGCTGAGGAAATCTTCAGTGATTTGACTATTGTTCTGGAGTTTGTTAAATTATATATTGCTATTGCATTAAAAGAGCTGGTTTGAGCTGGCAGGGACGAGAGAAAGGAAACACTTAAAACAGTGGAGGAATGTAACTCAGTACATTTACTCAAGATTTGAGTATGTTCATTTTATGCTACTTTGTACTTTTTACTTAAGTGAAATTTCTCATTACAACACTGCTTAAAAAGCAATTTTGTTTACCTTTTATGGAGGTAAATTAAAGGGCTATAGTAGGGCCACCTCCTCTCATGAAGTGCACACACTCTTTAAAACCACACAAGCTTTAAAAATGTGTCTAGTAAATATTACTACTCTTAACATAAAATGTGCTTACTTGGTGTAATGACAACTATCTCTTAATAGAGTGGTGGTTCTGGTACAACCTACTAGGCTGCAACTAATAATAATAATAATAATAAAAAATAATAATAATATATTCTTTATCTGCTGATTATTTTCTCGATCCAATCAATTAAGTTTATAAAATGTCGGAAGAATTGTGAAAAACGTCCATCACATGTCCGTTTCTCAAAGTGTAAAGTGATGTCTTTAAATGTCTTGTGAGTCCAAAACCCAAAGATACTGAGTTTAATATGATATGAATCGGAGAAAAGCAAGAAATCTCCATATTTTAGAGGTCATTTTTGCATGAAAAATTACTTTAATGATTAATAGAATTATCAAAATAGTTGCCAATCATTTTTTCTGTCAATGGACTTATTGTTGCTGCTCTAGTAGAGAATGTAAAAGGGTCAAATCTCCAGCAACACTTTGCAATATGAAGCTTTTTAACTGTGCCCTCTTCTTTGATTAGAAATATATTGTTACATATATTGTTGTATTATAGTGACATAATGAGAGCGTTTAACCAAAAACGTCTTCTAGAGTCAATAATATTTTACTTTTTTTTTTTGTTCTTATGTCATTTCCCTTCTAAAAAAGTTTTATTTTTTGGATTCTGAGACGGCATTTGTTTAAACACCTTTAAAAAAGGTGCAATTGTCTCATACGTTTTACAAAACAATGTAATAAAAAGTAATTTGGGTAACATACATTTAACAAGACAGTATTTATATTATATGTAAATAAATACTTGTCAGTCGTTTAAACTTTCCAAAACAAACTATTAAATTATTAAAAATCCTTTAGCTAAGCTCTCGTGAAGTCCAGGACTTTTGCTCCATGTCGTCCTCTTGTCGCTCTTTACTTTCAACCTTATGAAATAAAAGACAAACTTTTTTCCAGAGGATTACAGTAGTGGATCTGTTAACAGTCCATGGTCCAATACATTCCAATTGTATGAACGCAGAAAGGAGGGATGCGAAAGGATGTTTCAAAAAAGCATTCATCACCGAAAAATGTTTGAATGAAGACACCAATGACACGAACAGTAGGCCTGGCCACACCACCAACCTGACAATATATTTCCATTTAACCCTCTTTGATGGGCTCTGTATTTTAGAAAGGTGTTGGTTAACGATACGGATTCTCTGTAAATGTATTTATTTATTAATTTATTTATTTTTACAGAAACTGTTGAAATGATCAGAAAACGTGATGCAAACCTAGCAAACATCGTGTCATTCAGATGCTGCCTTTGTGTTTTGCCTGCCTGTACCGGAGGCTGTAATTGAGTTCAGCTGCAGTCTGCCCGCCTGCCAGATGACACGACACCTTGAGTAAACAGACATTTTCCAAGATGTTGTTTGCAAATGAAAGAAACCAATCTAAGTTTTATTTTTTTTTTCCCCAACACAGGATATATTTGATATACACCATCTGTAATTACTGGAACACAAACAAGCATGAATCTTCGGAGGTACAAACACTTGTTGGTGGAAAGAGGAACATGCACTCAAACCCTCTGAGCACTGCAGGTAACCACAGACTGCTGGTACACCTCACTTTTTTTGATTAGCTGTCGGCACATTGATTAAACCTCTCAGATATTTTCTCTTGAATCGTGCCAGGTGTGAAGCAGGTCCTCGAACCAAATCAATAGCTCTATCTGGGCTATCGCCAAATCTCCCACTCCCTCTCTGCCTCTCCTCTTCTAAAGCTTTCCAAACAGAGCATGAAAAAGGTAATCCTCAAACTCTGAGAGTGCCACATCAGGGATTAAATTCTCAGGAGTACGCACCCTGCTCCAAAAAGAGAAAGTCAAGGTCATCTGCAGACCGTGCATCTGAAATTACCTCTTCATGATTAAGAGACTGGATGACAACCCGTCGCATTTTTTGGACGCGATAAGGAGACATCATGCTCAGGAAAGCTGAGGAACGCAACAACGCCGTCGAGATTAAAAATCCTTTTTAACCCTTCATCTAGCATCACATGTGCACATTGAGTAGTTTACTTCTAACTCCCATCTGGAAACAATGCTGTGTCCCAGTTTCATAAGAGATACTAATTGTACACAATATATACCGACTGTCTTAGTATACTGGTTTTGCAGTTAGTATAAAATGATACAACACGTGCGATTATGCATGTCCATCTGAGACTTTGTGCGAGTGTCACTCACAATCACACAAATATTTAAAATAATGTTTTTTGTTTTCTGTGGAGTTCACAAAGCCGTTTACCATTGTGCACATTGAGTTTCCATGTTTTGCAGCGTTATACAAATTCCTTTGTGCATAAATGTATTGGAAGGTAGTATCCATTAACAGCACACTCAGAAATCTAGTTTTTTTTTTGTTATTCATACAGACTTTTTTGATGATACCTAATGTAGTCACTTTGCCAGAATGAACATATGGCACTTGCAACAATTTAGTGTGCAGTATGTTTTCGGGACACAGCGTAAGAGTCTACAGCCACACTCGTGGTTCTGCACAGCAGCGCTTTAAACATAATGCTAGCGTGCAGATGTGCAGCAGTTAAAATGCTCACTCTGCTCTCCATCTTAGTTTAGCATGTTAACTTTATAACATTTGTTAATTAGCACTAAAACACAAAGTACAGCTGAGGCTGATGGGAATATACAGTTAATTGTTTTGCAGGTAATAAAGGCAGGTAATAAAGAAAACATTTGACCTGATGATGGCGCTAGATGGAGGAAAATATATCATTTTTAAACCAATTTTAGAAGATTCAGACAAACATTCATATGAATTAATATACAAAATCAAATCAGGAATTGTTCTATAGCGTTACTCAAGGTCTTGGTCTCTTAATGTGGTATTATAAAAAGGGATTTTTGACCACTCACCGATTCTTAAATTGTACATTTTGGCACAAAATGTGAATAACAAATGGTATTAACCTAAATATTGTTGCAACTTATGAGACATAATAGACCATGGAAGTGATCATCATATACTTCCATCATAATGTTAGAATCTCTTATATACTTTCAGAATTTATTTGAATTCATTATTGAATAAATTCTTATTTATGACTGCTGAGCTGCATCTGAAATTAATCTTCGGGTTCCCAGCTTTCAGATGATGTACACCACTTCTATGTTGACTTTTTTTTTTTTATCTACCCCTGAACATCCCGTCCCCCGACCCATCTAAAAGAAAATAAATAAATAAAAAAAAGGAATAGTAAGAGGTAAAAGATTTAAAGTTCAAACCATGATTCTGTTCATAACTGCAATGGGTTCATATAAAAGTATATTGTGTAATCAATACCATAAAGTGTGAAAATGCTGGAAAACAGAAACAGCCATTTGTCGACATAACTTGAAGAAAAAAGAAGGTGCCCTCAGGTTCAACTCAATAAAGGATTTTTTTCTCTCATCAGTGAAGAATGAATGTAAAGTGTGCACAGTGGAGACATTTCAGTACAGCTCAGTACTTTTGTCTAAAAATACTGGACACCACGCAGTGAAGCGGGGCTCTGATTTCAGTTTCAGAGTACCTGGGTCCATTTGCTTGATGAGAATGGTCATCGTTGGTCTGGTTCCCAGGCTTTAGACCAGTGAGCTCAGTAAGAGGATGCCTGAGTGATGATGATGCCTGAAACTCTCCTCCTGTGCTGACAGACGCACACAAAGACACCGGTGGAGGTTCCCAGCTGATGGAGACAAGTCGCTCCACACAGTCTGTCAGCGTGGATGAGACTGGTCCGGAGTTGAGGACAAAGAGATGGAAAGAGAGGGAGGTAGCAGGAAATCTGTAGGTTGGAGTTTGATTTGCTTATTTGTTTTCTCAAACAAAGACTCTCATTAGTGGATGTAAACCATAAAAGGAATACTTCACCCCAAAAAAAAAATAAAAAATTTCTATATCTATCTATATTGCTCAGGCTGCGTTACCATGAATTCTTGAACTTCGTGTTTCTCGCGTGCCTCCATGTTGAACAAACAATCTGAAAAACTGAGAAAATTCCTGATGACTTCAAGGAAATTAGGGACCGCGTTTAACAACAGCAAAACTACATCAAAACATTTGTTTAATAACTCTCAGACAACTCCTGTATGATCCAAGTCTCATTTATCCAGTCGTCTGCTCACTACATTCAAAACCCATGCGTTTCCACTAAAACCTCACCTGCGTTTAAAACCCCTGCATGAACAGTCTCACACTTCTGCAGGCACGCTACTCGGTGTTTGAGTACCGTTTCTGTGAAAGTGTTTACAATACTAAAAAAGGTTTTAGCTACAAAAAGGATGCACTTCACCATTTATTCAATTTTTTTAACCAAAGCTTTTCTACCGTTGACCAGCAGACATTTACGTATACCTTCACGCAATAATTGCCGAAATGTACTTGAGCGAATGATTGATTATTGATTTGAACAAACAAGCAGGTAGAGAGTGTGAAATATGGCATCGAAGTTCCTTCTGCATACTAAACACACTATCGTACATCCACTATATGTTACACATTTACTGATGTAAATATGCATATGAAAACAGTGATGATCAAATTAGCTACAGTGATCAAAATGAAAAAGAGATAATCCACAAATGATTTGACCGTAACATTGTCACTGTCGTGTAACTAGCTTTTAATGAACTGTTTAACATTTAGTAATAATCTAACAGGCACTTTCCAGAATAGTGTCTCGCTGGGGCTTGAATAAAGTGTAACTCAAGCAGCACTTTCACACAAGTGGAGCATTTCAGACTTCCACTCTGTACAGAGGATGTACTCACACATCAGATTGCCTCCAGCTACAGAAACAGCGCATAAGCTGCTGTCCCATGTTCCAAGAGGGCTTAACAGGATGAATCATCTCGACTCAATGTGACAGATTTGTCTCCTGCCACTGAAAAGAAGCATGAATAGAAATCTAATTACCACATGTCCTTTTGCACGCCGTGTCATTTTGTTAATGTGTGTAATGGTTCATCTTAAAACATCATAATGATGATATTGTTAGTTTGTTTAGCACTTAAGTAGCTTTAAGGTCATTTTATTGTGTCTTTCACAGTTTCTATCTACTAAAACAAACCTCTGATAAATGTCACCATCACCATGTACTGTTACTGTACAGCAGTACAGCATGTGTGCTGTTTAATGTGTTGATGGGGAAGAAGGGAGGGTCGCATTATTAGGAATTATCGATTTAAGCACTAAGCTTTTTATTAAAATGTCCATTTCTCATAAGTTCTGACTTGTGAATGGATGATTATAGAGGAAACCTTTTTTGTGGCTGATTGTATTTGTATAGCGGGCTGAGACCAAAGACAATATTATTTGTTTGCAACGTAATTGAAATAGTTATGTTCTGAAAAATGTTTCACCACTGCAAGTGTATTTTATTAAATGTTATCAAGATTATATGTTTTGGTGTCTTACAGGTCCATGTGGGCTGGGCACTGTAGATAGATCTTATATATTCAGCAAAACACAAAACCTCCAAGTCTGTGTTGCCCCTGAACACCACTGTGTAGTTCAGTGTTCAAACAACAGGCTGAAAAACAACGGTTGATAAATTAATAAAATATAATTCTGTTCCGTGAACACAGAGTGGATTTTATAAACACTGTACGTACTCCAGGAGTAAATATTATTCTATTTCGAGCTCTTGACAGCCCAGCAGTGATAGAACAAGTTCGATTTTTAGTGAAGGCTGATCATAATTTCCAGCAGCAGTAAAACAATGCTTTTTCTCTTGATTTATAATCAATGATGGAAAACAAGACACTCAATTTAAAGATAATCATAGGGTTGTCGGGAGAGGATTCTTCAGGACCAAAATGTTCAGATTCCTTCATAAATCTATAGGTGAAAAATAATGGCGGTTTGATTTAAAGCATCGATAAACCATCATTTTATTATAGCAATGGATCAAGACAATGTGAAAACAATGTGAAAGGGGTCGATCGTAGTGATGTAAATCTGCAGCTCCCCTCGGCTTTACAGAGTTTCAGCTCATTGTTTAGCTGTCAGACCATAACTGTTTTGGTTTATTCTCACTGCTCTCCTAGCGTCGTTTTGGGTCGTAGCAGGCAACAGTTTTCAGTGTTTTCATACACTACCTGCTCAGCACCAAACATTATGGGTGTATATATATATATATATATATATATATACTGTATATACGTACACACACTTACACACGCGCACACACACACGCGCACACGCGAGTCAGAGGACAGCAGAACTTTAACCAAAGCAAGCAGCAATAACTGCTCTGTCAACAGAAACTGTAGTAACTTGATGGGTGAAAAACTCCGCATTGACAGAAAGTAAATTATGAATTCAGTGGAAACAAACTTCCTCTGAATAAAAGTTTCAGTCTATGCCAGAGAGCTGAGCTATAAAAGCAGACGTCCCCAGAGCTGGTGAGGCCAAATAAGTACAACATGTCAGTCCATGTCTATGACTGGGTGAAAAGTTGAACACAAATCTCTTGTGAAGACGTTCTAAAAGCGTTTTCATTTCCCACCAAACTTGTGGGTAATCTCTTGCATTCACACATAACACTGCAGCGGTTTAATTAAACATTTATTAAGTGATTGTCTGCTGTGCCTGTGGTTCAGCAGCATTTGGCTGCAGCCCCTGTGGACTGCACTAATCCTCAGTATTTTGTGCTGAGAGATAACAAGAGGGTGACAGGACTGAGAAGAGAGGGAGGAAAAATGGGTTGCGGCTTTCCTTGCAAACAAACAAGACTGAGAGGTGAAAGCTGTGATCCATCCATCTGTCTCTCTGCTTCTGCTTCTCTCTTTCTCTCTCTAGTTGTTCTGTGTCTATCTCGCATTCACACCTTTCTTTTTCCTTCTCTCCCACCTTCTGTCTTCTCTTAATCTCTCTCTTCCTCACTAATGAAAGCCGGTGGGGTTTCCCAGTAGCCTAACAACCAGTATGTTTGTCTCTGCCCAGTCTCTGCCCACACCAGGGGGGCCACAGATTACTCTCCACCATTGCCTAAATAAATAGACGAATAAATATAAAACTCACAGTGGTGCCAGTTTATTCTTTATACTGTTTGCAGTTCTACACTGCACTGAGAATATCACTTAATGAAACATGCATGCAGCAGGACCCCCCCCCCCCAGAATCTGATCGACCCCCTGACTATTACTATTACTATTAGAAAGAGACGCAAAAACAACCACAAGGAGATGAGCCCAGGTACTCTGTATGAAGTGACCAAAATGTCTACAACCAGATGCAAAACAAACACGGAGACGCAGAATGACCACATGGAGACGCAGAATGACCACATGGAGACGCAGAATGACCACATGGAGACGCAGAATGACCACAAAGAGATACAAACGATCACAGAGACGCAAAATGGATGCAAAACAACTACGAAGCAATTAACCCCAAAGAGACATAAAACGGTTTCACAAAGATGAAAAACGACCACAAAAAGATGCAGGCAGCAAGGAAGTTGTTCAAACCAGAGCCACCCACCATTGATGAATGGATAGAAATAATATATGAAATATACATTATGGAAAAGTTGTCATACTCCTTCAAAGTTCAAAATAATAGTTTTTCCGGATTTGGACCAAGTGCACGGAGTACATTAAACCTATGAGGTCAGACTTAAGCTGACTTGAAATAATAACATTATTAGCATCTAACAGCACACTCTTTTAACATTTTTTCTTGTTTTTGTCATTTCTGAAAAGGTGTTTGATTGTAAATAACTAAAGCTAATGTTATAAAAGAAACCTCTGGAAGAGACAGGCAGTGAAATGGTTATCAAACTTACTGCATTGTTTTGTTTTGTTTTAAGTGTGCACAATGCGATGTCAATCTCACCTTCCGTAATACAGGTGCTATGCAAAATGATGATTGTGAAATAAATGTTTTTCCAATAGAAAAAGAAAAAGACGCAAAACGACCACAAAAAAAAAAAAAATTTAAAAATTTAAAAAGAAAAAAAAGAAAACAGACCTATGAGGTGACTGTCATTTCTTGAGACATGCAAACATGGAGATACAAATATTCCACATAGCTACCGTTATCACTTGATCATTATCTGTCATTTGTCAGCTAATAATTGAAATAGTTGAGGAAGATAAAGTGTCATTTTTCTCATCAGGCTGTACTTTGCAGGGGAAGTCGTTATCTTGAATACATGGAAGAAAACATGTAGGAGAGAATTACCTTCCTCTAATTGAATGCATCAATCTTTACGTTCCATTATTACAATCTGCCACTGCTATGAAACACAATTTCTCTTTTTATACTTTTCTTCTAAAAGTATAGGTAACAAGTAACTGACACTTACTGTTTCCATAGAGCTTTACCATTTACATTTCATTGTATTGGTTTTATATAAACAGACATTGATTTCAGAGATTTTAACCTGTAACTACATATTTGCTTGCAATCACATAGCAAACAACCTATAATCTGGGCATTTTCTCACCAGGATCATACACATACAGTATGTAACGTCAGTTTGAACATCATAAATGCATTTTGAATGGTACGACTGCCATCTAGTGGCATCTACTCAAACCAGCCACAAAGACTGAATGAATTCAGAGTTTGTAGAAAGATGCCTACATAGAATACGAAAGTATCGTGTACATATTGATTAATATTCAAGCTTTCCACTGCATGTATTTTACACACAGACACACGCACAGTGGCGTTTAATGTGGAGCAAAAAATGGTGGAGCAATAACTATATATAACTACCTTGGACAGATGCAAAACCAGAAGAATTGCACAATTTGACACAATAAAAATATCACATTTCCAGTTTCACACAGGTGATAATAGCTACTGGCTGTTGGATTGCTCAAGTCAGTTTGGGTAAAGTTAGCAACATTTTCCTAATTTTATTTTGTTGTCCTGCTGCTTTCATGTTTGGTAATCCTCCCAGAAAGATGCTTGATATGGTGAAAGTCTTGACAAGGTAACTTCTCCACAGAATAACAAAGAAAAGCAAAGAAAAGCAAAAAAGAAAAAAGCTTCTCTGACAAGCTAGCAGCTAACGCGAGCAATTTTTTCACGGAGAACCGCTCCACGTTAAATCTGATTTTTTTTTTTAATCAAATGTTTTATTTTTTAAACAATATTACGCATATAGTTTGGTTTAGTTTAGTTCAATTTCAGGTTTTTCTCCAAAAAAGCAGACTTTTAAATATGTGCTGTAGAAGATAAATCACATCGTTCATAGTGACCGAAGTTACTGAAAGAAATACTAACGACCGTCCAGCTACGAGCCAATCACGACAGCACTACTTATCTAACAGCGGCCAATCAGCCAATCACGACAGCACTACTTATCTAACAGCGGCCAATCAGCCAATCACGACAGCACTACTTATCTAACAGCAGGGGCAGCAGCCAATCAGCTTTGAGTATGCGTATTGTCATTTTCCCACACGCGGGACCATGAGCACATGACATTGCCAGTGTGGAAGATAATTAAAACACTATTCATAACTATTCAGCCACTGACCTTCAATTGTTTGTTAATGATGAATAACAGCAGGATCCAAAGTCAATTTAAGATAACCGTTTTGAACTAACAAAGTTGTTTGGGTTTATACCTAGTAGTACACAAATATAAACTTGGTGAGGCACCTTCACTCCAACAAATCTTAGTCTGAACAACTGTTTTCCAGTATTTTTTTAAAATAATATACTTCTGTTTTAATGTGTGATATTAAAACCCTCACTGCTGTTATTCATCATTAACAAACAACTGAAGGTCAGTGGTTGAATAGTTTTAAATGGAGTTTTAATTATCCTCCAAGCTAAGAGCGTCTGCTAAATGACCTGTAAT
>CALSBV010009973.1:10369428-10390693 GCA_943590825.1 Bovichtus diacanthus
ACCTACTTTAACTACATTAACAAATGTTTCCCAAAAAAAATAAAAAGGCATGTGTCCTCAAGCCCTGCTAATTAGACTAAAAACACATAATAGCAGCCTGGTCAGTTTAAGTTTCAGCCCCTCAAACTGTAGGTTTTGTGGGTGGGGCAGGTGCAATGACTCTTGCGTCCATGCCTGTGGCCAAAATTAGAATGTTACCATCAGGACTAAAGTGAGAAAGTAAAGAAGACAGTTGACAGTTATGGGGCGTTTGGATTTTATTGACGTATCAAACAGCTGTACATCTATTTGCCTTTCTTGGCCTTGATCTTCCTCAGGTAGAACTCAAGCTCCTTGCCTTCCAGGATGTAGCCGTCTGCCCTGCCGCACTGGCCGGGTCTGGAGGCGATGCAAGCTGCAAGAGGGAAGAAGGGAAACATGATTAGTTGGTCTCAAAAACGAACTGGCAATTGTGCCCAAGTCAAATAACCTCAGGCCATAGTCAGTTTTGAGGTTCCACAAATGTTATGACACAATAGTTTATATCAATTTCAAATAAGACAAGAATATTTTTTAGTTCTTTCACAGCTAGAGCTTTTGACACAACACACCTGTAATTATTTTTCTATTGATCTTATCCCCGTTGCTTCCAACTTTATTATTTTTGATTACCCTTTGTACATGCAAGTTGTCTTTAAAAATAGAAATCAAGGATTTGTAGGTTAACACCCTTGAAAATGTCTTTGCTATAAGGAATGGACAAACTTTCCGTTATTGCCCTGCAGCTATACAAATCCACACTGAGGTATTCCAGTATTAAAAACGGCCGTCTGTCTGCCACTAAACAGCCAGGTTCCGTGATAAAATGGCAACACACGGAGGTATGAAGCGCTAATATAACTTCCTGAATGTTATCCCCAGACTGGGTGAATTGAGACTGCAGCAGGTGTCTGTGTAGGCAACAGGTCTTTCTCAGAGTCTTCCATTATCATCACTTTCATTCAGTAGCAGAACTGGACAAAGTTATCTTCATAGAAAGACATATACCAGATCAGACAGCACTTTTATAATACAGCAGTCAGGAAAAGAAAACGCCTTTTAAAAATTTGTCGTCTTGTGACCATGGATGTAACACAAGTACTTATACATTAACAAAGACATAAGCCTTACCACAGCGCAAGTTTACACACTGCATGCAGAAGGTTTTTGCATGAACTTGTAAACGTTATTTATTAATATTAGTCGACTAATCGTTGCAGCTCCTTTGGGCTGATTCTCAAACTTCAACCGCCAGTTTGGGTGAAATATCCTGCAGGATTATCTCAATTTCACATCCCTAAAAGCAGGCATTCATTTCCCATAGGAGGAATTATTGCATTAAATTTTTTTAATTCAGATATTTTAAATGCCAAGCAATAACCCCATTGTCACCAATATAAATGACCGGAGCTTGTGCCTTAAAACAGACTCTTTAATTCAATTACAAGCCAGAGGGCCAAAACAAGAGCTGACTACATTGACTGGAAATTAACCCCGATCAGAGGTCAAGTCTTTCAAAAAGATGAAATTGATGCAGATTCTAGTCTTCATAATTAAAGACTTCAGAAGAACTACTAAAGTAGAATAGACACATTGACTCACCAAGCAGTTTCCCCTGCTGGAACTGCTCCTCCAAGAGGGTGCTGATCTTCGCCGTCTTTTTACGCTCATCGTACTTTTTCTGGGTCCTCTTTGACCTCTTTTTGTTCAGGACCTCTTCCTCCTCAGGAGTCTAAGAAAAGGGGGAATACAGCTCATTAGATCATGATACAGGGGTTGCCATTAATATATCACGATATGAGATACTGTAAGCAAGACCATATATTGCAATTCTTTTAAATCTCATTTTATGAAAACACATCTCCATACGCATTAAACCAAAAGAAATGCTATCAAAACAGTGGGGTCTGCAATTGCATTAGTCAGTCCCTGTAACATCCAATATCCTAGCACTACTTTTTGTGCAAAGTTCACACTTCAGCTGCTGGGTAACACTGGTTTAACTTAACACTGCAGTGAAGGTAGCATGTCTTTCTCAGAGTCTTCCTTATCGTCACTTTCATTCAGTAGCAGAACTGGACAAAGTTATCTTCATGGAAAGACGTGCACCTGGTCTGACATTAATGTATTCATCTCTTGAGCATTAAGCGCTGGTAATACCAGAGGAAAGGGCATGTTTGTGTAGATTTAAAATTTTGGCATTTTAAAACTTCTGCCATGATGGCAGCCCCATTGAGTTTATACAAACAAAAAGAAAAAAAAGTTAGTATGCTGCAGTTATTTTTCTCCCAACTGAATAAAAAAAACAGGGTGTTTAAGACATTTGTTTTCTACCACATACCAGTTTGGCTCCCTTCTTGCGTCCCAGAGGAGTGGCAAAGTGGGCCTCATACCACTGCCTGTATGGAAGGCTGTCAACGAGGACGATGCAGTTCTTCACCAGGGTCTTGGTTCTGACCAGCTCGTTGTTGGAGGCATTGTAGACCACATCAATGATCCTGGTCTTACGTGTGCAGCCTGTGTAGACAATGTCAAGAGATGTTAGTAAACGCAAATGCCCCCCTACCCCCATTCAATTTGTCAATATTTACTAGATAAAACTTAATTGCAACGCATAGGAAACGGGTCTTTCTCAGATGTCTTTGCTATCACCACTTGCATTCAGCAGCAGAACTGGACAAAGTTATCATCATGGAAAGAGTCCCGTGAAGTGAAAGTGGCATTTAAATAAACTTACACTCAGAGCCCCATGAGAAGTTACCAACATCCAGCCTCAGAGCACGGTACTTCTTGTTCCCACCACGCACCCTCACTGTGTGGATGCGACGAGGTCCAATCTAAAGAAATAAGCACATTTTATTTTAATATAAAGTTATTTTCCTTGGGATTCAGATTATGCATGTATTAAAAAAAAATTACATTCTGATGCATCGAAGCATGTCAGCGTAACTATGACAAGTCCAAACATCGGTAAGTCAAAAACTTTGATCCAAAACGGCTCAAAATTGACAAACCTAAGGTCATGTTTTCATCACCCATGCTTCATCACATTAAGTCCATTTAAAAAGCAGACGTTCACTGATTTTACCTACCTTTGTGTTTGCAGGAGGGCGTCCGAGCTCATACTTCCTTTTCTTGTGGTAGGGCTTGCGTTTACCGCCGGTCTTGCGGCGTTTATGCCAGTTATCCCTTGAGATACCTGAATGAATAAAAAAGGGAGCAAGAACCAGGAGTTAGATCATCTGAGAACACACAGGACATTTACCACATAGTGAAGTTCTATGCTTGAGCAATCAGTTCTCCAAGGTAGGGGGTTGTCCACAATTAAAAATTTGGAATCCGGAGTTTCATCATGTTGCTCAAGTCATTTCAAGCCATCTTGACTAAAATGTTATTAAAATTAAACAGATTTACATTATTGAAGAATGTGCTGAAATGGACTTCAAGTGGCAATTATAAGCTTCCATTGTGAAAAACATATTTTGCTCAGATAGTGTCTGTGAAAGGAATAGTCCTTGAATTTGCAACCTGCCCACTTCACCACTCTTAAAAAGCTACCAAATCCCAGTTAAGCCAGCAACAACCCTGTATGCACGACTTGCTCTTAAGGTGTGCTTTATTGTATCTTGTTGTATTTAGTTTACCTTTTTACTTCACCATGATAATCTCCCTTTCGAAGATCATGGGAAAGTGGATTTGGGGCCATTTAGAAAAATATAATTTACTACAGGAACTACTTACTTCAGTCACATTATGGAACTGAATAGACCATATAATGCATATTTTGCTTCAAACTCCTTGCTTACACGTGAAACCTACATTAGTACAACGGCAAGCTAATTTTGCTAGCAATTTCGAGATCTTAAAATGAGTCTATGGCCTTCTAAGAACAAGCATGCACCTCGTGTGTCTTAGACAGTCATTACCTTACTTACAAATAACTTTAACAAAGCTTGTTAAATACACACAACTACCATTTCAAACGAGTATTATTCCCTTAAGTGTTTCAGTGCAGCAGCGTGACATGATCAGGGCCATCCTGCTAAGCTAGCTAATGCTAACATGTTACACTGAACTCACCATTCGACTGGCACAGTTTAAACCTCTCAAACTATTCCTGAACGGCTAACATTGAGTACAAATCGCTGAAAGCTTCTAAAATAATGTTAAGCCCTAAAACTGCAAACGTGTGCCGTTTTTAAGTACACTATAGCACCAGAAGCCTACACGGCCAACGAGCGCAGCCATCTTGGAGCACTTCAGACATCATTTTCAAATTACTTTAAAAAATACAACAAACTCGACTGCAGAAAGCAAAGATAAAGCTACATCTGTTCAGATAACATTTAGCTTCGATATAGCAAACCATTATAGAAAGAATTCTTCGTTAAAACATCAGATGGACAAGGATTCTCCCTCCGACCCGAGCATGAAAACACGTACCCATTCTCAGGCGCCGGCTAGAAAGAGGAATCGCAAAGGCTCATGGGGAGGTTTGAAGCCACCTGATCTCGCGAGAATTCGCGGTATTTTCTTCGAATGAGGTTTTGTTGTTCGCAGAGAAGTATCATCATCTGTGTTTGTATTTGTGAATTGATTATTAATAACAGTGGTGGAAGAAGCACTCAAATATTTTACCTAAGTAAAATAATCAATACTATAATGTAGAAATACTTTGTTACTCATAAAAGCAATACATTCTAAATAATACGTGAGTAAAAGTATTAAAATATTAGCATCAGAATATACTTAAAGTACCAAAAAAGTAAATATACTCACTATGGCAAATATGGAATAATAAATATTCCATAACTGGTAATTAGTGGTTCATTAATGTGTACATCATTTTTACATTGCAGCTGGTAAATGTGGAGCTGATTTGAAATACTTTGTATAAAGTTAATCTGAAGAGTATCTAGGGAATTCATCAATTAAGTCTTATGTTATCTTATATTAACCTATTATAATACATCAGAATGTATTTGTTGATAATATTTTGTTATTCATCAAACATCAAAATTGTACTTAAGTACAGTACTGAAGTAAATGTACTTTCCACCACTGATCTTATATGTGTGCCCCAAGAGGATCATTTAGAATTAACCACTTTTTCCCATTAACTTGACACGTTAATGTAATAATTATTGCTTATTAATTAATTAATTGTGTTTAGAGCACGTAAATTAATGTAAAGTTTAAGTTCACACCCCAGTGCTATAAAAAAAAAATATATATATATACTGCCAGTTTGCTTAATCTACGATATTACATCATAATGTATTTTTTTGGACTGTTTATCTGAATCCACAAAGATACTAAAGTTATCAAATAAATGTAGTGGAGTAAAATGTACAATATTAAATAAAAACTACTTCAAAATTGTATATAACTACTGCACTTGAGTAAATGTTATTAGTTACTTTACACTAATGATTAATAATGATATAATTTTGCCATTCAAATACTTTATAAACATGAATGAACATTTAGGGTCAACTTAATTTTGTTTTTTATTTGTTTTATTATTATTATTTAATATGATCATTCAAATTTTTACCAACAATCTGGTTTTGCATGTCAAAGTTGAACCAGACAAAAAAAAAAATCAAAGATTTATTTGGTATTCTGCTCTCTGAATGCAGTGATTTGATGTTCATAAAGTTATCTCCTGCAATCTCCTGTTCATTTGATACAAATACCATACAGTGTTAATCAGTTTTTATTATCAGTGAGCTCTAAAAATGCAAACTTTCTCATGATATGCTGCTTCCTGTTTTATTCGTAGAACGTTCCTCATCAAGAAGCCAACATCTTCATGCTTCAAGCCTGCCGCAACTTCTAAAAGCACATTTAAACAAATCCATTAATTTAACGTTTCATTCAATAAACAATAAAAACCCCAAAGTAATTTCCATGTTTTCATAGAGTTCTTTATTATATACAGCTATGATTAATTGGCAGTTGTGTAGATATGGGGATACACATGGCATGATTTTTCTCCATTCAACAGTGATTTGTAAAGTGTTTGTTCAGTGAAGCAGCAGAGCGATAGATCACTCTTCCCAGGGACTCATGTCGGTGTCGATGGCCACACAGTTGTAAGCAGCGTAACGCAGCTTCTCCTCACAAACCTTTGCACTGCAGGACCGAACGAACAAGAGGAAAAGGAAAAGGATGGGAGGCAATAAATGTAACATTACTGTCAATAAAAAAATCATTTTTATGAAAAATGCATAAAAGCTCAGCGTGTTATATGATTGTTATTAAGTGTAGGATTAGGACACTAAACAACTTAAGTTTTTAAGTTTTTCTCCTTAAGTATGACACTTAAAGCTTACTTTCTCCTTCAATGAGGGACTTACTTAAGGATGTTGTACAGGAACCCTTAAAAGGTTTCCTTAGTTAAGGAAAAACGTTAAGTGCATTGAAAGAGATTTCACAGCAGAGGATTGTACTGTTTTCATGTTGTTATCACCTCACAAAGTGAAATATGACAAGAAAATTAAAGTGGCCAGGAGGAAAAGATTACAAGTTGGCCATTTTATTTTCATAATTGCAAACGAACTGGACATTGATATTTTAATCTTTAATTTTCTGTTAACAAACTGATCTTTATATTGAACGGATGCTTTAAAACTGATGTGGGTCCCTCCTATCACCATGGACACATTAAAAGAAGTGCGCCGCTATCTCATCCTCCTCTTGTTTTGACGGCAATTCACGGCTACGGTGTTCAGCAGACGGGTAAGGGCGTTTGAAACTCGATGAATACAAACATTGCAGAGGAGGTGGAAGAGCACAGCTGCGGAGAGAATGACCCAAATCTAGACGGTCGGACAAATCATGAATTGACTGCCGATCAAATCTATAGTGTAAAATCAATTGGGCGTCGTTAAGTGTATCCATTGTGTCTCCATCTTCTCTATTTATCACCATCAACCCGTGTTGCAGGTAAGATAGAGTCAGAGGTACTTTCGTTAAGTATAAGAGAAGACTTAAGTGTGTTTTGTGCAATCAATTATTATTATTATTATTATTATAGTTATTTTAAGGCAACCTTAACTCGAGGGAAAATCTTAACTTTAAGTCTTTTGTGCAACTAAACAAATGCATACAGTACATCTTAAACACAATTGCATAGTGACAGATTCTGCATGTACCAAACACAGACATCAGTATACCTTGGGTAGTTGGGTAAATAAAGAGTGCTGGAGCATGTGGAGGACTGTGGAAGTGCATCGGTCGTTTCAGAGCTAAATCAGGACACAGAAAAAATTAATAGCATCATGCTCTATAAATACTAAATTAGCAAAACAGCATTTCCTCTGTAATATCTTTTTTTTTTTAAGGGAAGTACTCACCCTTGTTTGTCTGGAAAGACATAGATAGGCGCAGGAAGACGACTTCTACCAGTTACAAACCTCAGAAACCTGCTGCGATCCTCTGAAAACAAAATGATCCACAAAATTGTCAGTCACTGAGTGCTTAAAATAAATGTTGTTTATCTCATCAGTAATGCAGATTTGTATATTTTCAGCATAACAAACGAACCAAAACACTTATCAGGCTTCAAACTGCATAGTTTATATGAGAAGATGTTTACTACAGTAGACATGCTCTGTAAAATGTTGACAAATAAACAGCAAACTGACCATTGGTGAAGCTCGTCAGTGCTTCCCATAAGTATTGCACTCTAACGTCACTTTGTTCCAGGTCCTCATAGCGTGCTGGTGGGGAGATAGAAACAACATTCATGCATTAAAATGAGTCCTTATTCACTCAATAAAAAGCTTGGCTGCTTCTTAAAGAGTAATTCTGGTTTATAACAAGTTGGGGTTTTTTTTAAATCATTTTACTCTTCGGGTTTACATCCAAATGAAGTGGTTTAGAAAATATGACAAAATGTTTGGCTTGTCTACATCCGGTTTGACTTTGTTGTAGTATTCTCACCGTGTTCTCAGATCATAGGAATCCCAATTATCTTAACTGATGCAAACAATGGCCAAAAACCCCCAAAAATAAGACAGGAGTTGCTGTAAACCAGAACTATTCTTTAGATTTGTCTTTGTTAGCATTATAGCATGCCGATGTCTAGCAGGGATAATGTTTACCATGTTCATCATCTTAGTGTAGCATATTAGCATGCTAATATTAGCTAATTAGCACTAAACACAAAGTACAGCTGAGGCTGATGGGAATTGTATTAGTTCGGCAGTTATTTGAGTATTGGACAAAGTGAAATGTTGACCTGAAGATGGCTCTAGATTAATTAGTCACAGGATCACAATTTACCCTGAGAGGGACACAAATGTCTGTACCAAATCTGATGGCAATCTATCCAACAGTTTTTGAGAAACACTCAAAACTACAAATATCAACCTCATGGTGGCGCTAAAGGAAAAGTTAAAAGGATCACCAAAGTCATCAGGATTCATGAGCTGGTCTCCATGGATACCAGTACAAAGTTGTATGACAATCCATACAGTAGTTGTCGAGTTATTTCAGGGTGGACTGCTAGCATTGCTAAAAACAAACAGTGTCTCCTGTTCAATAAGTACAGAAAATGTGTGATTATGGTCCAAGCAGCTGAGATAACTTCATAGCTGGACACTCACTGAGTCGCTTCAGGGCTTCCACAGTGATCTCAGGGTCTCCACACACTTTCTTCTCCACTTCCTGCCAGGTGAGCAGGTCCAGCACGGCCTGAGGAACCACCTTCAGCACCCCCGCCTGCATGGCTGCAATCTGTAACACACATACAGACAATCAGGCACATGCAACATGCACACACTTCAATGATTTAGCTACTCTATACACACACACACACACACACACTATAATTAGTGGATGAGTTTACACTGAAGAATAAAAGCCATCGCAGTAAAAAAAAAAAAAAAAAAAAAAAAAAAAAAAAAGGCAGTAAGTCCCACTCCCACCTGCTGCTTGCTCTCCTCTAACCGAGCCTTCTGCACCAGACGGACGAACTCGCTGCGGTCCTCGTAACGTACGGCTACATTACTGCCGCCGGGGATGAGCTCCACCATCTGGCCGTCGCTCAGCAGGGTGGTGTACACCAGCTCCTCACCAAACCTGAACTCATACGTCTCCTGGTCCATGTTCTCCATGGCCTCCAGCAGGTTCACCTGAACACACATCCACATTTAACTTGAGACAATGTCTAGGAAAATAAGGATTAATGGCGACATGAGACAGTTAGAGACGGTTTATTCTTTCTATTTTAATGCAGAAAGTGGAAAGATAAAAGAGTGTGTAGCATGTAGTAAAATACTTTTGTCATATTCAAAATTAAAATAAGATACAATGAGATTTATTGATCATTAAAGTAAAGTCTGTGCATCTGATTAGATCTCAGTAGTGATACAAATAATATAAAAAAAGTTCAAGTTCAAGACCTTTATTTGTCCCTGAGGGCCGTTTGGGTCGGCCTACATACATAAAATGAAGTCAAAAAGTTACAATATTAGTGAGAAAGAAAGACAGAAAGACATGATTGGAGATGTGCTGATGATTTTACAGAGTTGAGCAGTGAAATGGCAGAGGGTATAAAAGAGAATTTATATCTCTTAGTTTTGGCTAATCGGGGAGAAATTTCTGTTTCTTTTTCTTCTGTTTTTTTTCTTCATCTTCTTATCAATTATTAATGTCCAAATACGTGTAAGACATAACAATGTCATCACTTTGTCCGTTTATTATAGTTAAAAGTACAAAAAACATAAAATATTGACAACGACAATTCTTCTACTGAAGAAAATGTAGGATCCAAAGTGGATGAAACTCAGTCTGCAGAGCCTAACATTGACATTACATTACGTGTTCAGCAGGTGCAATAATCTGATTGTCCTCACCAGCACAGAGTCTACAGCGGGGAAATCTTTACTCCAGCTGACAGACTCCCCAGTCAGCTGCTTCCACACCAGCCCGGGCAGAGCCAAGACCTGCAGGGTCGGACACAGAAGAAGCCAGAAAATCAAGTCTCTACATCCACCCAATCTTACTTTATAGAGATATTAACGACCTACAGCAGGCGGAGAGTGAGAAGCACTCACCAAGAAGTCTTTTCCTCTGAGAGCAGCTCCCATGAGCTGACCGATCCACTCGTACTTGTGGAACTCTTTACAGGACGGGTTGGGGACGTAGTAATCTCTGGCCTCCAAGGAGCCCTGAGGGAGCAGCAGGTTATTAGTGTTAATTTTGTTTTGTTTTTTTACTTCATTTTGTTTCCTACCTGTGTCAAATGTCCTTGTTAGTTTAGTTTTTTTTTTTTAAACTAGATTTTAATCTCGTTCACAATAACTGCATCTTCAGATCGTCACAGTTGATGTTAAATCTCGTCTTAGTCGTGGAAGAAACACTGTCCAGTCAAATGTGTACTGCGTGCAGGCAGTGATGGTGAGATTACCTGGTTGGATGTACGGCTGAAGAATGGCAGAGGCATGGGACACTCCGCTGAGCTGGGGCAAAGCTCCTCAGACATGTCAGCCAGGCTGTCCCGAAATCCGCCTCCCTGGTCAATGATTCCCTCTGCAATGAACTTACATTCCCACCACTGGTCATAGCGAGCAGGCCATCTGACAAACCAAGAGGAGAGATGGTGGATTTACATTTCAATGCACTTGAGTTCCAGTCACATACTTAGGTAAGAACAGATATGCAAGCCTATAAACACACACCTATAATCCAAAGTCTTCTCAAATTTATCAGATGGCTTGAGGCCTTCATACACCTGCAAGGGGAAACATTTAAATCATAAAGCAACAGTAACAGCACCCACAATGCATCACAAAGTCAGACAAAACACCCGAAATACATCTCATCACACAGATGTCTATCAGTAAACAGTGGTAGAAACAGTAAACATTGAATAGCAGTGTAAAAATACTCTGTTACAAGTCAAAGTCCCGCAATCAAAGTACAAAAAGTAAAAAGTACTCAATATGCAGAATATAAAATAAATAATATATAGTTTATTGGATTATAATTATTGATAGATTAATGTAAGTAGCACTTTAATGTTGCAGCTGGTAAAAGTGGGGCTTGTCTTAATTACTTAATATACTTCTGTGTAGCTTGATCTATAAGAATATGATTTATATTATATGTTTATAATATATCATATTTGTCGGTAATTTTTTTAATCAATAATCTGAATCTGTAAAGTAACTAAAGCAGTAAAATAAATGTAACAAAATAAAAAAAGTACAATATTTGTACTAGAAGTATAAAGTAACACAAAATTGAAATATTCAAGTAAAGTACAAGTACCTACAAATTGTAGTTAAGTAGCGTTCTTGAGTAAATGTACCTAGTTACTTTCGATCACTGTTATTAAATACTATACTATACTTCTCACTTCAAGGCTAAATTAACCCTGCGTTTGTACTTTCTGGTTATCCTGACCCACAATCCTTTGCGAGGCAAGATACATGATCAAGAGGGTCAAAGCTCAAGGTGGTATGTACCAAAAGGATGCATACTGCATGCAACAGTACATACTTGGTAAGGGCAGCTGCAGTATGTACTAAAAGTAAAAAGAAAAAGTATGCGATTTGGAACGCAGCCGACGAGTGTAGTTTGACAGTGAGGACCGTGATGTCTTGGTGTTTTTGTACCTGATTGAACACAGCGTTCTTGCAGCTGCTGTCCAGAGACGTGTTGTCTCTGTGCTCCATGGCCAGACGTCTGTTGATGTAGAGTCGGGGCATGAAGTTTGGCTTGCTGGTCTCCGAGTCCTTCAGACACTGTGTGATGAGGGCCGAGCGGCGTTTGGACAGCAGCAGGAACTGCTTTATGCTCTAGAGGGCGCCAAAGAAAATCATTTTGGAGGCTTTTAAAGTTGGTGTCTCAAGCGTTAAAGCATTGACGCACTGATAAATCAGCATATTATCAGTGTGACAAACTGCCAGCTTGTACAACACGCTTCCTGTATCAGCTAATGGTGGTGGGAAGATACTAATTATCAGTGAGCAGTTTCTTTTGCCTAACATTTTCTCAAAAACTAAAATATTTATAGAACTTTTAGTGATTGGCAGAAGAGCAAGGTGGCACAAACTATAATACATTAGTATTACCAGTTATACTTTATTTAATCAAGACGCCACTTTGAGATTGAGATCTCATTAACAAGCGAGATCTGAGTATAGAGACAAATGTAATTAAAATAAATAATGAGAATGAAAGTTCAGTGAAACTTTTTCAAACTTTCTTCTTCACTATTTCATTGCCTTTTTGTATATTTACTATAAATCTGGTAAGAACAGCTCCTTGGGGCTTATTACTTATTTGTTATTCAGTGTCTGTCTTGCATATTTCAAAAGCTCCACGATGACTCACTTTGATGTGGTTGAAGGTGCCCAGACTGTAGTCCCAGGCCGGCACCAAGTGTGGGAGCACGCTGTCCAGGAGACAGATGAACCTGCAGAAAACAACACAAACACTGAGAAACGCTTAAAAGAAATAGAGGCAAGTCAGAGCATTGCACCGGACTTGTGTTTCTCACATTTAAATAACTCTATGATCGTTGGTTGTTTAAAAAACTATTTTTATGACATTTCTAAATCCAATGTATTAGACACATTTTGTCTGATTCTTGCAAAAAACACCACAATTAGGTGATAAATATTTAACTGCATATTTCCTATGACTGTAACCAGGTTTTGTACAGTAAAATTCAAGCCCTTCTAAGCTACCTAAACCGAAACCAGCTGTTCTTATTAACTTTGATGTGTTTTGATCATGATTATTTAATGCTTAGCTGGCTCAGGTCCGCTCCGCGTCTGGTGCGAGACGCCAGGAGACAACTAACAAATATGACGACGGGATTGTTTCATTTAAAATATGAAAAGATTCAAGTTTTACATGTGCGACTGTGTAGATGAAACACATTATGTTTAAAATAAAACATTTTTCAAGGAGTATATTCAAATTCAAGAATACGGTCAAAATGAAGACTTTTCCAAACTTTCAGGGCTTTGCACGACCTCTGAGGAACATGAGCGTTACCTCTGGATGACCAGCGCTCTGCGGTACAGGACGTCGGGCGTGTTGCCCTGCAGACGGGGGTAGCGCACCAGGTTAGAGGACTGGAAAACATCAGCGTTCAGACCCAGGTCTCTTTCACATGACGACTTGATCTTCAAGCCTCGGATCCGGACGTCTATCCCCTCATCTGTAGCGCCAAAAAACTTTTTTAAGGTTCATGACAAGACTGTAGAAGCTTTTGCTGCTTTTGACACTTGAAAAAATTAAATAAAAATAAAATACACAATAAGAGGGTCTACTAATGGATTTCATTAAGCCATGGGACTTTCTTGTTTCTTAACTCTCTTCCACCAAATTTATTTTTTCTTCACATTACCCAAGCCTTTACAGTATTCATAGATACTTCATTTCATTTAATTGACTTAACTGTATTTACTGTATCTAAAATAAGGTGATTTATTTTCCCTTTTCAGGCTACACTGTATTGTTGTTCATTTAATTGAATTGAATGTTTTGTTATGATTAAAAATTCAGGAGGGGCAGAGGGTGGAAAACAAAGAAAAACAGACGTGTTTTCAAATTGTATTGTCAAATCTGTTTTAAATATATACTTTAAGATGCTTTTGCGAAATCACAGGAATTATCTGGTGAAATAAACAGACGCGTGTTAAAAAGCCTTACCTCTACATTCTTCAATCCGAACCTCGATCACAGGCAGGTGAGACGTCATATCCTCCAGCACACACACTTCTCCAATCAGGTTGCTGGAGGCAAAAAAGAGCAGAGGTGGCTCAAAGCAACAGTAGTCAAAACAGACTGTGAAAAACGTAAATTCCTGGTTTTTGTCAACTTGCTCGGTGTGGAAAGCATATATGCTTCATAATAACAAATTACACTAAAAATAGCCTAATCTTTTTATTTTTCTATGCTTTCAAGAGAAAATATATTCAGATTCTTCAGCAGAGCATCACATTATTAACGAGGCTATGACAGTATATCAGGTAGATATGGGCCTTCTATTAAACATCAGATATTGTCTGCTGTAATAATAGGGATGTTACTGCTTGAATCTCATTAACATATTTTCCTAATTCATTTAATGCACTAAACAACATCAAAGGAAGTTATTTATCATATGATCTGACAACGTGTGGGTCATCATACCTTAAAAATATCAAATACTGACACAAAACACGTCTTTAATACAAAACTAGCGGCATTAGCTTTTCTTCTAAAGCTTGTGTACTGAAACGTTGTCAAAATCTTTTGGAAAAGGCTCACTCGTCTATGGTGACGTCGCTCAGCTTCTTCAGGTTGTCTCCTTCTCCCCCGAACACTGTGACTCGTTTGGGCATGTAGTTGTCGTCCGTAGAGTCCACCGTCAAGATCAGCTTACTAGAGAGCAAAGGGAAGCACATTATATAGAATAAGGATACGTCAACAATTCATCAACAAGATGAAAGTTCACGAAATGGGTCATTAAGTTCCCATCTTAATACATCATAATTTAAGTGTGGTATCACGTAGTCAGTTGTATTTTAATGAAAAGTTACATCCTACACGTGTCTTTAGAGAAACTGAGATTGATCAGTCAATATAAATAAAACCGTTGCTTTGTTTTGTTACACGTCGACATGCTTTAGCCTGCATTTCAGATTAGATTGTCGGGACCAAAATCATCCAGAATTACTATTTCATCTGTAATCTGGTCTATTGTCAGCTCAGTTCAGCATCCCTGTGCGACTTAATTGGTGACTGTGTGAATAAGTATAACAGAAGAAATATCCCAAATACAATTTGAAACACGGAGCTGGCATCAAGGAGTTATTCAAAATATGAAATAATGATTAACGTTGCTCGGCAGCTTCCTCACTTGACCACAGTGCCTCTCCTCATGTGCAGGCGGATCCAGTGTTGTCCCTGCATGCCGTCGCTCTCCCAGTAAGTTTCAGTGTCGCCGTCCGTCAGACAGCTCGCCCCTCCGCTGGGATCCTCCTGTCAGCAAATATCAAAGTAATTCCATGTGAAAAAGCTATTACTCGCACAGCTTTATACCAATAGCTTCGTCTTGACTAGAAAATGTACACCGCTTTAGAAGGACTGATTGTTTTAGACTCTTTCAGGGGTGAAAAACAAAGAAATATGAGTGACTCACCGAACATGAAGAAACATCGATGCTGGTCACGCACTGCTTCACACTCCCCAGGTTCTCGTCCTCTTTCCCTATGTGGTCATAGAAGTAGTGCACCAAGTCCTCGTCACATTCATATGCCCAGGTGGGAGGCACATACCTTTAAGATTTGAAGGGGAACAACTGCTTGATATAAACATCTGCTGCGGTCTAAACACAAAAAGTCTTGACTCTCCAATCGGACTCAACACACGCTCACCTCAGCTTCTGGACGGCAGCGACATCACACTCAGCGATTTTGGGTTTGGAGCCAATGTAAAGCGCGTTCTCCACGCTCACCACCTGCTCCCACCTGTTGCAGGGCTTGTGGTCGTAGCCGAAGAGCTGCTGTTGTCGGCTGATGGTCTCTGGTGACTCCACCGGCACCAGCCTGTCGCCTCCCTCCGTGTGTTTACACACCAGGATCCAGCCTTCCTCCAACTCCTGGCCCAGACGGTGCTCCTCCAGCTGCTCCTGGACACAGACAAGGACAGTTATGTCAACATGTGTTTTCCAGACACATTCAACAGGTTAAAAAAAAAACATGCTGGTGTAAGAGGGACAAGTAGAGTTGTCTTTGAGGAAGACACTGAACCTCTGATTCCAATGAGCAGGTCAGCACCTTGCATAGTAGCTCCGCTGCTGTCTGTGTGTGAGTTTGTGTTTGTATACGTCTGTGAATGACATTGTGAAGCGCTTTGAATAAAAGCTCTAAATTATTGTAGTGACAAAATACTCACTACTGTCAAACTGGAACTTTAATTTAAGTTGATATTAACTATTTGAAAAAAATATTTAAAGGCAAGTCTGACTCATTGTCTGTATTTTGAAACTAATAAAAACATAAACATTTTTTAAAATATTTTTCTACATTGTGACATTGAAAATCTGCTTTAATGTGGACTGTAGCTTGAAAAATAAATCTTACTTTAGTGCAAAAAGTGAATAAAAAGGTGTAGACGAAAGAGAATTTTAAAAGTTTAAATCTGTTGCATTTGAACCTGCTCATATTTGTCACATTAACAACTTATTCCTGCATTTTTATTTTCAAGTATTCAGAATACCCATCAATGTATCAGGACTATTATCTTCAGTCGTATCTTTTGGAGGTTCACTAATTAACATAACCGAAATGTGTATTGACTGTGGAACGAAACCAGGAAACCTGGAAAGAAACAGAACATGACTAAACTAAACTAAACTATTAATTTAAAATATAGAAAAACGCCACAGCATTTACTACAATTTAAGAATAGTCTTACCAAATCATATTTGTAGCTCAAAAATAAAATAAAATTCAAATACTCCATAACTATAACCTGGGAACCCTGGTTGTTGTAATCTATTCTGACATTTTTGCACAATACCACCACTTCTAAAACTACGCAGCTCTCCCACTTTTAATTCAGATATACTGACACATTCTGTCCCTTGTATACATTTTTTATTTTATAATTATTCTTTTCCATTTTAATTTCTTACGTTTATGTATGCACAAATACACCAAAGATAATTCCTTGTACGACAACAACACGATGCGGTTACAAAGATGAAAACTATGAATATTAGCACATATTAAGGTCACCTATTGATACGAAGAGTAAAATGAATGTAATGTCGTAAGTAGAGTAGTTATGAAAGCTCTTGCAGCAGAAGTTATATGGATGGTGCAGTGCCTATAACCTGGCAGGGAGACTTACCTTATTGATCTTCACCCACAGACCCTGGCTGTTGCAGTACTCCTCCCCTGTTGTCCGGATGCACGTCCCTTTCTTTGGCTCTATGTTGTACTTGCATGATTTCTTAATGTGTGGAGTCTGATGTGGACTCTCAAAGACGGGGACGAGGGTTTTCCCGACGGTGGAGCCTCCGCTGGAGCCTCCGGTGGCGGAGGAGGTGGACGACGAGTCCTTGCAGATCTTGTAGCACACCTCTTTGGGGACATAACACAGACACTCCGGAACCGACTCGCTCCTCTTGAAACACTCAATGCACCGGTTGAGGAAGCGGATCCTGCCGAGCAGCAGGTGAGGGTTGTCGCCCAGAGACATGATGATAATGATGACGATGGAGTCGACAGTCAGCAGCTCGGGAGCAGCAGCAGGGGGCCGGCAGCTGACATTACACCACTTTTGTTTTCCTGCCTGGTTGAGCGGGGATGCTCCTGTCAAAACAAAGCAAACTAAACCGAATATTCTCGAGAAACAGAGCATTCAATAAACGTCAGCCAAATCCTGTGATTTCTTTTGCTTTTCATCTCTCTTTCACCAAAGTATAAAAGGTTAAAATATCCGCTAATGAGCGACCAAAGTCCGCTGACAGTGAGAAAAGTATCAGCTCCTTCTAAGAGCTAACATTAGCAAGCTAGCTAAAGGTAAAGGAGTGTATCCTGAGGCGTTTACGACACCCGTTTGCCGAAATATCACGTCATTTTAATCACAAGTTAATGAAAGATACAATGTTTGATGAGCTAAAAAGCCAATGTGATGTCTAGAATCAATATTGACGTACCGCTTAGTTTATTTGAATATGTGAAACTCGTCTATCGGTGTGGACTTCTTTGGATTTCTGACAACGCGGAAGAAGCGCATACGAGACTTTTGACCCTCTGTGACTTCCGTCGTTTGTATTTCAAAATAAAAGTCTCAACTGTCTCACCACCGAGGGTCATTCATTCTTCATGCTACATATTTAAAACACTATATTGGTGTTTTATCTGACATGCTTGTACACAATTGTCCTGTGCGTTATGGCTGAATTGTACCCTGTAGAAAATCCGTAGAAAAATGTTATCTGAGTGTAAAGAATCGACTACTGCTTTTATTGTATGCTCTTTTTAGTGTACAGACCACGTGGAGACAAGTAAAAGCACACCACCCACACACACTGCATCCAGAAGATTCTGTCTTGTTTTCTTGAAATGTAAGCTTTTAGGTCACTGTGCTTGGACTAATATTATTTTATTTTTGGTAAAGATATCTATTTGTTTTCCATACAATTGCCATACACTTTCAATGCGTCTGTAATTTTACTTTGAAAATTAACAATAAATATAGTTGAAATGTATGTACATTTTTTTTGTAGATTTTATTTCATAGACGTAGTAAAGGAAGGCTACAGGACGCAATTTAGCATTTTCTTTAGTAACTGGACCGTTTGGAGGAATTTAAGTATTTCCATTTCCAAGTGTATTTTGTAGATACAACTGTTGTTCTTTTGCAAGACTTATATTGTAATGTAGTATTTTTACATTGTGACATTACCCCCCAATTTTTACTAAAGCAAAGATTTTGAGTAATTCTTTCACCCTTACCTTCAGACTATAGGCTATATAATATGTACTGTGTATAATATAAGACTACGCACCAATACAGTGCATCCGGAAAGTATTCACAGCGCTTCACTTTTTCCACATTTTGTTACGTTACAGCCTTATTCCAAATTGTATTAAATGAATCTCTTACCTCAAAATTCTACACACAATACCCCGTTATGACAATGTGAAAAAAGTTTTCTTGAGAGTTTTGCAAATTTATTAAAAATAAAAAACTAAGAAATCAGATTTACGTAAGTATTCACAGCCTTTGCCATGAAGCTCAAAATTGAGCTCAGGTGCATCCTGTTTCCACTGATCATCCTTGAGATGTTTCTGCAGCTTAAATGGAGTCCACCTGTGGTAAATTCAGTTGATTGGACATGATTTGGAAAGGCACACACCTGTCTATATAAGGTCCCACAGTTGACTGCATGTCAGAGCGCAAACACCTAGCATGAAGTCAAAGGAATTGTCTGTAGACCTCCGAGACAGCATTGTCTTGAGGCACAAATCTGGGGAAGGATACAGAAAAATGTCTGCTGCTTTGAAGGTCCCAATGAGCACAGTGGCCTCCATCATTCGTAAATGGAAGAAGTTTGGAACCACCAGGTCTCTTCCTAGAGCTGGCCGGCCGTCTAAACTGAGCGATCGGGGGAGAAGGGCCTTGGTCAGGGAGGTGACCAAGAACCCGATGGTCACTCTGTCAGAGCTCCAGCGTTCCTCTGTGGAGAGAGGAGAACCTTCTAGAAGGACAACCATCTCTGCAGCAATCCACCAATCAGGCCTGTATGGTAGAGTGGCCAGACGAAAGCCACTCCTTAGTAAAAGGCACATGGCAGCCCGTCTGGAGTTTGCCAAAAGGCGCCTGAAGGACTCTCAGACCATGAGAAACAAAATGCTCTGGTCTGATGAGACAAAGATTGAACTCTTTGGTGTGAATGCCAGGCGTCATGTTTGGAGGAAACCAGGCACCGCTCATCACCAGGCCAATACCATCCCTACAGTCAAGCATGGTGGTGGCAGCATCATGCTATGGGGATGTTTTTCAGCAGCAGGAACTGGCAGACGAGTCAGGATAGAGGGAAAGATGAATGCAGCAATGTACAGAGACATCCTGGATGAAAACCTGCTCCAGAGCGCTCTTGACCTCAGACTGGGGCGAAGGTTAATTTTTCAGCAGGACAACGACCCGAAGCACACTGCCAAGATCTCAAAGGAGTGGCTTCAGGACCACTCTGTGAATGTCCTGGAGTGGCCCAGCCAGAGCCCAGACTTGAATCCGATTAAACATCTCTGGAGAGATCTCAAAATGGCTGTGCACAGACGTCTCCCATCCAACCTCATGGAGCTTGAGAAGTACTGCAAAGAAGAATGGGCAAAACTGCCTAAAGATAGGTGTGCCAAGCTTGTGGCATCATATTCAAAAAGACTTGAGGCTGTAATTGCTGCCAAAGGTGGATCTACAAAGTATTAAGCAAAGGCTGTGAATACTTGCGTAAATGTGATTTCTTAGTTTTTTTATTTTTAATAAATTTGCAAAAATCTAAAATCTTTTTTCACAGTCATATTTGGGTATTGTGTGTAACATTTTGAGGAGAGAGATTAATTTAATACAATTTGGAATAAGGCTGAAACGTAACAAAATGTGGAAAAAGTGAAGCGCTGTGAATACTTTCCGGATGCACTGTATATCTGCTGTTATGTCTCAGGACTTCTGTGTGTTTATAACATGGCTGATAAAGCTGACAAACATTTTAGTTAAAGTAAAATCATGGAAAGCAAATGTGAAAAGAATCCTTTTAAAGCAGTCACAATTATATAAGTGCTGTCACTATGAATTATTAATTAAACATATGCTCAGTAAATATATTCTCATACATGAAAATTGAAAGTACTGAATAATCTCATTCACTTTTTAAACATACAACAACAATGAGACCAAATAGGTTTTATTTCACAAATGTGTTGAGCTGTGACAAATCGAAACACATGTTTTAAAATAAAAGAACATCCTTGGTCAATTTAATTTTCACCAATTGTGTTCCACTGCAACTTTAATGAATGCATTTTCTTGTTTTTTGTGGTTAATGTTGTTGATGTCTTCCTCAGGGGAAGCATCAGCATCCTCTTCCTCATGTGGGTGTGACGACACATCCAGCAGAGAAGGGAGGCTGCCGCCGCGCAGGATCCCTTTACCTTTCTGCAGACTGTCGAGACCGTCACCCAGAGAGCCCTTCAGAGGTAAATACTGCTTTTTTCCAGGAGCGTCTACAGGCTGGTCAATCTCAAGATCCTCCGCACTCATCCTGCAAACATGGCAGACATTTTGGTTGTGATTTTTTTTACTGGACTGTGTAGCAGCAACAAAATGCCCTGAAACATAAAAGGTAAAATGAGTTGACCTCATGTCAAAGGTGGAGCCTTTGAAGGCCGGTTTGAGAGTCTCTGCTGCCGTGGACAGAGTGTAAGGGATGGAGAAATGTCTCTGCGCCCAGTGCTTGTCCTTCACAATCAGAGCCAGGTTCTGGTACATGTCATCTACAGCCAGCATGGACACCTACAGGACAGAGAGTGAACGGTTAGCAGGTGTTTAGACTGGTTGTGTTGGAGACGAGCTATGAGGGCATGGGTGGATTATAAGACAAAGGGCCCCCCACCTCTCCTATATACAGTATGAGCAAGACACACAGACATTATAGTTGTTTCGTCTGTTTGTTGTTGTTTTGTGTCTGTTTTTAATAATTTTGAGTCTTTTTGTAGTC
>CALSBV010009973.1:10398663-10411013 GCA_943590825.1 Bovichtus diacanthus
TATATATATATATATATATATATATATATATATATATAGCATTTTTCTAAACTACTATATATATATATATATATATATATATATATATACACACACATACACACACTTCAGTTTCCAAAACCAAAAGCACAAGAGCAAAAGTAAACAGTGTTAATCTGCAGTAACGTAATCGTTAGCATGCACAGTAGTAGCCGAGCGTTACTTCCAAGGCCAAGGAGCACATTATTAGCTGACTACATTAGTTTGTAGGGTTACAAGTAACGTTAAAAAGACCCCAATGTGAAGTAGTATTGTGGGATTTAGCAACTCTCTGCTGGGGAAGTTGACTCCATCAGCAACTTTACCCGAGAGACAGTTGTAAAAGTGAAAACATACAGTAAGATATTGAGTATGTAAGCTAATGTTAACTTTTGTAGTTTTAACCTCAATTGTTTTGCATTGTATCATGTACGTCACTATGAAGTGTATATTCAAGCCACGTCTACACAATTCTCCTTTTATTATAAAACAAGTCAGCTGGAAACATTTAAAAAGTCAGCCTGAGAGTTTTCAACCAATTAATGGAGCCATCGTGAGCTAGCATACGTAGTCAGCTACACCTGATAAAATCAGACAGTGACGTCAATTTAGAAGAAATAAGGAGCCTGCTTTTAGCAATCAAAAATCTAATTATAATGATAAAGGTCATTTGATAATTAGACAGAGCAAATAAATAAAGCTACCGACAGGCTGCTAAAACATTTTTTTGCCTAACAATTAACAAAGAAGAAAGAACACTGAGGATACGACCTCAGTGATACAGTTCTTTATACGATTACATTTGTGTTATTTCTCTGTATAAAATTACAAAATGCAACATTTACTCATTTGCATTCTTGTCTTTTGACCTGAGGGCCTCTGGCAGTAAAACTTACAATGTATATAAATAAAGTTTTGATGGAAAAATGTAAAAAAAAAAACAAAACAAAAAACAACTTCTGGAAAATACACTTCCATTGTTTCAAATTCCAGGAAGCTCCACACCCTTTGAGCTGCACCCTCTCGCTCTGTATCTGTCTCACTCAACACTAATTAGCATTCGTGTGAGACGACTGTCTGTTTTCCACAACTTGGATGACATCCTGCACGATGAACTTGATGTGCTGGATGTTTTCTGTGTCTCCAGTGTCGTCATGTTGTAGCACCACTGCACAGAAACGCTCTCCATCTCAGTTTCCTGAACCGGCACTACAGAGATTTGTATCTTAAACCAGCATTCACCTGCATTCAGATCTGACCGCCCTGATATTTTCCAATACATATGCACATTTTATTATGCAACGTAAAACATGAGCAAGCCTTTTATCCTTGCTTGACAATGACATACATACATTTAGACTTCTCCTCTAAGCTTTACATTCCACATATCACAATGAATTAACTGTGAGCATTGCACTGGGATTAGTCACTGTTCATTTCTGGATGTGCAGCTTAAGGTGATCCAGAATATCCTTTACGCAGTAAAATATGTGACAAGTCAAACTGGAACGCATATAACAATTACACTTAGGTGAGGTAAAGGAGAGTACACACAAAAGCTTGCTGGACTTAGAGTAAGAATTCAAGACGAGCCCTGTTCTTTGTAATACAGGTGAAAAACAATACATTTTACATTTACATTTGCATGATATAGAATAACAATTCTTAGTTTTTTCCAGAGTGAAAAAAGTGGGCCTCCCTTTCAAACCGTCACTGCGTTCCTCAGGTCCCACAGGAAAAGCTCCGGATTAAATCACTTCCTCTTACATTGTGATACCACAGTGGTCCGACCTCTCTCTGTCAATAGATAACTCGCTTTTTCTGTCTCACACACACACACTCTCACTCACACACACTCTCACACACTCTCACTCACACACACTCTCACTCACACACACTCACACACTCTCACACTCACACACTCTCACACTCTCACACTCTCACTCACACACTCTCACTCACACACTCTCACACACTCACACACTCTCACACACTCACACACTCTCACACACACTCTCACTCACACACTCACACACACACACACACACACACTAGAGCATTTAAAGGAATAATTTGACATTTTGGTGAAATACACTTTTTTTTTTTTTTTTTTTTTTTTTTTTACAAAGGATGAGAAGATAGAAGCAACTTATCGAGACAGGATTGGTTTAGCCTAGCTTAGCTTGTCCTATGTTGCCAGGCTACTGTGTTCTTGATATAAACTATCAAAATGGAGGAAGCTATCCAAGCTTAGTACCTGTCCACTTTCATTGAAGTTACGAGAAAGGACTCAAAGATACAAATATGTTACAAACACTAATGTCCCATTAGTGACCAAGCTTTTAATAACTCTCTTTATTAAATGTAATTTTATAGTGACTGACTGGCGGTAGCGGTTTTTTTTCTTGTTAGCGGTTAGCTCACCAGCTACAGTAGCTTTCTAATTAGCCCTGCAAGTAGTCACTACGTCACAAAGCCGCTGTGTGCAGATAAACTTTCTGGTTTGCCCAAACTTTAAAACTCACTAATTAACAGGTTGTATCTAATGTTTTTACTCCAAACACAAACAGTGCAAATAATGTGCAACTAGGCTTCTTCTTGTCGAACATCATCTCAGGACATTAAGCCACATAACATTTACGTTAAACAAAAGAGATATAATGTGTCATTCATTGACATTTATAGGTGTTGGTAGGCCTAACTTTGTACTCTGAACAGTCAGGCTAGCTGTTTCCCCCTGCTTCCAGTCTTTATGCTAAGCTAAGCTAACTGACCCCAGCTCTGTACTTAAAGCCCCTAAAAACTAAAGTATGTCTATACCATTTAATATTCATGAGTAAATAAGCAAAATCTAAACTTAAGTAAAATAACTTCCCTTATATTTTGTAGTTTAGCAGTCAAAGTTGATCAACTTTGAGAATAGCAAAAATAAAAACATAAATACAAATATCTTTTGTGTGAATTCACTTTTGTGTTCATGAAAGACGAATCACTTACACTGAGAAGCTGATTGAGAAAAAAGGTTTCAAGGGCTTTTAACACAAACCTGTGACTGGTTCAGATCTTCTCATCTAATTCACGTCAAGAATTATTTTTTAAACTATTCCTTTACGATGGTGTCACGAGAGGTTGACGTTTTCATACTCGCCGTGGTCCGAGTCCTCCAGCTCGATACCCGGCACCAGGCTGTAGTATTCAGTTGACTGGGTGAGGTAAGCCTTCTCTCTGTCAGCCGAGTCTTTCATCACTTCTGTCACGCTCACTGTGTCCAGGTCTGTCTTGCTGGCCCTGTCGGGCCCCGGGGGGCCCTGCTTCCCCTCTGTGGAGCTGGAAATGTGCGAGGAGACTTGAGGAAGAGACTCCACAGAGCCCAGCTTAATCTCCACCTCTTCATAGATGTCTCTGGTACTTCCCAGGAGGGTGGACGCCGGGCGTAGCAGCAGCTGGTTCTTCAGGATCCCCTCTTTGCCACAGTTTCCAGCTTTATTCGGCTCCGTGGCTGCAAGTTTCTGCTTGTTGCGATGCTTCTGGCCGTTGCTGGAGTTGGAAGCTCTCTTCTTTGAGGTGCTTAATGTTGCTTCTTTCTTCTTCCTCTTCCTCCCACAGCACCAGCAGAGCACCAAGGCGGAGAGGATGAGAAGAGGGAGCGCGATGAAGAGTGCGGTGAGGGCAGCTGGGCGGCATACGTCGCTGAGCCTCAGCGACAACACAGTGGTGCCGGCCAGGAGCCGGGGAGAGACGCAGGTCAGGTTCCCCACCAGATCCTGCAGCTGAGCGGTCCTGTTGACCTCCCTGCCTTCCTCCAGGCCTTCCAGTAACAAGCAGGAGCAGTCCCAGGGGTTACCATCCAACTCCAGCGTTTGCAGACCGGGCTTCTGCAGCACAGAGCCTGGGAGGAGGCGTAGCTGGTTTCCCTGCAGATTCAGCTTCTGGAGGCCGTCTGAGTCCTGAAGAAAACCCTCAGGAAGCTCCTGAATCAGGTTCCAGCTCAGATCCACCTCCATCAGGCTCGGCTGGCTGGCCAGAAACTCCCTTGGCAACACTCTTAGTCTGTTGTGACCCAAGTAAACCTTCTGCAGTGAAGAGACGTCTTTGCCACTCGTATGAACAGAACTGATATTACAGAAAGAGAGATCCAGCGTCTCTATGTTTGTCTCATTGGTAAACACAGGCCAGTGCACGTGGCTGAAAGCGGAGCCGGAGTAGTTCAAGCAACAGACGCCAGCAGGAAACTCAGAGGGAAACTGGGACAAAATGGTGGCTGCTGGACACATACATCCACCCACAAGTCCCATATTCACCACAAACATGAAAATCAGCAGGGCACCACGCTGGCAAAGCATCTCTGAAAGAGAAACCACAGACTGTAACTTCATCATTGCTACTAAAGTGTCCCCTGACTCTCTCAGGCAGCCCTACCTGCCTCCTGGTCTCTCTCTCAGCAGCGGAGGGGATCCACTTTATGAAGGCTCACAGTTGTAAACCTAGCAACTTCTCTGAGGACTCCTGGTTGCTGTGAGGATCGTGGGAGTTGGCATGGTGACACGGGTCACTAGGGATCAGAAGTCCAGTGTTTGGCTGTCGGAGAGGAAACAGATGCTGCTTTGAGTTTCACGTTAATTGGCAGATGGAAGTTGTACAAACATTACCTGAAGGCAAAGCTGGAGGCTAAAGTAGTTCAACAAGCAGGTTATTGAGTTTAATTAGACTGTAAACCCCCTCAAATCTGACATAAAAAGGTCCAAGGGGTTACTCCAAAAAAAATTGCATTTTATTTAAAATTCCCAGACTTATTCTGAAGAATAAATTATAGTATTCAAAATACAGTGTACATTTAAACTGATATAGATTTTTTTTGAGGTGGTTAAAATACTGTATGTTTTGCTGCTTCCTCCTTCCACAGCAGTGCATTGATTTGCTCCCGTGTCTGTTTCTCCAAACTAGGGGTGTGCTGACCGCCATCTACTGTAGGTAACACTCTGACAATGGATAAGTGCCTCATGCAACCCCACTTCAAAATATCCAAACGATCCCTTGAACATTAAAAAGGGACACGCAAGACATCAAAACACATTTGTAGAGTAGAAAACAGCATAAATGACTTTTAGGAGGTTTGAGAAGGTCCCTAAAATAATGTGAAACTGCTTAATTTCACTGTAATTTCATGAAGTATAAATTACCCCTATATGTCTATTTTAAACCCAGGTTTCATTCCTGCCATGTGTCTAATTGGGAGACTGTGACATGACAACATTTGGGAAACCCTGCTATTGAAGACATAAAAAAACTAATTGCTGGTGACGCTGGCTGAACATAAAAGCACATGTGGTGGACATAAACAAGGCTTGTGTTTTCTGAAAGACTTTACATGCGAAGCAGGAAGAGAGGGAGTGCGTTTGGTCGTGTCATCAGACTTCCTCACACACCACAATGGAGCTGAAAGCTGCTCCACAGTTCGGAGGCAGGAATGTGCAAACTCCCCAAACAACAGGGCCAATTCATGAGCAGTGCGGAGTTTAAGCAGGACCCCCGTTGTCAGCTGTGATCATCTCTTAACCAAAGCAACCTCACTTTACCTGCTGATGAAAAAATAAACTCTTCGTAACAACAGGTTCGTAACAGGTAAACTGGCTCCAGGGGAGAGATCGGCTGCAAGAAATCCAATTCAGCTCCTTCAAATTCCAGCAAACCTCATTATAACTAACAAGTTATAATACAGTACAGAGTACATAGTACAGAGACAATTACAGCTGAAACTGAAAACTAACTCTTTGCAACTATTTTGATAATCTTTTGACTTTTTAAGCAAAAACCCTCTTATTCCGGCTTCTCAAATGTGAATGTTTGCTGGTCATTCATTACAGGAAACTGAATATCGTTGAGTTTTGGACTCTTGGTCTGGACAAAATAAGACAATTAAATATGTCATCTAGATCAAAAGAGTCGTCAGCACAATCAATAATGTAAATAATCATCATTTGCAGCTATAAAAACAACATAAAGTGAAATAGCTGAGGAGGTCTGGCTACAAGCCTGAGAAACTCAGTGTCCACATGAGCCTTTGGGAGAAAGTGGGACATATAGTGTCAAAGATATTTAAGAATTGATGTTCTGTTTCTCTCCATTTTGGAGATGCAACTGATTATGTTAAAGTGATATCTATCTCATCAAGATCTTTATGGTCGCACTGCGGACCTTTTCCTTAACTCTCTACGCTCCATGGATAATAATTTGTACTTATACCCTTCAACAACAAAAAGACACTAAATAGCAGAAAGAATTACCTGACACAGAAACAGAAACATCTCCTTCTTCTTGGTCCTTATTTTTTTTCAATTCTAAATGCGCCTGAATCCCATTGTAATAAAAGGCAGAATGTGTGTTTATTTGATGGCTTCACCCTGGGCCTTCTCTTCTTGTTTTAAAGTGGTGGACTAGAACTTGTACTTTTAAGTGCGTGGCGTCATCTCATCATAAGGTCTGTGGGCTGAGAGAGCAATTAACCGAAAATGAATGAAACCCAGTATCCAATTCTTATGATGCATCTATGACGTCACGGAAAACCCAACGAAAATTGAGCTGAACATAAAGGAGCTCCTCTTGAGTCACAAAAAACAACAAACAAACAAAGAAATAAGAAGACTACGCGTGGATTTTCAGCCTCGACTTCAGCAGAGCAGCAAAAGTCTGTCTAACAAACGCAGGAAGTGTGCGTCAAAGGAAAGAAACTCTGACTCTTGTAGAGATGATGTAATATATCCAACATGTTTGACAGAGTATGTGGGAGGATGAGATAATGCAGGTATGAAGAAGGTTGTTGATGTTACCCAGATTTATTTTAACTTTAAAATAGTCTCACATGCAGATATGCAGATAATACCCAGCAGGGGAAAGTAACTAAGTACATTTACTAAAATACTTAAGTACAGTTTTGAGGATTTCTATTTCATGCTATTTTATACTTCTACTTTATTACATCTCAGAGGCAAAAAATTTACTTTTTACTCCACTACATTCATTTGACAGCATATATTACTTTGCAGATTCAGATTATTAAAAAATATATATAATTAATAAATGAGTTATGATGTATTATTATAGATACATGTGTTAAAATCAGCTCCACCTTTACCAGCTGCAACATAAAAATGATGAACACATTAATGCATCAATAATTATAATGCAATAATGTAAGATGAATTATTCTGAAATTTGCTATTCTGCATCAACAGTACTTTCATGAATCAAAGTATATTTTGATTCTAATGCTTTTGTACTTTTACTTAAATAAGATGTTGTATTAGTGTTATTGCTACTTTTACTTAAGATCTGAGTATTTCTTCCACTGCCAATGCAAAGAACTATTTCACAAGGTAGTTTGTTCTTCTCTGGTTCACAGGAGGTGATACAGGTTCTGTTTCCTGCAGCAGACAGACAGCAGGTTGTTTGGAATAAATATAAGAAGAGCTGGAGGTGAGCAACGGCAGCCCCAGCTAAACAAAGAGCAGAGAAACAGCAAGAGGAAAACTAAAGTCCACCACAGTGACAATAACGCAAGGTTAACATCATAACAAAAAGTTATGTATGGGAGTTTTAGATCCAATATCAGGAATGTTACGGTTAATATTAAAACTTCCTGCTGAATGCACCTCATTCAAGTTAAATCCCCCATTAGTGGGTGAATTCAAAGAGGGAAAACTCCCTTTAGACACCAGCAGAGACAGTTTCATACTGAGCATTAAAGTATTATAATGTCTGTTGAAGGCCCTCAAGACTAAAACTATATGATTTCATTCCAATTTAAGGTTTCTTTGGATAAAACCTGCAATAACTTTTTGGCCACATGGGGGCAGCAGAAACAAGCTGTGAATACAACATTAATATATTATCACCTTTTATTAGACACAGAGCAACATAAGCTTCACTTGAAGTTGTGTTTTTTTGTCCACCTGATGAACGTAAGTCCAATATCGTCTCTTCTTCTAGCTCCGTCTATCTGGCTCTTGAGCGGCTAAATGCCACACTATGTTCACCAGCTAGTCGCTAACTTTGTCCGTCTGCTGTTTGACGCTGGACAAGTTATGTACAGTGGGATTTTTTTTAAAACTTTCTTTCATCAAAAACAGCTGCCTGCTGCTGGAAATTAGGAGGGTGAACCAATACGGTAAAGTTACGGGCCGTAAAACCAAAACAAGGAGCTAAACAGCTGTGTAGAGCTGAGAGGAACTGCGGAGTCGGGTGATAATTCACCATGAGCAACCTATTTCACATTCAAGTAACCGTGTGATACATTGCTAACACAAACGTATTCATTATAGCACCTTTAAATTTCACAAACACGTGACTTTACTTGTTCTGTCATGATGTTTTGTTCATTTCCGTCACGAAACTTCATTATAAAGCAGCGACTTATTCATAAATCCTCAAGAAAATAGAGAAAGAAAGTTGTGTTTTGTGAAATGTATTTATAAAGAACCTTTAAAAATCCATTAATGCTTTAAAGGAGAATAATAATCGTTATAATTGAATATCTGATAAAAACAACACGGAATGTTTCAGATAAGCTTGTGTTTGCTTTTAATCTCAAACTTATTCTTAAACGTTACCATGTGAGCTGAGCGTCCTGTTGATACACATTTCATATCCTCTAACTGCCATATTTGCATGCTGCACTGCTCTGTTAAAAGCTTTTGTCCTGACCAAAATCCATCAACAGACGACATATTCAAAGCTTGATCGCTCTGAAGAGGAAAGGGAAAGGTTTGTGTGGGTGCAAGTAGGTAAAAATTTGCATAGTTTTGGTCCAAGTTTTAAGTAAAACTTTTATATGTGTAGCTAATTCCGTGCATTCAAGTTAAGATAACTCTCCCATCTGTGATAACAGAACCAGTCTAAAGGTTAGAGTCGACTCACACGTTTCTCAATCTGACAGCTCGGGGAGATCTGCAATTATTGAGGTTTCTGCACATTAGTGTCAAGCAAGCACTCTAAATATTGGCAGATGAGTTGATCTTTGGATTTAGAAGTTACACACAACAAAAGGAGACATTTGTTGACACCTTCACTGGGCCTCAGAGCTGCAAGCGTGAAGCGTCTTCATCCAAACAGAGGGATTTCCATCTCCTCTCAGGGTGTGAAGAGTGCCCACAGCAAGAGAGGAGTATGTTTAAATCTGGAGAACATGGGTGATCTCACTCGCTAACAATGTGAGCTGCTACATCCTCTCTGGCAGCAGAGCTTCCTCTGAAATAACCGTCTCCATTCTCCTTTCATACAGCTTTTCATCATAAAATATATGTATGTTAAAACCAGGGCGGCAGCTGCAGCTCCACAGAGGACACAGACGGATATTTTCTGGCGATTTTAGTGTCCAAATATCGAAAGTTGTGGTTATTTTTAAGGCTGATTATCTTATTTATACTTAATATCATTAAAATATACTAATTTAAGGTAAAGAAAATAGAAATAACTCAGTTTCAGTATTCAATTCAGTATTTTACCAGTGTGGAGAGGTAATTTAAACAGCAATACACTTTACAGATCATCTAACAGTTGACAGAATCAATAAAATGTAGAAAAACAAATTAATTAGATAATTTAATGTACTTTTTTGGTGTCTGGTCAAATGTTCTGAAGGGGGTGGGGTTGCATTTGGGAGGTCTTGGACTCATGCCCTCAGTGTTGCTCATTATCTGACTGCAGCTCTGCACAAAACACACCATACGATCATCAAGTGTACCACCCACCATAATTGTAACTGCACCCTGTGTGGTTGATTAAAGCTCTTAGAAATATGCACCAAAAACATGAATGCACACGCGTGTTTTCTTACCTGTGATTGTCATGTCCGCTGCTCTCCTGTTGCTCTGTCAGAAGTTCAGATGAAACTCGAGGAATCAAACTGCACGAGGAGCGACGGCAGCAGCGTGTTTCTCCCCTCTGCATCCCATCAACTGTCGCGGCTCGAGCTCTCCTCCTTCGGATCAGAGGGTGTGTCTCCCTCCGAGCGGAATGTGGAAATACAGCTTCCAGTCAGCGCGTGCGTGCGTGCGTGCGTGCGGGTGTTAATCATGTTCATACACAGTGTTCAGTTAAAGTGCGTTTATCTGCGACTGAAGCGGACAGATTTGATGATCACTCGCTTCAGCACAAAGTTGAAGTGAGCTGCTGCAGCGCTGCGGCCGCAGAGCGCCCCCTGGTGTCCAGAGCCCAAGCAGCGTTTTTAAGCTCCATATATCTGGAACAAACTCCCAGAAAACTGCAGGTCCGCTGCAACTCTCACTTCTTTTACATCAAGGCCGCAGCCTTTTATTAAATAAAATAATTATTCATATCTTACACTGGACTGAAACTTTTTTTCTTGTGTTTAATACCAGTCTTATTCTATTTTAGCTAGTTTTTTTTCCTGTTCTCTGGGCTCTTTAATGACTCTTTTTAAATGTATTTAAATGTCATTTTCTGATGTGTTTCTTTTATATATTATATATACAGTATATGTGTTCATCACTTTGATGCTACTGTTAGTATATTTGGAGCAGATTTCAACTACTTTATCTGCTTGTGAACTTCCCCAGGTGTCAATAAAGTTTGATCTTAATCTATAATATTACATCATCATTTATTTGTCGGTTATATTTTATATAATTAATCTGAATCTGCAAAGTATAAGTGCTTAATAACTGTACACTTAAGTGCAGTACTTGAGTAAATTTACTTATTTATTTTCCACCACTGAAATAGACTAATTTACAGATTTATGTTTGTCTGCTGGCACCATCACCATAACAACCATTAATTACAGAGATTTGCTAATTAGACTTTATCAGTTATCAGTTAATGTAATAAATTAATTCTTTCGAAAGTTAATTTAGGCACTCAATGGTTATACTTTACAGTTTAATCATGATCATTTATATTAAGTAAAGTTAGGGAATTTTATGTTATGTCACACAATTGTTGCCCAATTGTCATTATTTTTCTAAATTCATTTTCCAAATCTTTTTCTTACAAAGTTAAGCAGCAATGCAGTTCAACTCCCAGTTATACAGTAAATAATCTTTGGAAACAAAAAACCTTTAAAATTTCTTCAGTAAATTCAGAGAGTGAAATTATCTTCACTTTTATGTTAACTAGAATCTTTCTTGGGCCATAATGACTTCACCTGTGCCTCTACGTACAGGTTTTTTTTCTTTTTTTTTTTTTTTTTAATGAATGACCAATAGATGGCAGTATTAACCAGCACTCAACAAGCTCAAAACATACTCTTAACATAGATTTACACACTTTCCAACAACACAAGCGGAAATAATAAACTGAATAATCAATAAAGTAATTGAAAGAGAATTATTTTGCTAATCCATAGATTGTTTCCATCACATTTCACACAAAAATGCCAAAACATTCAGTGATTCCAGCTTCTCAAGTTTGAGGATTTGCTACTTTTCTTTGACAGTAAACAAAATATCTTTGATATTCTGTCAAAACAAGAAATTTAAAAACACTTTAGGCATTTTTCACTGTTTTTTGACATTTTATAACTGATTAATCAGGAAAATATCATCAATAATGTAAGTTAACATTGGTTAAAGCACTAAAACTAACAAACACGAACATATACAAATCAATTTATTTAGATATAAAAGACAGGTGCATTTTTTTATTTTTTTTATACAGCCTATATACACTGTTCAATTGACAATAATAAGAAAATCTCTCGCTACAAAATCAGTGTAAACATGTTTTCTGGTTGGTCGTTTTCTTAAAGTCTCGGTGGCGAGACAGAAAAGAGTGCAGAGAACTTATTGTAAACAATGCACACCTCCCTCTCACTGAATATAACACTGAAACAACAAACATGTAAAGAATATAAAAAAAAAAAGAAAAAAAGGAGATTATGCTACGGTCTTGATCGTTGTTAGATTACACATAGTGAAACGTATTTCTTGGCACCTCTCAGTCCATGGCAGACAAATCACAGACGATACATTTTAGTGCAGTTTTTGTTGTTTTGTGTGTCAGTTTTAAGTCCCAGGAGTCGAACACACTGATCTGTATGTAAAGTATATTTATATACAACACGTAGGGCAGCACTGCTACGGTTTCTCCTCTTGTGCAGCTAAATGTAAATTGACAAGCAGTTGGAGGTTTCTCAATAACACTTTGGTTAAACGCTACAATCTTATATATGATATATATATATATATATAAATATAAATATATATAAATATATATATATATAATATTATATATAATATATAATATATAAATATATATATATATATTATATATAATATATAAATATATATATATATATATAATATTATATATAATAT
>CALSBV010009973.1:10411413-10429938 GCA_943590825.1 Bovichtus diacanthus
TGTTCTCACTCATCATTCTATCCCAAGCGATTTATTTATTTGACCTGAGGTTGGGAACCACTACATTATAAGATCCCGTTCTGACAAATGTTGTTGCTTCAACATTTCCTGGAGGCAGAATTAACCTCACTGGAGCCAGCTACCTCACTTTCCAACGGATCCACCTAACAAATAAAAGCTCATAGCTCATTCTCATCCAGATCACAAATGCTGTGGTCATCTCTGAATAAAAAAAATTCACTGCTATTCACACCGCTCTGCCTCTAGTCAATCCTGCATTTAGTTTGTACCGTTAAAACCCCCACCAACATATTTTCCGTCAAAAACCAGAACAATTCTGCCAACTTCCGCCTTGAATAAACTGTATATTGTCGTTGTGATTGTCTGCCGCCACACATCATACATGCTGCATTTTGTCCTCAGGAAGACAAATTCATTACTGACTTAGTTTTTTTGGTTCTACGTGGCCCATCATGAGTCCAGGTAGATGGAGTAAATCTGGTTGAGGCAGCGGTCGACGCCTCCTGCCTGGAAGAGGAAGCTGTCGTCCGAGCAGGGAGACATGGAGTAACAGCCCCCCGCCTGACCCTGCAGGTCCTGCAACAAGTCGAACCCTGAGGGGAGGAAGATGTATATCTAGATTTTTCACAGCAGCTCCTTTCTTTTCATGTGAAGGAGTAGGCCTGCAGCTTTTTTAAGAATTAACCGTTAATCTTTATGTTAAGAGCTCACTTCCAGTTCACTATCTTACCTTGTGTTGCCATCAACACCAAATCCTCCTGAAGCAAAGTAAGCAGATAACGCAGGAGTCCCCCAGCAGACCAATGTTGGCATTGCACGGATATGTTGTATTTTGTATGGATGCATACAGTATCATGATTTATTCGCCAAGTCTGTGTCCGTTGCACTCTCGCATTTTGCTTTTTATCAATACACCAACTTTCTTGAAATTTTAGTGATTCCACACTTTATGGGCAAATTGAAAATGCAAATGCGCATAAAAAACAGGTTGATGTGGGGCCTGCCCTGAGCAAGGGCCTCACCTCGCTGCATGTCATGACCCTACTCTCTTTACCCACTATAACTATTAAATAAAGTCATAAAATGCCCAAAAAATAATCATAAAAAAACAGTTGGATGGAAACGCGAAGAGAGAAGTTCAAACCCAGCTTACTTTCTCACTTCCACACATCTGGCCTATCACAGACAAAAGGGAGAAGGTTTCAGACCATCCAACAAGCACTCTGACTAGAGTATAAGGACGCATTTACTTTGCTGTCTTACCTGCAGAGTGAGGGGCGGAGGGGTTTGTGAAGTAACCGGCGGGTTCGAAGCCTCCATTGCTGCCTGGTTGAACCGCCTTTCCTTCTCCGTACAGACATCCTTGGAGAACCGCAGAGGAAACATTAAAAACAACATCAAAACACACACCGACACATGCTCGGCGGACTCCGTCAGTACCTTGCTGCTGTGTGAATACTTGTTGGTGGTTGTAGGTTTTGTGGTAACCCTGCAGCTGGACGTCCACTCTGTCTGACGAGGAGCTCACTGGGCTGACATCAGCGGGCATAAACAGCGCTGATGGTCTGTTTCTGTTGGCAACACAACACCAGGTAAGTGAATTGCTCAATACCTCTGCATGAACATAACATTTATGTGAGTGCAGGGACGTTTTGAGCGGCTGTTGCTCTAACCAGAAAAAGAGGACATCCCCACACCCCATCACAATCCATTTTAAATTGGTAAATTGTTTACATTTTTGAGGATTAATGAAATTAAAAAAAAGACTGCACACTGATAGTTTAAGTTAACATAAAGCCCATGTCCAAAGTAAACCGGGTTAATTGGAAGATTCACATTTTTTTCTCTGTCTACATTAAGCATTTAGCACATAGGAAATGCAGCGTTTAAAATATTTTTTTGTTGATAAATGCTCTTTCAAGTGTTTACACCTGAATAACACATGAGTTGATGTTTATTCACAGGGGAATCCCATTCATCATACCATTCATGGGTAATCATTTCCACAACTTAACAAGACTCACCCAAAACCCTCGACAGCCACAATACCAAGTTTGGATGCTAGTGTCACATGACAGGGGGCATAGGGCATCACTCTGCGTCACTTAAAAATAAATATATCACGGTTCTGGGTCTCCCCATCTTTGTGTCCCACAGAGGCATGCCTATCAAAAAGTAATACAAGTTTGGAGGACATGGTGATGGTTGATTTGGTCAAACTTATTATATATATATATATATATATATATATAAAAATTAGGGGATACTCGTTTTTATGCAACTACAACAGCAAAAAAAATAAAGTTTTTTCCTCCAGAGATCTTGTGCAAGTGTGAAAAATGATATATAAAACCATGATGAACATTTACACTTGATAGTTTGTTTTATTCATAATTTTGTCGTTTCAAACATTAAAAACGACTATCGCAGATTCACTTTCTCCATTTATATACTCCAACTATATTTTTTCCTTACTCTTTTCTTTCTTTAAGGGTTTTTTCTATAATGTTGTTTTCATTCATTTGAATTAATTATTTAAATAATTTTAGGGGTAAATCATTTGTCTTATAATAGGGCTCAATTTAAACTAACTTTGACATTTTTGATTGTGTGTACATATAGTTCTGAAGTGAACACATCTCTGGAGTATTTTGCAGTCATTTACACTGATAACCATTATCTGGCGGTGTGGCAGCAGCTGTGTTATCCGACACGAACATGTAAATACTTAACTGTTGAACAAACAGTGCAGTTTATACAAAGAAGCGTTTCCACCTCGAAGGGGGGGGTAATGTGGGGGGGCTTTGTGTGGAGCCGTATCCATCGCTACGCTGCAAGAATGTGCTGACTGTGCACAAACACTCTGACTCAACATGGAAACGAATGAGTCAGTGATGCAAAGTCCACAAGAAGAAAGAAAAGGAGAATATCTCTCCAAGGAGATATGCAGCTGAAAACCCCCCAATATGGTATTTGACCCCCCCTGCTCCTTCAAAGAGCTCACGCTCAGCATTTCATGTGGCCTGAGACTCTCCTCGATGATGTACTGTAGTATATTCGTCCCCCGAGAGACAAATGGCCTTGGATTCTGCAGGAGAGGTTTTAGTGAGCTTCATAAACAAGCCAGGCCTTGTCAGAGACACTGATGGCTGCTGGCCCTAAGCGCCTTCCATATTCGCATCTGACCAGTTATTAAGAAAAAAAAGGAAATGTTTGGAGATTTCTTTACACATCTATCATTTATCATCCCCTGGTCTCTTTATTACCCATTTCCCATGTCAAATGCTATTACGTTTAATTTAACAGTCTCAGTGGAGAAACACAATAAAAGCCAAAATTAATCAGAAGGACTTTTTGAAACCCAAACTGATATAACTTACAGATGGCTGCGGCTTCCCAAGGTAATAAAGACCAGGCTTTGTATAGGATTATGTAAACAAAGTGGGCTTTGATATAGTGCGACTGTTGAAACGAATGTGCCGCGATGACTGCGAGTCCCAAGAATTCAACACTTCTCTGGATTCCCCCTCGGTGGCCCCAGAACCATCAGAGCTGACCTTAACTATAAACAACCGCGGCTGTTCCCCGGCTTACATTCTTACGACGCTGCAACAACATAGCTGGGATGTCTGAGCCGTGCCGTGCGTGGCCCTGCTGGGTCGATCTGTCGTTTTGTGGCCGGTGTACCCAAAACCTTTCAGATGCATGAGCTCGTCGCAGAGCCCACGCCCGGGGGAGCGGCTGTCAGCACAACCTCAGGAAACCGTTTCCATGATCATATTTTACCGGATAAACCTCCTTTATCATTTTTCTTTTCTTTATATCTAACTGCAGCTAGCTGCCCTCCTCATATCTGGAATGAGAAGAATCCTGCTTGCAGAATTTCAGATCTTATGTTTATATGCACATTAAACTGTATTCAACCCATGGCTGCTTTTTTTTTTTTTTTTTTTTTTAAATAGCAGCACACTTGGACTGGGTCAGAGGAGGGGATGAGTAGGTTTACTAAAAGGTGCCAGCTTGTGCACGCTACAGTGATCTGTTTTCAGTTTTGGCAGAGGAAAGATGCAGCAACATAGATTTACTGGATAACAGAAGATCATGTTGAATGTATGTAACATAGATGGAGATTTAATGTGATCTAAGAGCGACCAATCAAGTACTTAGAGAAACTAGAGTACATTTACTGCATGTTAGAGATACAGTAAATACAAAAAATGTGTGGACATGTCAAAACATTTCAGTTAAACTGGCTATTTGGATCTGATATCAGTCAGGGCTTCTGCAAAGTAAACTTCATTACTTCTCTTTCCTTCAAATTGTATAATAGTGTTTCTGTGTGAGAGCCATCCCAGTTAGTGTGCCTGCATCTGATGGAGACGCTGCCCCAAAAAGCCAATCCAGCTCTCCCAGACCACAAAACACACAAACACTGCACATCACAAATACTCGCTGATGGACAAGCCTTAGGCCTCTGAATCCCTCAAGTATTAAATAATTAAAAGAAGTCGAAATGGCTCGTCTCAGCCAGAGTAAACACGCGTCTGGCTATGAGGTCAGAGCTCGATGCCGTGAAGCACAGATAATTTACTTTCACGTGTTTAACGTCTCGCTAAGTCATTTGGGGGAAAAACAAGTGCTTGTCTGGTATTGGCTTTGGCAGGTCGTCGTGTACTGCGGGCACCAGTGGGATTCTATGACATCCTCAGTGTCTATAAAGAGACGTCAATGGACAGATTGTGAAGCTCTGGCTGCAAACTTTGAGGAGATGGAGGCTGAGAGATGCTGCATTAAGGCGAGTACAGTTACTGTATATGTCCTAAAAACACAAAACAGACAGACACCCAACTCTTACCGGAACATCAAATTAAAAAGGACTTAAGGTTTACTAAAACATGGCTTTAAATAGTTTAGTTTTACACCTAAACACGATCTCCTCCTGCTACAGGTGACAGATTAAATCATTTCACTCCAATTTGAGGATGACACATATACATTAAACTACAATATAATGCACTTTTATTACTAGCACTACAACTCATCTGCACCTCCGCTAAAAGCAAAAGCAAAAGCAGGTATGTGTAATGTGTACTTGCAACTTTTTTCTTTTTTTCATTATTTTTTTTCATTATTATTTTTTTTTTTTACTTAAAAGGACTTTAAATTGACATGATTAGCTCCAGTAAAGAATCCAGGTGAAATCCCTATTTTGACCATTTTACTTTTATGTCAAGACACATTTACAGGAATCAGTTTTTTCTTGATCATCTTTATGCATTTTATATCCATTAAACCGTATCCTAAAAATCACAGTATTTCAAAGAACATTCAAAACTACAACCATGATTACATCATTTATCAAATTCCAAGTTTTTTTGAAGTATGTTTGAGCGCTGCACATATTTATCACATATGGAGTTTCATTACTAACATCACAACATCCTTTTTCAATTAAACAAAGAAAATAATCAGTCCATGAGATGTGTATGAAAGTTTTAAGCTTTTATCAAAAATCTGGTTTTCCAGTAAGTGCACTTGGCACAAAGAATTTCTTTGTCAAACTGTTGTTTCCAGGGTCAATAATAAACCTTCAGGCTCAAGCTTATTTATAGGTTTGAATTTGTGCTCAGAGAAAACAACCCATCTCAACTGCTCTGCCAAGATCTAAAGCCCATTTGAAAACAACGTTTCGCGGAAAACTATGTGCATTATATGTGAAGACTTTATATCACTTATTAAACCACAACAATGTTATTTTGCCGCTTATCAACTCTCTTTTATTGGACAGACTGCCTTTGTTGTTGCTGAAGTGCCAATAAAAGTCAGTTTATGGGCAATACTTCAATGACCAATGATTTTAGGCCATATTGTACAGAAACTGCTGCCTGCAGGCCTTCAGCTGTATCTTTTTAGTCTCACTTCTACTTTTATACTGGGCTAGACAAAATTTGTCTCAGTTTACAGTACACATAAGTTCTGCGGCCTCCAACTATCCAATCAGTGCAACCACAAAGCCATAACTCCATCTCTGGTGATAATGTCTCTGGTTTATTCAAGAATTCCCGAGCTCACATGTTTCTGGGCTCCAGACAAGAGAGGCGAAGAAAAGTCACATCAGGGTTTTGATGGCGTCCATGTAATCGAGGTTTGACACTTGGACGGGGTGAGCAGTTTTAAAAATGCTTTAGTACAGGATTCGTCAAAGGAATAAAGATTTGAGGGCAAACAACCAAAAATGCACAGAGTAGCAGAAAGCTGTGGTCAGTTTTCACTATTTTTATCTTTTGTAGAAAAATAGCTCCGGATGAAAACTGCCAAATGCAAACACAATCCCATTCAGCTCCATTGTATCGTGTTGGCAGCAGAAGTTCCTGTAGTAGATAATGCAAATCCTTGCCAGACAGCAGCAGGGGTAAGAGGGAAAATATGTTTTTGTTTTTTTTGAATGATTTGGATGAACTGACCATTTAAGTTTGCCTCTGGGTAAATCATTACTACAGTAGTTGTAAAACACCCATGTTTCAAAGAGATAGAAGCAATTTAATTTTAAAATGCATGTCAGTGAGAGCATAAAAATTTATATTTTGAAGTTTATTGTCTAACAGCTGCATCTCATGATATGAAAGGTCATTTTTCTTAATGGTGACTTCACTCTATGAAGCAATAAAACTGAATTTCAAAATGGAAAGAAAAACAACAATCGACTCCTGTAACAACTACTGTTGAGCTGCCCATGAGCATCTAATAGCCAGTTGTAAAAAGTTTCAAGGGGCAAATGTTTATAAGTGCAGCTAAAGAAGCCCATATGTTTACAGTTTATTACCTCCGCATTGGAGGTCATGTTTTTGGTTTGTCAGCAGGATTATAGAAAAACGACAGGGCCGATTTTCATGAAACTTGGCGGAAGGGTGTCGCATGGGCCAAGAAGGAACCCATTAAATTTAGGGGCGGTTTGGCCTTGGCGGAAGTCTGTACTTTCCGAGTGCCCATCTATTTTACTAAATGAATAATAGACTTTCAGGCTAAAACGTATTTAACTTCATTGATCTTCTTGATCTTACACTCACCCCTCTCTCATGCTCCCTGCGCTTGTGAGTGAAGATATTGGGCTGTTGGCATCAAAGTTTCCCTCCAAGCCTCGATACCTGGAGCAGGTGTCAGCTGATGGAGGGAGAAACTCAGAATTTGCCCTGTTGTGGATGGAGCTGCTGTTTGAGTACACACCTGAAAGAGAGACATAGATGTATTAAAGGATTAATTCACTGAAAATCTATTTTTCCGTATCAACACTAGGCTTGAAAGGTAGTTTTGAAAAGGTTGCTCCTTTGTGGAGGTTTGTGCAGCTACAGTTCCAACAGCAACCATGTTTCAGGAAAACGTACCAGAGCGTCCATAGAAGCTACAGAAACATGGCTAAATTCAAAGCTAAAGTCTGTAGCTAGCACAGTTAGTGGTTTATGTTGTTCGCTACCAAGCTGGGGCTACACCTAATGATTATTTTATTCCCTTTTTTTTTTTTTTTTTTTAAGTAATCAATTCATCAATCAATCATTCTACAAAATGTTGGTTGTTGAGGATGGTTAAAAATGTTCATCAAAATGACCCAAACATGCTTGTTTTGTCTGACCAACTGTCCCAAACCTCTAAATACTTCACAACAATACGCAAAGCAGCAAATCCTCAAATCTAAAGAGCTGGAGCTTGTTATTAATAAAGGAATTATAACAATTCAGCACTAAAGCAATCAAGGCAGCTTTCAACAAAACGGCCTGGTAGCTAATTGTGCTAGCAAGAAACAGAAGCTATATTTAAACATATTTTAGCTTTATTTTGTAAAAAAAACGTACAATATTTTAAAGACACTAAGCACACACGGATAGAGGAAACATGAGTGATGCTGTAAGAGTAGTTTGACAAGTTTCTATAGACATTTTAAGATTTTTTTCAGTTAAAGCATGATTACGGCTGCTGTTCCCTGCAAAGAACCAAGATACAAACTTTTCAGAGACGCATTTCAAACCTACAGGAAGTGAGAGTTTGATAATAAAAACATTGGTTTTTGGTGGCGTTCATTTAAAGCTGCAACATAAAAACCTTCAAGACTTTCAACACTTGGCTTTGAGTTTAAGGGCAGCTCATGATTGCTAGCGTATGTCACCATGAATCCAGCATACATACAGTAATGTTCATACAGGTATGTACATTATGTATATAATAATATATATACATAACAGTCAGAAAATAACACTTTGATACCATTTCTGATAAGGAGAAAGTCCTCTTGGGACAGTTTCAAAATGAAACACTGAGATGCTTGTTTCACCCTGAACAAACATAGCTGGTAGTGTGCCGTTTGAGGCTTTTCCCTCAAAGTCTTCTGGGTAAAACTGCAAGTAGTCTGAAGTAATAGACATGGACAGCTCTCCTGGACACTCTCCCCTCTCTTTTGCCAACTGAGCCTCAGTGTACCTGACAGCTTCTTGATCCCAATTCAGCCATTGAAAGGGAAAGAAAAAGAGCTTGGCTGGAAAACCGGTTTGGAGAAGCTGAGGGACGGGCGGGGAGAGGGCCAACTTGCCCGCAGTCAGTGCCCGGTAATTGGACAAGGTAAACACTGGCATGATGAGCTATCATCGAAGGAATGGGAGAGGAGGGAGAGGAAAAGGAGCAAATGAGGCCATGGGAGAAAATGAAAGAGACAGTTTTACGGCCCAGGTGTTTGGGCAATTACCCCTTTCTTTGTTTTCTCTCATTTCCAGAAAGGTGTTGGAGACTAAACGCAGAGTTTTGCTTTTGCTTTTGCTACCGTTTCACGTGTGCGTACCTGTGAAGTCATCTAAGCTGGGTAAAGGGGAGCCGTTTCCTTGGTGGAGATGCTGCCTCGCCAGACAATCGCTCAAAATGTCCGATTCCAGCATTGCGTGCACCTGAAAGTGTTAAACAGACCAAAGACAGATGTTCATATAGATGATTAAAGTTATTATAAATTATAAGTGGTAGAGGAAGTATTTAGATCCTTAACCTAATATTTAATAGCACACTGTAAAGATGCTCTGTTACAAGTACAAGTCTGTATAATCAGGAAAATGTACTTAAAATATTATATAAAGTAAAAGTACTCACTGTAGAAACATTTCCTCTGTGACTGTTATACTATCATACGTTATATCATTACATGATTATTACTCTTGCATTAATATAAAATCAGGATTTTATTGTTGTAGTTGGTCGAGGTCGAGCAAATTTTAGAACTTTTTTGGTATCGGACTGAAACTAAGGATTCTTTTTATTATGGATTAATATGCAGATTATTTTCTCGGTAAATTGATTGATTCTTTCGGTTGTAAAAATTCTGATAATAGTGAGAAGATGCCGTCACAATTTCCCAAAGCCCAAAGTGACACCTTCACCACGTTTGTTCTGTCTGACCAACAGTCCAAAATAAATTGAAATAATTCAAAAGAAAAAAGCAGAAAATCTTCACTTCTGTGAGACTGGAATGCTTAAAAAATGACAAACAATAATGTTATTTTAATAATTGTCTGTCAATTATTTAATCAGGCAATCGACTAGTTGTTTCAGCTGTACTTATATATATATATATATATATATATATATATATATATATATATATATATATATATATATATACTGTTGGGTAGTTTAATTTATAACAAAACATTTTGTATAAGCTCTGTTGTCTCATACGTTTTGTGTTTTGTTTGTAAAGAAACTAAAAAGCACAATAATTCCTTCTGAAAAGTAGTGGAGTAGAAGTAGAAAGTGGCACAAAAATACAGTACATGTACCACCAAATTGTACTTAAGTACAGTACTTGAGTAAAAGGATGTAGTTGCATTAAACCAGTGAAAAGTATATTGTGGTATATTTAATGTCATGTTTTCACGTTGGTGAGCATGTGCGGATGCCTGCCTGTAAGTAGGGATGAGAGTAATTATGTTTAAGCTGCAGCTTAGTTTTCTTCCAGTTGTGTTTTGCTGTTGGGCAACACAGCTCCCATGGAGCTAAACATTGAAATGATTAATTTTGATTACATACAGTAGATAAATTGAAAACACAGTGAGATTTCCTCGGGCAGTTTTCTACTGTTCATTTTTCAAAGACATGATGGTTGAACCAGATGCCTGGTTCTCGTTTCGTCTTGCGATCCAGGTTCTCGAAATTGAAATCCAGAAATCTTGTGAGTCAATCTTATTCCAAGATGTTCTAACAAAGTTAAGACAAGACAATTTACTTTATTATCCAGCGTTAACAGAGGATCCCCAAGGACTTTCCAAAACAATTTATGGACAGCTCCGGGACTCGCTGAGAAGCTCGCGAAGGACACCCAGAACCACAAAAGAAGTATGAATAATCTGCGAAAAATGTCCGCCCAAACCAGTGTTTATGAAGATACAAACTTCAATAGCTGTGACGCATCAGCTCGGAGAAATGTATAACCGTGAGGAGTTTACGAAGTGCATGTTTAATATTTCAAAGTCCTCTTCAGCCCCACAGGGTTTACTGCAGCGGAGGGCGTGTTAGCCATGTCACAACTTACAAGCACACGTGTTTCTGTTTAAACCAAACAAGGCATGGGAATACACACAAAGCCCCAGTGTCACTCACGGTCCATAGAAAACAAACAAGGCCCAGATAACGCTGAACAATAGGCTCCCTATTCTGACTTCCAGGGAGTGTGTGTAATACTTTGTTTTGTTGTATTTCATCCTACTGAATCATAAACACGCTTACTCTCTTCCTCATGTTGCTCTACATCTCTTTCTCCCAACAATCTTTCTTTATGGAGAGCGCTACACTGACCTCTGATAAACCCTTCTCTGTTGAAGAGGTTCTCCTAAAAAAAGTCTGTCCTTATCATTAAACTTAATTCTAAAAAGGGGGAACAAACTTCCATAGTGTCCTAATTTGTATATAATTTTGTTTCTGCTATGTTTATCGGTAGGTACGAGATGATATGAAAATTTCATCTCAACATTATCCTGGCTACAATAATTGCGATTCACAATTATCCCGATAATGGAAATTCACTGTCAATGAAGTTGACTATATTTTAAACCCATTTTTTTGAAATAAACTGTATATATATATCTTTGAATTTGACCATTTTTATGAAATGTCATACATTGTGTTTATCTGTTGAATGTTATTCTTATCATGGCAGAAAAGCTTCTGAAACAGTATTTACATCACCCTAAAACTCCTCAGAAACCAAGATTAGGGTTAACCACAGGATGGAATAGGATTCAAAGAAACTTTACCAAATTTTTTGAGCTTCGGAAGTCATGGAGCAAGATGAAATGACTGTCAAGTAAGAAAAAAAATAGTTTATGGGGGCTTTGTGGTGGCTTAGCCGTTTAAGATACTCACCATGCAACTGCAATGCCACTAAAAGTAATAATTACTACTTCAGAAGAAAAGAAAACAGTTTAAATAAACCCCTTATTCTAGATTGTATTAATACCCTTGCCTTTCCACTAAATCTAATATAATATAATCTAACCCAATATATCTTGAGAAACACAGGAAGGCTTTATTATAGATGCTGGTGATCAGAGAAGTAATCAGTATTCTGCTAAATGTGCAACATGTCAGAACATTAATTGCTGCCGTTACCTTGACCTCCCGGTCCTGAAGGCCTTTGGCTGAATGAGCTTTGACGTGCTTTCGTAACGAGCTGGGGTCGGTGTAGCGTTTGGTGCATCCTGGAATCTGACAGGCGTACGGTTTCTGTGAACAAACCACGACAAGGAGAGAGAAGCGAGGAAGGAGGAAGAAAAAGGAGAAAAAACTGTGAGGGAATAGTAAAAAAGGGTTACTGTAGAGCTGTTTGAAGTCTGTTTTCATGATCCAAAAATGTAATCGGAAAGATGACATTTCCAAAACATGATACTTTCTGTGGCCAGCAAACAACAAAAAAGATCCTGAAATACACAGCACATCTTTAATGCTTATTTTATTTACATTTATTAAATTAGTGTTTATGCGTTTATAGTATTTTAGGTTCATGGTTGACACAATCAGTTGTGGAAGAACTCAGATTTTCTACTTAAGTAAAAGTAACAACACCAAGATGTATAAGTACTGCATTACAAGTAAAAGTCATTCATTTAAAATCAAAATGTACTTCGGTATCAAAAGTAAAAGTATTTGTTCAAAATCTTATATTTATTATTACACATATACACACACACACACACACATATATATATATATATATATATATATATTATTACATATATATATTATTACATATATTTTTATATTGTGAAGTGCAGTAGTTTAGTCTAGTGGTTCCCAACCTAGGGGTTGGTTTTAAATTTAAACATGATGATAAGTGCATAAATAAAATATTAAGTATTCGTCCAAAAGGGTCACGAAATAAATCTTAGAGATTAATGGGCTGAAAAAAATTAAAATCATTAAATAAAGTTTTTTTTTTGTGAAATATTTGATTATTCCTTCTCTTTGGGATTCAAGAAGTTATTTAAATTATACGATCAGAAAATGTTTTGGGGGCCAATTAAAACAGCCACTGCTTTAATCTTTAACAAATTGTATTATATAAACTGATCTTATTTTTATTTTTTAACAAGTAACTGCATACAAATACATGTAGTGACATGAAAAGTATAAAGTAGCATAGATGGAAGTACAAGTAAAAAGTACAAAGTTGTCATTACTAAGTACAATACTTGAGTAAAAGACTGGACACAATGGTACAGTCTGAACCCTCCACAGTCTTATATACTCTATACTTACACTTTCTGTCAGACTCGCACACATACAGGGCTTTGTAAATCAGGTCACAACATTCACCACATGATCTGGTTTATGAATATGACGTCAAACACAAAATATAATTGTGTTTACAAATAATAGTACAAGTTGAATTGATTCACAGTGCAGCTTGTTTACAGGTGTGAGACTGTGTACAGTAGTCCTGTGCATTACACACAAACATTTAGGATAAATGTGCTTACTCGGCGTGACATCTGTACTAACAGAGGGAGGAAGAGAGTGAAGATTATGTCAACATTTTACATAACACACTCCTCAACTGAAAATGCAATATATTTACCTTTTGTCTGCAGGCTTAAGAAGAGAAAGAGAGAGAAGAGTTAGGAGCTAATATATACCTTATCCTGCTCAGCCATAAATCAACCCTCTCATAAGGTAAACTTTAGATAATCCTCTACCTGCAATCAGTAAGTGAAGACCATTTATTTCAGCAGGTGATTTCTAAATGGAGTAAACCTTTCAAAGCAAAGGTTCAAAAGTCTTTTCAAAATAAAAGACATAAAGGAACATGAGCTTGTTTGTTAACATAACTGTTATCAGGGTGCCAAGATTAATTAATGTCTAGTGTGCGACGTCAGGAAACAACAAACACATATGATGACGGGATTGTTTCATTTAAAATAGTAAAATATTTTTGGTTTACATGAATGATTGTGTAGATGAAACACCAACGGTTAAAATTAAGCATTTTCCAAACTTTCAAGACTTTATTGTGGAAAGTTCTTACATGTTGATGTTTTTACAGCACTAAGTTTCTGCTCTTCTAATGCGTCGTCTGTCTTTCACAATCTAACCAAAGTTGTAAGTTTGGATGAGTAAATGAGCTCATTTCCATGAATCTAACTCTTTACAGGTTTTTTTCCCCCTTTGTCATTACAGAGTGTTTCACCAGGTGGAGTGAATTAAGTTTTCTTGAAAACACATTATAGTTGAATCTTGTAGGTTTATGTACCAGAATATGAACATAACAAGTCAAAAATAATGACCTATATAGTGGTACCAAGAAGAACAAACTAACCCACTGTTTATTAAATTAAGGGCTTCAGAGGTTTGGAAAGGTTTTTAAAAATGCACAAATCGTTAAAATCGGTCAAAAAGACCTAAATACTAAAGTAGTATTCAAAAGTTGTTTCATATAAGAGAAAGGCGGTGGGTGTCATTTGTGAGGAATATGCATGTTGAAAAAACAAAGAACTAATGTAAAAAAAAAAAACTATATATTTCTGTTAAAGGGTTGACTTATATTAACATACTATAATTGTTTAGCTTTCTTAAAAGTTTTAAAAACGTTTAAAGATTATGTACACATGTATGATCAGAAAGCATAATTATTTGTTATTTATTTAAGTTTTTTTTTTTTTTTTTTAAATCCTAAAGTGTTTGTTTGTAATTATCTAAAAAAGGCATAAATAAATATATTTCAGTTGTGCAATTACTCTGACGTAGATCTGGCATCAGAGTAGGAGGCAATATGTTGCGCTTACGAAACTGTTCCTGGACAATATTCCCTGGGAAGTGAAGAGGATAACGAAGTGTTAAACTCTACTGTGTAAACTTAGTGATTGCATGCATAGTGGTTATGTCAGCTGCTAAACATCTGGACATAAATTGATGAATATACATGTCAGAGTTCAATTACGCGTGTCAAAATCATACAAATATTGAAATACATAAATCGACAGGAGAGTTTAAACAAATCTTTTCTGTGTAATGTTAAAATTCAAGCTGTTATGACTGAAATGCTTTAACTAAGCAAAGTGACGACGCAGTCAAAGTCAAACAGAAAACAACAAAATTGTGAGTTTCATTTGTGGTGTGCGAGTGGTCTTGTTGCTTTCAATGCTTGATGATTTATCTTTATCTAGAAAATATATCCAGCCTTAAAAAAAAAAAAGCACTAGGTAACAAATCATGATGTGGCTGTTTATGCTGATTTCAAAAAATCCAAAAACAAGCAAAATGTTCAGGTTATGTGAGCTGCAAATTTTAATTGAGACACGTCTGCATGAGACTGACCTCATTTTAGAACCAAATTTTTCATAACACACACTTATTTATAACATTAGTAACACAATACAAGATATTAAGTCGAACTTAAATAACTTGTGTTGACACCAGTCTTTTCTTGGCCAGTTGTTATACTATATTCAGCAATTATTTACATTCAGACAGTTCTGGGACACATCTGGGGCTCCGAGATGGCGCCAGATGTGTCGGATTCTTGATTTGTGACGCAACTATTAGCCAGCGTGAAACCACAAAAAGGAGAAAATAACTTTCTCCTCTTGTTGCAATAACACTAGAGTGCAACGTACGGCTCCATCTCACCCATGTAATAAGAGATCTGATTTGCTGGATTACTGCTAAGTCCTCATCGCTTGTCAGCAGGAGTAAAAATAACTGTGGTTAGTAGAATAAATCCACAGCAGGTATGTAGTTTCACGATCCTAAAGAATGTTCTGTACTGTATGCAGAAAGAGGAGGAAAGTGGGGAGCAGTGGCACTTTAAGTTAAAGTGAAACCTGTATTATCAACAAATATTGTATCATAAAGAAGTCTGTGTATAAAAGCCTAACATTGCTGCATTTATATGTTAAAGTGACAGCTTTTTGCCATTCAGACTTTTACGTGGATTTTCCTAACACACGAAAGGTGATAGAAGACCCTTTACTTGAAAGAGTGCTCCACTGAGTACACGCCTAAGGATCTAAATTCAAGCAACAGAACCAGAGATATTGTCCATACATTCCTTGTCAAAACCTGACACTCACATTACCCACAATGCAACTCGACCACCGACATTAAATCTTCAAAATGCCTCATTTACTACTGCTGTCAGATGAATGTAGTGGAGAAATAAAGTTATATATTTGCTTTGGAAATGTAGTGAAGTAGAAGTATAAAGTAGAATTAATCGTAAAATACAAGTGATTACAAATTGTACTTGAATAAATGTACTTGGTTACACGGAAAGAGCCACAATACTGGCACGAGGTTTGGCACCTGGCGCATGAAAGGGAGCAGTGGCGAGTTTAAAAGTTTGGATTTCAAAGAAAGAAGAGTGTTCTCTGTTTTCTCTGAGGTTGCATCAGTGGTGGATTTCGTAACTTCTTTTGCCGCAGAAGCCTTAATTTATGATCGTCGCCCCCGCTTCTCTTGTTCCCCTGATAAATTCCCCCGTCAGTTTCATCATTTACGGTTATTATGGTGAATTCTGCTGCCTGTTTTTATAAAGTGCAAAGCTGAGACTCTCAATTGAATTCCTTAAAATGTTTACCTGCTGCATGTAAAGCTCTTTGACGTTGATATTCACCGGATTGTGCAGTTGGCATGAATCAAAAAGCTGCAAAGTCGTCACCAAAAACAATGGATTTGAATGAAAAAGATGGCACCCTTGTGATTTGTGTACAGATCCCAAGATTTTATTTGACTTTTTATTTCAACACTGCTTAACCTCAAGCTTGTAATGAAACTGTTTTCGGTTCTTTAATGTTTCCGTTTAAACTATTCCCCCCCCCACACACCAAGGAGGGCAAAACATACAAAGAGAAAGGACTGAAATTGGCTCATTCGCGGAATTTCATGCTTTATTGAATTTCTTTTCTTTTCTTTGTGCATTAAAGATGTCAATTAAGTGATACATTTATTACAGCGGTCTTAACCAGGCAAACAAAACGTCCATTTAATCTCTCTCTCTGCATGTTTTACTGTGTGATCCTGCAGCCTTTACGTTTCACTTTCACTAAGGATGTTGTGAGCTTTTTGAAGAAATCTGGCAACCTTTTATTACATTACTTAGAAATGCAGTTAGAGATACCCTCAGGCAACAATCTCCCCGTTTCTTAATGAAATGGCATTGAGAGCGCTACTAGGCATCCTTTTTATGTATTTTTTTTTTAATTTCATTTTTGTTTGTATATTTATTTTGGCACAGCTTTGTTGGTTCTGTTTTTTTTTTGTGGGTTTATCTTTTGTTAGTAATATGTTATTGTTAGTGTAATGTTTTGTTATTGTGTTATTGGGAAGGGGCTGGGTAAGTGGGGGGGGGGGGGGGGGGAACAATGCGCCTCATGCAGGAAGCGATACAAGAGCAAATTTCCTTTTATTTTTGTTTGTAAGTTTATTGAAAAGTACCCCAATTGCTGAAGTTCTTCTTCTTTCAGCCCTTTTTTGGTGGCATCATGTGCCAGAGTAACGCCTGCCCTTATAGTGTTTAGCTCTTTACCTATGTAAATAATCAACTCTTTATAATCAAGTGGGATTTATCTTTTAGGGTAAAAGCAGATTTGGATGGTAAAGAACATTTGGTGCATCTGGATTTGATTCTCTAAACAGAAAATTAAGAGATAATATAAGAAGCATTTAAGAGAATGTTGCTGCATGAGACCCACTTTTTGTCCTTGTCATTTGTATTTATAAAAGAAAACTAATAAACAGTTTACAAAAAAAAGGACGTGCGCAAAACTATGATAATGATAGAAAACGCTGTTGACTGTTTTCCTATTATCCATAAACTTGCGTGTGAGAATAAGAATATTATTTAACGTTTAGTGTAATGTTTCAGACGTGTGTGGGTGGCTGTGTATTACTGACCGTGTCCAGATGTGTGCGCTGGTGTTTGGCCCGGTCGCTGGAGTTGCTGAAGGCCTTGAGGCAGCCGGGATGCTGGCAGATGTACGGTTTCTCTCCTGTGTGGCTCCTCAGGTGGATCTTCAGGTTCTCCAGACGTGAGAACGCCTTGGAGCAGCCCTCAAACTGACAAGGAAAATATAAACAAACACTGTCTTACTGCAACCTGGAACGTCAAACATTTGAAGAGAGTGACATTTATTATTATTTATTAGGTTTTCTCGGGTTAGAGTAAAGGGCAGCTGAAAGGCAAGAGGTGAGGGCGATGGGTCTCATGTAGATATAGGACCCCGCTGCAGCCTAGCGATACGCCAAAACATAATTTAATACGAATACTGGGCTTCTATAGGGATGCTCACCCAACTTTTAGCACATTTTACTTTATATTGATAAATATTTTTGATGCATATTTTGTAAAATTATAGACTGCAGAGCAATTCAACCAGGGACACAATGTAACAATGCAACACAGTTTGACTTTCATTGGACCTTTTTGGCATTTCATATTCATATATACATCAAAGTTTTATATTACTTCTGGTAACCAAAAGGAACTTCAGAACTTTTATCTTCTAATACGAATGCCTTCTGCACCTTTTAAAAGTATGTTGTCCTGTAACTAACACATAATAAAAATCATATTTTCATATTACAGAAGAGTGATGTTGAAGTCTGTTCCAACAGAAATAACTAGTAAAGAGGTAATAAATCACTGTTTTAATTCATACATTTTAGGTTAGTGAATCATAAACTTCAGGTAATGGCCTTTTCCCAAATAGCATGGAACAAAACACACACGTACAGAGACAGACACACAGACACAGACACACAGACAGAGACACAGACAGACAAACAGACAGAGACACAGAGAGACAGAAGGAGACACAGAGAGACAGAAGGAGACACAGAGAGACAGAAGGAGACACACAGAGAGACAAACAGACACACAGAGAGACAAACAGACACACAAAGAGACAAAGAGAGACACACAAAGAGAGAGACACAAAGAGAGACACACACACACACACACACACACACACACACACACACACA
>CALSBV010009973.1:10430038-10457006 GCA_943590825.1 Bovichtus diacanthus
ACACACACACACACACACACACACACACACACACACACACACACACACACACACACACACACACACACACACACACACACACACACACACACACACACACACACACACACACACACACACACACACACACACACACACGTAAAAGCGTTTCTTTTGAACTCGAGCCAGAGAAGAAGCAAATATCAGAGTCTGCAGGCTACACACTGCAGGCCGTAAACTAAAGCTTTATAACTTTAAAGAAACTGTGTCACATTGAATCTCAAATCTCACAGACTGAAAATGTTTTCATTTCTGGCATGTAAGTCAAAGTTTAAATGGAAATACTTCTCAAGGTTTGAGAACCTCCTGGAGCTCTAACAGCAAGTGGGAAAACATTGAGACGATCAGAGGAGAGAATTTTTTACATTTTTCCACAATTCCAAACTTTCTGAACTTACCTTATGTGGTAAATGCAACACATTCTGAATGTTACAAATGTGTTTTCAATGTTTTCATCTATCATTTAGATGAAAAGAAGTATCATCTGGTAACAAAGATAATGATAAAGACACAAAATGAAGGCAAATCCTTGTGTTCGTTACATGATAACAACATTTAAATAAGACGCATGCCCCAGTTTTTGTTTCTGAAAAAGATTAATACCGTTTTGCGAAAGAGTCTTTAACTGAGATCCGGGTCTGGTTCTTAAAATACAAGAATAAAGTGTTTCATCCTTTGTACACTGATCCAGAGGAAAATATGGAAACAGTTTTTCTTCCCAATATTCATTCCAGGGGTTTTATTAGGTCTCGCTAATGAGTCAGTAAATGTCAGTCACCTCGTTTAGTTTAATAAGTGTGTGCGTACAAAACACTACATCATGGTGATTAATTAATCCAAGACTTGAACTTGCCTTGACAAACAACAAAATAACAAAAACAGAAATTAAAAGCAACCTATAAAAGAAAAAAAACCAGACCAGTGACTGAAATATTTTAACGCTCAAATGCACAATAGCACTTATCTAGAATTTTATTAGCACACATAGATTATAGATTATGACTCTCCATGTGATGGGAAACTGAGGACATAACATGTTAAACATGTTGCAGCTTAATGTGAACTAAGCTGACAAACTTCGACACAATGAGTTGTTTGAAAGGAGGAAAACTGTTGCTCGTCAGTTTACTCTATGGCTACTGTAGTTAAAACATTATTTGAAAAAGAATTAAAACACATTTAAGCCAAACCTTAAGAATGTATATGGCTACTAAATAGAAACAGATTTCTAAAGTATTGGACTGAGTAGAAATACGAAGCACCACATTATTTAAGATAATGTTCATGTACAGTATAGTGTCTCTATTACCAAAATAATGTTTTATTTATTTTACATAAAAATTAGGAATTTGTTGTAACTGAAGGAAACTGTACATCAAACTTCATTCTGTCCAACATAAAAGTTTATCCTGCAATTTTAGATTTAGTTAATTCCTTAAAAAACGGTACCATTATTTGTCATGTTTTCCACTTCAATCATTTGATTTATTAATGTGTGTACTTAAAGGATTTGTTGCTGGCAATATTCAACAACAAATTCTATGAAAAGACCAAGCCAACAAAGTGTAAGTCCATCTGTCAATACTTTCTGACTTCCTGTCTGTGGCTCTGAGCTCAAAGCCCATTGGGTTCAGTTGAAGACGTACATCTTTAAAAATGGGTCACGAATATATAGTTTCCTTTTTTGGAAAAAAAGTTCAGTAATTTCCAAAAACAGCTGGGCGTTGTAGTTTTGAGCAAACGTTACTCAAACAGAGGTAAATAGGGCATTTGTTGGGGACTATTTTCAGCTGCGGATTAATACACATTTGGTGCTTTAGTCAGCGACATTTAGAACGTCACATAGAAGATAATAAATAAATGTATTTAATTTAAAAAAATCAGTGATGTGACAACGCTATGTTTAAGGTCTGGTTAGGTTTAGGAAAAGGCTATGTTTTGGGTTAAAAATGACTCCTTTGTTTAGGTTATGGGAGCTTCGTCGTCGTCGTCGTGACATAATAAACACTTGGTTAGGGTTAGTTAGGGGATGATCGATTGGTCTATAAATTGGAAACAGGAAACATACAGCAGTCTCTACTGTTAAAGGCCAACATGTTGTCAACCCATCGAACCACCCCGACCTTCTTCCTCTACGGACTTCGTCGCTCTTTTACAACGTCACCTGACTTCCTTCTCTGCGGCCATATTACTATGGCTGCTGGAGGGCTTTGTAAATTGAACGTAAACATATGTCGGTATGGGGCACTTGCTGAGACGACTGATGCAGTCATTTTTCTTGGGAGGAGAGTCTTGGCGATGTATGTGTGACTGACTCATAATAAACTACAGTGCCCATGTTCATTGTAATAAAAAGGAAACATGTCACCCAGTGCAACGCTGTGCCTCACTGATGGGTTTTCCATGTTATTTTTTTGTCAACACTGGCGCTCTATGGCACAGCGTAATAAGATACATTATCAGGTTTGGCTACACAGACACTTGTTGGTGTTGGCTTTCTTTTCATGGGATATGTTGACCGAAGAGAAAACATAAAATATCACCAGATTTATCCTTTAAATGCATCTACACATGAATGTTAATTCAGCACCATATGTTATGACTGATGACTCCACCACGGTGGATTTAAAACCGCTTTAAGAGCTTGTGTTTACAGCCTGAGTAGCACCTGTCTGATCTGAGACCTGACATAACGAGCCGGCAAATGAGGCTGAATTCATTAACACACACACTGACTACATTCATGTGAGAGTTTCATTTTTCCATTACTGCACCAGGAATGACTTAATTTACATGTTTTGGCCTGAGCGCTTTATGAAAATAAAATTACGTTATTCACATAGTTCAAGTGTAACTGACTTTTTTTGTGAGGGTTAATGTTGTTTTAATTTTATTAATCCGTTTGCAGGCGACTCGCCACAGCAATATATTTACAAGCTGGCAGCGGATTAGGTAATTTTAATGAATTTATTCACTTAAGTAGGAAGTGTGTCCCCAAATGAAGATTTCTGAATGAATTATTAATCGGAGACTAAGGTTGACGACAGCGAAGGAGTTGCTGGGGAATAACTGAGAGAGTTACTCACTCTCAGAGACGGGGATTTGGAGCCGAACTGAAGGTCATCGTGAGACAAATGTGTTCAAGCAGCAAACGTGTTTCAGAAAATGACTCATGACAGACGTAACACTGTGATGGTCAATGCAGAAACTGCACAGTCTCTGTCTCTCCTCGTGGTCTGGTTTTGTCTTTAACTTAAACGTGCGTCTTGAATTTTTCAAAATGCAAGTGTGTCTTTTGTCGTATGTTTGTCATTTTAAGGTTTATAGTCGATCATCCTTGTAAGCAGCCTGCACGTTTCACAAGACAAGTTCCTCTTGAAAAGGCAGGAAATGGTCAGGGAGTTTTCTCTGTGGGAACATACAGTTGCCCCTGACCTTTTGACATGCAACCAATGAGATAACAGCTGTGTGTGACGAAGCCAGAAGAAGCAAGCAAGGGAGGGAACATATAAAAAAATAAAATAAATAAATAACTAGCTGCCTTCACTGCAAGGCTCCGTAAAATACATTTGTGGAAGGCATAGTACATCTTTAATTTGCTTGTTTAGTCCTTACATGTGAGAAGCTGGTACTAGAGAATATTTGGCATTTTTGCTTGAAAACTGAATGAAAGGTGAATGTCAATTATCAAAATAGTTCAGGTCAATCAACTTATTTATTAATGAACTAATCTACTTTAAATCAGATTGTGATTGCTCAAGATATGATGGGAAAAAAAATATTATTGACTGACTTCTTGACAATGTGATTTGGTTTTGTTGCACTGTAGACTGATACACCAGAAGCTCTTAATTTATATTTATAAGTAGCTGCTCAACAAGTGTTTGGTGCCCCCGAGAATTGTGGGACTTGTAGTTTTAAACCTCACTTGCGCACGCGGTAACCACAGGTTAAAACCAAACCAACCGGGACTGAAGAATTAAAACTTTGTGTGCATGTTTCAAAAGATGAGGAACTTTAAACGTGGTTCTCCATGGGAACATAGTTTCTGCCCGATGAATGATTCATCAGTTTACATCACTACTAAATTAATTGCATTTGTCAGAATAACTACAGGGTGATCAGAAGGGTTTTGGATGCTCAGTGCTACAGACACACCCTCTATTCATTCAACACTGCCATGTTTCGTCCTCTGGCATGCATGAGTAAGGGAAACCTGCTGTGGGGAGAGGAAACTGTTGGATCATCTTTCTCTCCAACAGACTCGTGATCAACGGCTGCACAGGGAAGTCGAGACGCACTGTAAGCAGATTAATGCCTTAAACCTCTAAAAGGCCAATTCGAACGCAACATAAAGTTGGAAAGGATGAGGTTTGCTTTGACTGACTGAAAATGGTGAGTTGCAGAGGTTGGCAGCTTTATTATTCCAAAAACATTGCTCTACAGCGCCTTTAGTGGTCAGGTGTGTACGGTTGAGCCCTGGCAGGACAGCCGTATTCCTCCCCATCGCTTCCCATTTATTACTCCGGGAGTGGACATTATTTAGCTCTTCAAGCCTCAGCCCACATACCCATAAGGGCCTTTAACAAATACCTTTAAACCATCTGAACTCTCTTAGTGATCCTCCTTTCTGTTACATCTGTTTATTTGTCGTTCATCACTCTTTGTCTACCTTGATTTATGTTCATTTATATTCTCTCTCAGCTCCTATTATTGTTTTTTTTTAACCTGTTTTCTGAGGTAAGACCAGGAGCAAAAGTATGTTTGCTAAAAAAAACGAGTTGCACCTCAAAAAGGTATTGTTACTGCAATACTACTGCAAGTATATTGCACACGTAACACAGCATTTATAGCCTAAACTGGTTTGCAGTTCCCATCGCTATATGGGCCTCTATACAAATACACAAAACTCAAAAACAGCTCTGCAAAGAAATGATTAATTTCTCTTTTTTTTCCTGACACCGAAACATGACACCAGCTACCACTGATGTTTAAAGTACAAACTCCATTGTAACTGTGTTAAAAATATTTGAATGCATTTTTTTTTCTTTCTTTTTTTAACTTTTTTTTATCTTTTTTATCATGTTAAGCAGTAGAAAGCTGTTCTCATACAGAACAGTATGACTTGCTGATAAAAATTAGCATGTTTTGTTTTTCTTCTCTGGTTCGGTTTCTTGTGATCCGTCAGTCAAAAGAAAACCTACTCACCATGCATTTATTGGGTTTTTCTCCAGAGTGGACCCTCATGTGGATGAGCAGCTTGTAGCGAGCGTTGAAGGGCTTGTGGCGTCGCACGCAGCCGGCCCAGAAACAAGAAAACTCTTCCCCTTTGCGCTGGTCGATGTGCACCTTCTCGATGTGCCTCACCAGCTCCTCCTGGCTGCTGTAAGTGGCGCTACAGTCGATCCAGTGACACAGCTGGTCCTGTTGGTCCACTGTGGGGTCCTGGCCTATGGGTCCGTTAAGTCTCTGGAAATGAAGTGGGGTGCTGTCCTGACCTTGGAGGGGCTGGACCACGTGGAACAGCTCTCCCTGCTGGTTGTTGATTTGAAACGGTTCCCTCTTACATGGCGAGAAATCATCTGAAGGTTCTTGTTTTATTGAGTGATACTCTTCCTGTATCTTTTGTTGTAGATGGGGAGTCTTGTTGCCACCAGGTGCATCAGAAAGAGGTAAGGAAGGGGGAAAAAATAAAGATGATGAGGAGGAGGAAGAGGAAAGAGAGGAGGGTGGAGAGCCAAAAGGAGGAGATGTGGCACAGCTCGTGAGCATATATGATAAAGGGAGGGAGGGCTGGGGGTAACAACTGAACCTCTGGGTGTTGTTTTTAGGATCTGTGTGACCTGTGGTGGCAAAGTCCTCCATTGTCTTTTCTATGTGTGATCCAGCTGTCTTACAGCTGAGCAGGGAGGTGAGGTCCCGGCCCAGTGAGGACAGGGCCAGGGAAGTCCTTGGGAGACAGCACACGCCCAGGCCACCCGACTGTACCGAGGACTGACAGATGCCACCAGTAGACAGTGGCGCCTGAAGGTCCTCGGCATCCTCAAACACACTTCCAAAACCAGGAAGAGTCAGCTGGACATCTGGAGGCCCAAGGTCAGGGGGCCACATCCTGGCCCCCCGCTCGCTGACTTCCACCAAGAGATCTTTTCAGTAAAATCACTGCTGCCGATTCTGCTGGAGCAACTTTAGGAATCCATTGGAGGTAAAACCATCTACAGCATCTTTCAGTTCTCAAGTGTAATTAAATTAGGGTCATTTTCTACTGCTGGCATCTTCTCATTTAAAACCCAGCATGTGTAATCTTCTGTCATTTGTTCCAAACTGCTGCATGGTCAGTCATCTCTCGTGCTGCACTGCGGGAGACAGAAACCAAACCCAGATGAGTCATCTTAAAAAAGACAAACAATACAAAAACAAAACACTCTCTGAAACGTATCACATGGCAGCTTTGAGAACCAGCGGCTAATGCTTATTTTGGGGGGTTAAAATATAAACAGTTACTGAAATGAAACCATGCGAGAAAACATATGAAGTTATAGAATAGTATGCATCATGTTTTACAGGTTCATCCTATGTTTTGTATGTAAAATATATTTAACTACCCAACAGTATATAAAATACTTCAAATCAGCTCTAACAGTAAAAATATTAAATACACAGGAGTGCATCAGTAATATAATACAATAGTAAAACACTCACATGGGTCTGCATAGTGAGTACTTTTACTTTTGATACTCAAAGTACATTTTCCTGATAATACTTACATACTTGTACCTAAGTAATATTTTCAATGCAGGACTTTTAATGGAGTATTTACTTTTGGTGCTACTTTAACTCAAGATCTGGATACTTCTTCTAGTCCTGCCTCTGTAACCACAAAAGGTTTTATACAAATTTATTTTCACATATCCATAAGTTCTCCGCAACACCTGTAAGCAGTTTCATGTGTAAAATTCCCCTTTAAGTACAGTACTTGAGTAAATGTACATTATACATTCCTCCACTGTGATCTCAGCTAAACTCACTCAGGATTTTGTGATGTTGCAAAGCTGGGATTCAGCTGCTGTGACAACTTGCCACGCCATTTGAAGAGGTTGAAACACAAAACCCAAAATGTGTCATACTCTGAAAGTTATTCCCTCGTTTTCCAGCCTTCGGCAACTCTGCCTTCAATCACTTACAACAAATGGACCAAGGTGACTGGCAGAGAAGGTCCCAGATGAAGTAAAACCAAAACAAACAGCGTGCCCGACCTTCTTGTCAGCAGGCTTCAATCAAACAGCTCCGAGTGCGTCGCTGCAGCGAGTCAGTGTATATTTGGTTTCCTTTGAGCTGCTGTAACAGTCGGGGCTGATTCATTACTGCAGGCATTAAGGCCACCCTCGCAGCAAACAGCCAGTCGTTGTGTGGCAGCCGATGGCCTGGAACCTGGTCCAGATGCTTTTAACAGAGGACGAGTAATGGACCACATCTCAAGTCCTGCAGGACAGGGAGGCTGGAAAATAGTGGGTCAAATAGAAGTTCCCCCACCCTTGTCGCATATACAGTAGCTCTACTGTGCAACAGTTCTTGAGTGTTTATTAGAAAAGACTTAATTTCTACTGTTTATCGCAATCTGCCAGATATTGATGATGTGCTTTACAACAGGATCCCCGCCGCATATAATTAGTCATCGGAAAGATTCAATGGGATGGTTATTTTACAAGCCACAGCTAAGATGATGAGTAAGTTCACTTCTGTAGTTATATTAGCTGAGGAAGGAGTCACTAAGTGTAGGTTCATGCCCATAGTTTCCTGGTATAGTCTGGTTTACAGTTTTATGATTCTTCCCGTAAATAGCCCCCCCCCACCACCACCAGAGTCACGTAGAAGAGCAGTCATGGGAACTGTGGTTGAATCTTAATTAGAGAGATTGCGATGTGTCTGTGTGTCAACAAGTTGAACTGGATTAATGATTATTGTGTAGCAGAAGTGGTTTGGTATGTTTGAAACATCATAATTGCCACCTAGTACCTGCTGGCTTTGAGAGTTTAAACCTATATTAAGAGTTTTGAGGGCAAACTCTGGGATTTCAGCGGTAAACAAAACATTAGATTCACCACAATCAAACAATACATCTGATAAATAATCGTATTAATAATCACAGAGTTGGATTTATGGCAGAGTGGATGTTTACATGAGTTCTGGTTTGATGCTAAAAACAAAAAGAACCAGAGTGAAATCCAGCAGCAAATATAGCAAAAAGGGGATTTTATTTTACCAGTGTCTGTTCTCAAACCACTTTGGTGCTAATCCAGAAAGAAGAGTTAGACAGTAAAACTAAGAAAAGTGTCCCACAAAGCCTCAACTGAGCCAGCAAACTTTATAAAATAGAAGGCTCATCTCATGTGGTGTCTTTTAAAGACTCACTTGCTGAGGTTAGCTAAACACAGCTGTGGCATTTCAGGACAAGCAAATGTGTACTTGTCTCAACAATAAGCACTTTGGTAGTTGAATTACAAACCTTTTTTGTGCTTTTTGGTTCAAGTGAAACATGGGAAAAAAGATCCTTATTGAAGTGATAGATGTGAACACACAGAGTAAACAAAATCCAGTTTCGTATATCCTTCCTAAATAATCCTCGATGGTGTTACAGAGGCGTCAGAGTGGATTTGCAGTTACAAACTGAGTCTTGTTGCTGAACTTGTATCAATACAGGCAGATATGTCTGTAACTAATATGTATTTGTATCAACTTATTCCGATGCTTGTGTTATACAGTATCTCATTGTTTGAGCAAAACAGAGAATTACAGTTATCAGTTCATCAGATGCAGGTGAACGCCACTTATCAGGGAAAATCTGAATTTTCTATTTATTGATCTAGTTTGTTTCCTTTCTTATAACTAAGACCAAAAGTCTGAAACCTTTTTATGGATACAACAGTGGAACATTTGTCAGTCTGACCACAGAACCTCTGCTTTTTAAGCAGCACTAATCATATTTTGATATAAACAATGCATCAAAATGACTATGTGTAATGTGTCGCTTGTAGTGACAAATGATAATACGTCAGTGTTGCGCTTAGAGCTTGTTCCACTGCCCCAAAATGACCCAAAAAACTAAAGCAGAAATAATGAAGCTTTACAGTAATGCTAGCTACCTTTGGATTTGGCACCCACAAATAAAAGCCACTTTTCAAACGTTATAATTAAGAGTTGTAAAGGGTGTTCAGGAACATTTAGCAATCAAAATAGTTGCGTTTTGTGTATTTTGTTTTGAGTATGCATGTACATTTCTTTTGAACAGGGAGTTACTAACATATATCACTACCAATAAACGGATCACACCGGAGACATATGGAATTAGCATCATGTGTTTCCAGGTAGTGATTTGCAATCCTGTCATTGCTTTTTATTATTTTCTATATAAATCATATGATATTTTATGTTTCAGAGGGAAAATAAGTGTTGTAAATCTTAGTTCTTGGATTTAAAGAAATACATAGGGACAACTTTTGTGGGTAGAAATACCCACAGGTGTAGTATATTTCAGGTTAGGACAATATGTTTGCAAGAGAACACACTCTCATAAATGTGGCTGGCTGACCATTAAAGAAAACATGTGAATTACGTAGCTAGTTTCACAACTGTCTCTCTTGTTTTTATAAACGACATGGTGTCCCAGTAACAGAGAAAGTTGGCTGGAGGGTGAGAGTTTACACTTCTCTAAATAAATTGCGCCTGAGGGCCTCCCTTTTCAAAAATAGGTTAATCCTGCGAAACCAATTTTGTGGGCTATGAATGTGGTAATAAATCGTCATTTATTCGACTTTCTAGTCATTAACCTTTATTTATTTCAGGGAAATTCAGTGAGCACAGCCGCCTGCTTTACATTCTTACGCTTACACACATCCACACCTTGGAAACGTACAGAAAGACTACAGTTTTCTACCAGTAAACACTGTGCAGGTGGAGATTAATAGCGAGGGTCATTTTTGAGAGACAGGAAAGTGTTACTTATTCATTTTCCCCAGCCGCAATTTTTCAAACATTACAGAAAAACAAACCTTGCAGATATAACAGCAAAACTCAAAGCTTTAGGGCAACCGCTGTTTCCCCTGTAACCTCCAAACTCTTGAGAAAAGCTTTCAATAGCCCGAAATATCAAGCAACAGGGCTTTACATAATCCTCATTAATAAATGTAGAAACTATACTAATTCCCTGACAACATTTTCTCATTACTCAACTCGACAAGCATTCAAAAAACTGTCCGTCTACGAAATCCGAAAATAAACTTTCTTTCTAACTTAAGCCCAACTGTTGTATCGGCATGGCCAATATAATATGTCAATTTAGTTTATTACAGATATACAAGTAATGGCAAACATGTTGGCCATTAAGTAACAAGAAATGCCAAATATAAAAAGAAAAACAGTGTTGTCCTAACATAGTTTGTACACCTGAAGACACTCAAGTTTATTTTTTTCAATTGTTAAACGTCCCCTTTGTTAAATGTCCCTATCTTGGTCAGCGTTTTAAATAACCAGATTTAAAAAGGTCCCTATTAACATTGTATACGTTTATGTTAAAACTAAATACCAGTCGATATATTGTTATCTTTTTTTTTTTTTATTTATTTCTTTTTTTTAAATTCTCTGTACCTGGCCTTAAAGTCCATTGTGATGTTTTCCAAAGGCTCAAACGCCCTAAAAAGCGATGTTTTTCTCCATCGCCACATAAGACAGAAACTCACACCAAATGGCTCCAATAGTTCTGCTGATGTTCTCACTCATCCACTACGACAGGAACAGCTTTTTATTAGCGACTGGTGGGAAATCACCATGCAGTTTAGTTCACCCAGAAGACACAGGGCAAATGCATACATCTTACTATTATGACGAGACTCAAAAAGGAAAGATTCACAGTTAAGGAAGTAATGCAAAACAAAATTTAAAAGATTGTCTCTTCGGATCAAACACATTGCTGAGTTAGGAGCACAATCCTGCCTGCTGAGAGACGAACAGCTGGATTTTCTGTTTAAACTAGGGGGTTCAATTTAGGTCTGGCTATTATAGGATATTCAGAGGGGTTTGTTCTTTCAAAAGCATGCCAACTTTGTATGTAATATGCATAACAGCTAAGAAAATATTATGTTTTTGTTGTTGCGTCTTCTTTGACCATTATAAAAATGTCACAGCAACGCGAGCTGTCAAACAGCTTCAGCTGAGAAACCTAAACAAGAGGCTTGTGAGGTGGAACCTCCTGAAACATTTATTTATACTGAGGGAAGAGGCCCAACCTGAAGCTGCTGACCTGACACTGAAAGCTGCAGAGCTGCACAAAGACGAAGACTGTTGATTAGAGGTGAACAATACCTTTTATTCCCCCAAAAAACTGAACTGAGTACAAAGTAATTCATGTGAATTATGCTGAGAACTGACTCAAGAAGTAATATACCAAAAATGACACATTAATATGATGCATGTATCAATCAAACTCCTGTCTCATCATTCCCAAACCTCAACCAAGTTGTTTTGGTGCCTAAACCTAAACAAAAATGTAATTTCACATCATGGTCCTTTGCTGTATGTCATCCCCTGTCTCTCCCTCGTCCACATCTCACGCTGCACTATCAATAAAAGGCACCAAAAGCCCAAAAAATAATCTTGAAAAAAAAAATGAAATAATAAAAACTGATTTTGTTGTCAACAGTGATTTGTAATAGTTTTGGAAGGCACAGACAAGTGATATTATTCTGCTGAGTTCGATAGAGGGGTCAGATCAAAAAACGCCTCCATGTGTTCAGCTGTGCCCAGAACACATCTGACCACAACAAGTAGGTATCATATGGTTTAGCACTCTCACCAAAAAAAGGTCTGCTGTGAAAGTGAAGGCTTTAAAGACCATTTACTTAAACGTTGACCTTGAGTGCAAACAGGAAATCAAACACATATGGACAGCTGGGTCATGCCGATGACCAGGTGGAACGTCTGAACACATTAACGTCACTGATGAGTGACACATGGCTGCAAGTTGCCACCTCGTTTCTGAACATGACGGCTCAGTGTGCCAGTCTGATTCCAGCAGCCAAGTCTACAGAAAAAGGTGCTGATGACAATTTTTCCAGAAATTTCAAAATGTGCCAAGTAGAAATCCCTGCACCATCCAAGTGAGTGATCAGAAGCTGCGGCAATACTGTGACAAAATCCAATTCTGATGCCAATGCCACTAAGCCATGTCTACATTTTGCGGCTTTGCTCAAAATCTAGGTGACAAATCCACTGATGACTGTGGAAACAGAGCTAGAAAATGAAGTGAGGAATGTAAAACCAACACAAGACCCCAGCAGCGGAGGTGATTACTCTTCCATCCCTGGTTATATTGATACTCCAGCTGGAAGAGGCAGACATAATGCTGGAGGGAAAGGCACATGGGTATTTTTTTTCTGGAGTTATGAGCCACAAATCAAGATCCAATGACAAGACATGGCAAATAATGTTTACCAGAAGAACAAGACAAATTGAGACAATCCAACTCGAATCCAAATTTAAACCTAAATAGAAGACAGCAATCATCCACAGATACAAAAAAAAAAAGAAAAAAAAAAAGTGTCACATCCAGAAAACCGTTTAGCCCCCTGGAAACAATAATTGTCCTGGATTATCCTAGATCCACCAAAGGTTTTCAAGGATCGCAGACAAGACAAGATCCAAATCATACAGTATCATTAAGAGTGCTGTTATTCTCTGTCAGATATGTGCGTGAAAATACAGAATGCACTCATTCACATCTACCCTCATCTGGAAAGTTGCAAAGTCTAACAGCTTGTCTTTGTTTAAAGTATCAAGACTAGTGTCAATAAGATCGATACCAAGAAAGATCACATTCTGGGCATATGAACACTCTTTAGTGTCTTTCTCATGAGGCATAAACATTTAATACATTCCTGTACCACACATTTATATTATTTTTTTTATGTATATATGAGTCCTATATTTTAACTTGTACAATTTTATATCTTAGATTCTTATTTGTCTGCACCCTCTGCTTCTCTGCTAATTCACACAATAAACATACTGTATTATTTACCATAGTCTTGTGTTTTAGCATGCATGCAAGTAAAAAATAATTATGTTCTCAGTAACACAGAAAATACTCAAGCAATACCCGATGTGTTATACCCGTTTGACCTCAAGTCATGTACGTGATCAATGTGGCAACACAGTGCTGAAGCGCTGTTAAACAAATCTCCTCAGTTATTTTGATAAATGTGATCATTTGTTTCATTGATGTGTGAACACTCCCAAATCCATAATACTGCAGGCTACTTTGTTTAGTTCGATTGAAGCCAGAAAAGATTCTTTGGCACTTTGCAGATTTTGAGAGGCAGTTTGGGTCAAAGTAAACTCAGTGGGAGCAGGTGAATAACTCCATCTCGTGTTGCACAAAACAAGAAAGTGTTATTGAATCAGAATTCATGCATGTCATCTTAGCAAGCGGCTTTCATTGCTGTTAACTTTAGACACAGTGATCTTCCCGGGGCTCTTCTTCTATGGTGAGACAGTAAAAACTTCAAATAGCGCTTTTAGAAATGTGAAATCTACTATAACTCTCAGCTAACAGCAGAGTTTTTTCTCATTGTTTATTTTTACTGGATGTTCTTTCTTAAATATTTCACATATCTCCATTTTCAATAAACTAGTTACAATCTTTCATAGATACCTCATCACTGTTTAAGTGCGAGTGCACGTTGACACACATAAAGAGGGGGAGGAAGTGCATTTACTGAGATGCTGTATTTGAGTACAATTTTGAGGTACTTTACTACAGCATTTCCATTTTATGCTACTTTATACTTCCACTACATTTCAGAGGGAAATGTTGTACTTTTTACTCCACATTTATTTGACAGCTATAGTTACTAGAAATGTAGCAGTATGCTTAACATACAAAAAATAAGACTTATGAAATGTGATGCATTGTTTTAAACGACTCAAAAGTATATAAAGGGGGTTACAACAGAGAAACAGAAATAATAACCCAATAATGTTTTTTAAAACAATAAAACAGTCATAGGAGCCATTTTCTGTGTAATGAGTAATGTTATTTTAAAAAGTCTACTTTTACTTTTAACATTTAAAGTACTATGGAGCCACAGAAAGGGTCATGACGGAAATTTTGCGTTCCCTTACAATAACTTTTGCTGAACCAGAAGCAATTAAAAAGGAGAGATGTTTATTATTATACATAATAATTATGCACTTACTGCTCATCACTCGTTTGAAAAGGCCGAGCTGCGACAGTATAACTCCACTGGCTGTGAGCACAGCTGCTCTGTCTGGCTGTGCTGTTGAAGCTGTGGCTACAGTAGATGTGGTTATTGCTCGGACTGTGGCTGCAGTTTTGGTTATATCTATGGTGGCTGCAGAAGCTGTATTGTGACTACACGTTGCTGCTCCTACTAACATCAGCCAAGAAAGAATCTTTAAAAAAGGAACCATTTTTTTTTCCTACCGTATCACCGCGCAGAAGGAAGCGTGCATCTACTCATGGACGAGAGGCTCGCGGCCGTGGGATGAACATTAAAGGCGTCTTCCTCGGCGGAGCTGTAGTCTTAGCTAGCTCAGGTGAGCTCAGAAGAACTCAGGAGAGCCTCTCGTCCATGAATAGATGCACGCTTCCTAATACAGTTTGGTAGAAAGAAAATAGTTCCTGCACGAAACTCTTCACAATAAATTCTGCGGATTATCTTGACTAACCGGGTCATGTTTTTTCGAAAGAGATATTGCTGTTGAGTTTTACTAATCTATTTTTGGGGCGTCGAGCACCACAAGCAGAGTGCCATCTACTGTCGGTCCATTGTATTCGACTGGATACTGTACGGCCTATATCTTTAACACTCGGCAACATACACCAATACAATGCAATAACACTACAGGTAAGAGGAAAATTAAGTATTTTTCATTTTGGGGTGAACTGTCCCTTTAGGCCACTTTAATCAGTTGTGTCACACATACACCAAAGGAGCCATGTAGTTAGTTTTAGACCCATTATAAACTAATGTGCCATAATCATAAGAACCAAAGCATAACCACAATCACAGCGACAGCCAAAGCCATTTCCTCCCATGGCTGAAGTCAGAATCAGCATCTGCAGCAGCCACTTACACTTACAGAATACTTAGTGCTGGTAGGTGGACTTTGTTACCTTTGGACAAAGTCAAACTAGTTGTTCTCCCCGTTTCCAGTTTTTATGCAAAGCTAAGCTAACCAGCTGCTGACTGTAGCTTCAATACCGTACAGACATGAGGTGTCGGTCTTCCCGTCTAACTCGCTGCAAAAAAGAGAATAAACTTATCTTCTAAAACGTCGAACTTTTAAAAAATAAAATAAGACTTAAGTACTTGTTAAATCGATCAATTGAATGGTCTATAAAATGTCAGAAAATAGTAAAAACCTAACCACTCAAGTTTCTCAAAGTAGAAGGTGATGTCTTTAAATGTCTTGTTTGTCAGTCCAAAACCCAAAGATATTCAGTTTGATGTGATATAAAACAGAGGGAAAATAGGAACTCTTCATATTTGAGAGGCTGAAAACAGCATTTTCTTCCATTTATGCAGTTGCCGATTGATTTTCTGTCGATCGACGAATCGATTAGTCGACTAATTGTGGCAACTTTACTTGTAACAGACTATTTTTACATTGTTGTATTGATACTTTTAGGATCTGAAAACCTACACCACTGATATGTAGTAGATATAACCATGAGAGTGAAATTACAGGAAATAACTTATGAGTGCTGGAAATGTGAATATGTTTCAGTTTTTTTCTGAGATTGATGTTAACGTCTCATCATTCTGTAAAAGTGAAAAAAAAAAGCAAAAGTGATGTAGTCAAAGTCAAGTTTTAGTTTCATTATTTCTAAACTGGAGCCAAAAGGCGGGTGGATCTCTCCCTCTTGCTCCATCAGTGCTCACCTATCCCTCCGTGCTCTCCTCTTGGCAGACCTAAACATTTACAAGCAGGTGTGGATCTGTGAGAAAATTTGACTGAGCGCAGATGGCAGGAAATTCCAGTGAAATGACAGTGGATCGGTCCAAACCACAAGACAGTGTGAGCAGAGCCCGTGAACCAGATACAGCGGGGCCAGCAGCAGCAGAAGTAGCGCCTATGGACTCGACTTGGACTCCCCAGCCTGCCAGCGTCTTGAAATAGGAGCGGCTTCAAAAGACGTCTGTTAAAACTCTTCTGCGATGGACTGAGTCTGGTGTGGTACTACTGACTGACTCCAACGTGTCTTTCAAAACAAATTTTGGGTGGTATTTGGTCCGTGAAACCTTGTGAAAATAGATTATGTTTTGCATCTAGCGGTTTTTATAGAGCTGCGTTCGGTGAAACATCAGCATTTCTGCCAATAGATCAGGCAGGACTATATCAAGCAATACTTTCCAGCTCTGCATGCAGCACTCCTCCATATGATGTCATGGGAGAATTCATTTTACACAACTAGCAGACAGGGCTAAGTACCTAAAAGACTAGAATTAAAGTTTGTTTTTATCCGTCATTTTGAATATTAGCATGATAAGTAAACTATTGCTGTTGTCTGAATAAATACTTTGAAAGAAGATTAAACAATATCAGAGCTTCTCAGGGCCCTCCCCCCTCTGAAAGGTGAGTTTTGAGGTGAACTTTGAAGCAATCATGTCATTAAAAAAGTACTAGCAAAAGAAGTAAAATCAGGCTACCAAAAGAGAAAAGATAGAGAGCAGTGAGACAGAAACAAGAGGAAAAGCTGCTGTTGACAAAATTAGCAGCAGCGTTTCAGAGCAGTTTAATATCGGTATGCAACATGAATAACTACCATAGTTAGCTTGCTGATAAATGAAGCAGCATTTCTTTTGGTTTGAGAAACATCCCCAAAGAGTGAATCAGCTGCAGGTCAATTATCACCATCTGCTCTTGTTACTGAGGATGTTAGACACGGTTAGCTCATAAAGTGGCTACTAAAAGTCATTTTGAGCTGTAATTTTCAGCAGTTTACACTGAATGGAGATTTTTTAAGCTATTCGACCCTATGTATGTATGTATGCATGTATGTATACCTTATTTCATGGGATATTTTGGACTTATACATTATTATTACATACATATATAAAACATTTCTTTAAAAACCAAATAAAACACAGCATTTGAATACTGATTTGGACGTCAATCACTATGACAATGTTCAAAGTTTCAAAGTTTCAAAGTTTCGAAGCTTCGAAGCGCTCGGGTCAGCCCTAATATGAGGCCCTGCTTTGTGTGCGAGACCACTGCTAGCAGAATACAATAGCTTTCTAAAAAAGGACTGTGAAAGTTTTAAAGTCATATTGCAAATACATATGGGATTAGATGGGAGGGAATGAAGCTGAGAGTGCAGTAAGGAGAAGAAAACGCGTATTAAATTACTCAAAAAATAAAATGAATGCTGTAAACATACACTTGTTCCAGGTTAGGATTGTAACTTTTGCCAAAACAACAATTTTCTGTCTGGGCATCACTGAAAACTCACATTTTAGTTCCTATTTAACATTTCTCCCTGTGTTTCCAGCAGGGCCTCTGAATACTTTGAAACACTCCTCTTTTATTTTTTTATACAAAAACTTTGAAGTGTAAATTTGGATTTCCTCTGGGAGCAGATGAAACGAGGAAAACTATGTGACCTGTACGTCTCCATAGCCGATTCTGCAAGGCGTCGTTAATCTTGACAGATCTCTTTAATTGAACTGCTCTATTTGGTATGCTTGTATGTTAGTTTTAGGTGGCTCCCAGGAATAATATTTAAACTCTATTGCAACTCCCCCCTCTACATGGTCCTCTCTTAAGTGTACATGTCCCAAAACTAACTCATGCAAAAACAGTGCATTATGTTGCTACTGACTGACTACATTATCTGCAAGACATTTACTTCAAATCAAACATAATAATATTCACATTTTTTAAGACTATTCCTTTTTGTTGCTGAGTTTCTATTTACCAATGTGCATGCTGTAATACCGTTTGCTGTTGCACTGATTTGAATCAAACTCTCTGCTCTCTTGCTGTTGTGCTGCTGCAACTCTGACCTGCCACCGAAGACCTCATGGGAAATAAACTAATTAGCTTTATTGTGTTATCCTTTATAAAAGCCTTGTGTCTTCATCTACAAACTGTAAAGAAAATAGACTACACAGCTTTATATAGCAGGATAATAGGTTGTCAAACTGTCTAGCCTGGTGGAAGTGCAACTCTTCTTCAAGTGATCAATATTTTTCATATTTAAATTGAAATGTGTAATGTACACAACCTGCTCAGCACCAAACAGTTGTCAGACACAGTTAGTGACTGGCTGGTGAACATAGAGGAGCATTTAGCAGCTAAAGAGCCAGATATTTCCCTCAGGAAACCAGAGCAGAATTAAAAAGGAGAGTGAATTTGGATTTCGATAAATCCAGTGGCCAGAAACTCGACTCCAAATAAGTGCTTATGTTGTTCAATATCTGCTGGGTGTTTAAATAGGCAACTGTTTGCCATCAAATTGCCCATATTAACTTTACTATGTCAGATAGTGTGTCCAAGTAGCCACAAATCTATTAATACTGCTTTATAATGAAGTTAAATAAATATGAAAGACTGTAGCTATTGGAGCTATATGGACATACAGTATACAGCTGTATTTGCTGTAGCAAAACAATTACTTTGCACACATACACAATCAGAAAAGTACATAATTATATAATTTGACATACATATCGCATTTCCCAAACAATTTAACACAGGTGGTAACCCGTCTAAACACATACCTGTTGTCAACTCTGTTATCATGCGCTGTCTCTTTGGTTAGCTATATTTATACAATTGTACCTTGTTTTTCCTGCTGCTGTCGTGTTTGATAATCCTCTCAAAAAGATATCTGAGACACTGAAAGTCTGTTCTTGGCCAGGTAACGTTAACCATCGCCTCCGAAAACACACGCGCGAAGGGTGTCTCTGACAAGCTAGCAGTTAGCCATTTTGTCAAGTTTTTCGTCAAAAAGGCAGACTTTTAAATGCGTGCTGGAGAAGCTAAACCACATTGTCATGGTTACGTTCCAACTACGAACACGTGACGACAACAGTACATCAAATAGCCAATGAGAATGCAGCGGGCAACAGACAATTATCTCTGGGCATGCGCATTGTTCCCCGCACTAAAGGCACTTGACGTTGTGCGACCTCTCGAGCCAAGGCCATTTAAAACACCATTTCAGAACAGTATTATTTTATTAAAATCTTAGCAAAATTCTTAGCATTCACAAAAGTAAATTATATAACAAAAACAACTTTATTTAAAGTTTTGTCATAAATAAAATGTAACAATATATACAAACTATTCAGCACTCTACTAAGCCTTAAAGACGATTGATATATGCAAATTACATTTTTCATGATTTAATTTACTTACCCCCTAACCCCTGGTTCATTGTTTACTGTATATGTCTATTGTGTGTTATTGCAAAACAATACAACCATTTGTAACTATTAGCCACTGACCTTAAATTGTAGAATAATGATAAATATCAGCAGCAATTGAGGATTTTGTCATGCAATAATCCAGAACTAAATTCATTTCTATGTTACTCAGTGTCACTAAGACCACACTTTTTTCAGCTGCCAGTAGGTTGCAAATCTCTTTAATACATTTGTTTTCTATTCAAGTCTTGCGAGAATAACGCCAAGCTAGAATCTGGAGTTTATAATCATCATGTAGAAATAAACTATATATTAACTGGAACTTTTATTATCACACTAATTGACTTGACTGGACTGTGCTAAGAGGAAAAGTTCTAGGACTTTAAATAATTTCCCAAGTAAACATGATTTAAAAAGACATTGGCCTGCAGTTAATACACACCAGAAACAATGTTGAAACAGTTACCTCTGATACTCACAGCGGGTCCTATTACCCAGCTGTGTCACCCTCGGGTGTTGCAAAAGAGCACGCACCTCTAAGCCAGAAATAATATTTCTGAAGCAAACCAAAATGAGCTCTGCTTGTAGGGCAATCACTGTTAATGTCCGTGAAAGGTATGTAAGGACCGGGCAGCTGAGAAAAACAAGTGACGAATCATTTCATCAGCATACTATGAACACAGGCAGCGCTGTCATAAAGCAGCAGTTCAAACTAGCAGGAGATCGGATGTGACAAATTTCAGACTTCAGGCTGTTTTTTTTCATGGTAACAAATATTTATGTAAGAGAAAGCAAATTAGTTTCTTGCCTAAAACTAATAACTCCCATATGATCGGACTAGTGTCTCACTGACTTTGAACTCTTAATTAAAAACATTAGGTCATCTTTGTAAACATGAGTATTAAAGAGGTATTAGTAAGTAAACTGGGACTTTAAATGACCTCTAATGGCCACCAGAGGGGATTGCAGTAATAAGTTGCTTTCTTCCAAATATTGCTCAAAATTTAATCCAATTTACTCAAAGTAAACACATTTTTTTTTTGTCTCAACAGGTGTTTCCATCAGTTGGTTTTATGCAAGTAGTAAGAAGAGGGTGTAACAAGATTACATAATCAAAAGAGCTCCAGTAACTCCAACTTTTTCCTAAGTGCTTGATTTGTTTCTTACCGGCATTCGTGTTTTTTAGTATGGGGATTTTCTGGTAAAAGGAATAGTTTTGGTAATAATTGGCTTTCTTGCCTAGAGTTAAATGAGAAGATCGATACCATTCTGATATTTGTTCACCTAGTATTGTGCACCTCCTATAGGAGGGGATTAGCTTAGTTTAGCATAAAGACAATAAACTTTAAAGTCGCTTCAAACCAGGCTAGCTGTTTCCCCCTGTTTCCAGTCTTTATGCTAAGCGAAGCTAAGCGGCTGCTGGCTGTGGCTTCATACTTACTGTACAGATATAAAGTGGTATAAACTTCTAATTTAACTCTCAGCAAGAAAGACAATGAGTATATTTCCCAAAATGTCGAAGCAAAAGCAAAAAAAATGAAGATGTGTTAATTGTAGTTTCATCAACCTTTTGCAATTTTGTTGTTGATATGTCAACCTTTTCCACCTCAGACAAGTATGAGTTATTATAATTTGTTTTTTATATTTAGTTGTTTTTCTCTCATTTCTTCTGTTAACACAAAGGTGCAAATTCAAAATGTGTATAAAAACAGTCAAATCCAATTCCAGGTCCAACACATGCAGACACTGAGGGAAGAGGCATTTAGGCAGCAGTAGCTCAAAGTAGGGACTTAGCTTGGGAACCGGAGGGTCGTTGGCTCAAGTCTGAGTGTGGACTGGTACCTGGAGAGCCCCTGAGCAAGACCCCCACACTGCTCCCCAGGCGCTGCATAGTCGCTGCCCACTGCTCCCAATACTAGGATGGGTTAAATGCAGAGTCTAAATTTCACTGTGTGTGCTGTGCTGTGTACATGCGTGACGATATAAAGTTGATTCGATTCAAATCTTCCATTTCCATTAAGGATCCTAAATACAGTACTGGTTGTTTGACAAAATAGTCCTCAACTCAAGGTCCACTTTTTGTTGTCACAATTCATTCACTTATGAGGATTGTGAAGTTAAAAGTGGCAGAAAAATCTTGAGTACACGCAACAGTTTTGACTCAAGGTCCACTTACTCGCTTGTTTGGGAGCATTTGACCTCAACACACAGCTTCAACGACTGCTTCCAAGGTCACTAATGAACTGGACAAAAGTGTTATTTATGAGCCTGAAAAAAATTGTAATTTCCCAGGCAATATGTCCTCATCTAACTCTTTATTTATTTTTTATCACATATATGCATGCAGTGGTAATTGAACTAAATTCATTTTGTCACTGAATGAATGGCGTGTAATAACCTCACGACTTGTAGAATCAATGGATTCTGTTTTGAGGTTCATACTTTCACTTGTAATCGGATGAAATATTTTGAAACTGTTGTTTACATTTTGAAAAGTCAGCATCCACTAAAATTGAAAAGCTATTGTTATTTCATCCCCCTGGTGTGAAATCAAGACGAACATACACTGCCAGGGCAAACAAATATTTTTGGGGCGAAACAAATCTTGGCTCGCTGCTGTCTCTCGCTCGTATAGCACCATGCTCCATCTGAGCACTTGAACAAACAATCTGAGCATCTGGTGAAACAATCGCTGAGTATTGATCAACAACCTGATCAACCCCCCAAAAGGCATTTTAAGGGGATTTTGTGCTTTACGGAATAGTTCAACTCTTGTTTATTACCCTTTAATTGACACATATGTAAGAATAAATTAGGTAAATGATGAAATTAACTGTGACTCAGCACTTACACACCTCTGTGCAATGGGAGCACTGGCAGAGAGGCCTGTGAGTATAAACCAGCACAAGCTCCATGTCAGTGATACCATGAGACTAATGATTAAAACAAGCCTTCTCATCTGTTTGGCTTCCAGAAAGCCAGATTTCCACCCCCTGCGCAGCACTTTTCATTCCAGCAACATTACATAAATCAATGCACTGCAGAGGAGTGGAAACGAAGAGTCCCACAAGTAATAAGAGGGAAAAAATATCCCATTTGGGTAAGAGTTCACTACAGTATAGAGCAGCATATCTATTAATTGTCTTCCTCAAATCCTTGTTGCACAATCAAAACAAGTTATTGTGTAATCCACGATACTATTAGACCTGAGAATGACATTTCTTAACACCACTGTAGAACAATGTTCCTCTATCTAGGGAAGTTTTTCATCATGTATCATAAACTTTTGACATGTTAGTGGTTGTAAAGCTGTTGCTAATCCACCAAACAATGGTTCATGTGCCAGCTGGAGTGACTTTGAATGTTTATAGGCAGCTGCCAACATTTACAGTGATGTAGCATTTACCTCTTAATACTTCTTATTTTTTTCCATCATGCTCATAGTCAAAAGAGAAAAAGTAGATTTTGAGATGATCTAACTGAACAGTTAAAACACTGAATGCGCATTAAAAACGTTTATATCTACACGCAACATAAATCATGTGGTAACGTCTTCATTGTCACTTTAAGTCTGCATGACAACACGGTTTCTAAAACTTTATACATTTGAAACACTTTATAAAGTAAAGTTATAACACTTCTGATCTTACCGTTTTGCGTCCAGTCATAGTTCACACAGCTTGTTAGTAGGTCTTTGCCTCGCGCTGGCTGCACGCAGATTGTGCTTCCCACTGTCACAGCAGCGCTCTCTGCACCGCGAGCTCACTGTCTGCATCTGCTTTGCTGCGCGCGCAAACGCACGCACGCACAGGCAAACTTTTTTTGTGTGCGTCTTAAATAATAAACAGAAGATGTAATGCCACTTATTATATTCACTTAATGAAAGTCTCTGTGGTACTTAACAATGCTTTTTTTTTTTTTTTTTCTTTTTTTTTTTTTTTTTAACTAAAGTTTGCCTCCAAAATGTAGCGGAGTAGGACTATAAAGTCTGAGAAAATGGACATAATCAAGTGAAGTACCTCAGAATTATTCTCAAGTCCGATGCTTGAGTAAATGTACTTAGTTAATTTCCACCACTGACCATTAATAAACACAACTTCTGGGTTGCCAGGTTGTGGCTGATGTTTATCCTCCTGTATCTTTGCATGTCATGTAAACTCCTCCGATGGACCATTTGACCTCTGACCTTCTGGAAAGCAGCAGCAGGGCATCAAAATCAGTTTATTAACAATTTACTTACATTCACAACCACAGATTAGGAGAATTTAACCTTTTATTAATGACTCATTAACATTTAATATTATAGATGACTTTGCTGACGTTCGCTTTTTTTTTGCGTTTTGCCCTCTTAAACCTTAATAACATTTATAACTGCAAATTCAATGGTTTACTACCTTTTATTAATAACTAACAACCTTTCTAATTGCAAATTTGACGTCTTATTAATAAGTGTGAAAAGTAAAAAAGTAGAAGGAAGTATCCCAACCTGGCCAAAGTTCTTGTTAATAATTGCTTATAAGTGCTTTATAAAGCATTAGCCTAAATTATTTATTAAAGATCCCCAACAGGCATGTTTTAAGATATATAAAAAGTTCAATTACTCAGTTTAAAATCTCATAAAAATGAATGGGACTTATGCTCAATAGTTAGTTAAGAGCTACTTCTATTGTGATTTACAATAATATAAAGGACCTCGCTGAGCAAAGTCCCAAATAGAGAGAGTTCATATGGTAAAAGACAGTCAGAGACATATTTCAAGTATAGGCCATTGAGTTATTTATAAACAAGCAGCTCGATAAGCTTTATTCTCTGACATGCTGGAAGAGACCTGAGGGTGTGATGTGTTTAGTTTCCTCTGCCTTCGTTCGGAGACCTGACAAGAGACTGCTACAGTAATCTAACCTGCTGGGAATGAAAGCATAGATTCGTTCCTTAAATCCTGGCTGCACATGAATCCACTGATTCTTGCTATGTTTCTAAAATGATAACATGCAGACTTTGGCTTTGACTTTGGTTTGACATGGCTTTTAAAGAATTCTGAAGTTTTTGTTGGTTTTCAGAGCTGCTTCCAGCCCTACTTCTTGTGCGCCAAATACATTTATTTTCTTAGTTTTGTCTACATTTATGTGGAGGTGTCTGGGCACTTTTAATGATTTGTGTTCAATTCTCTTGCTGAGAGGAATTTATAGGACTGTAGTGGCTTGGGGACAGAGCAAGGGCTGAGGGGGGGTCTGCGACCCCTGGGGGGGGGGGTCTGCGACCCCTAGGGGCTCCTCAGAGTTACAGCAGGGGGTGTAAACTATTGTTTGATAGTGTTTTTTTTAAAACTATTTAAAAAATATATATATATGACAAAAAATACACACTACAGTAACTTGATTCTCACATATTATTAGCAAAGATGAATCAACCTATTTGTAAAAAAAAAATAATAATTTATTTACACAACATTAGTGCAGCATATATCCATAACGGCAAACTAGTTAGCTACGGCTACGTATTATTATTGTAATAACTTAGTATTGGATGCAAAAAGCTGTGTTTATACATGAAACTTTAGGCCACCCTACAAGTTATTATAGGCCACACAGTTTTATACATGCGTAGTAGGAGTCCTTGCTCGGCCTCTTTTTCAGCTAAGGGTTCGTGTCCTAAGAAACGTTGAAGACTTCTGGTCTGGATGATTACGATAGTTGATATTGAGCAAGACAGTAAACCTCATAATGTTCCAAATGTATGCAAAAAGATTGTAAGTTGCTTTAGACAAATGCATCTGCAAACCTCCTAAAATATAATGTATTGTAATTATTTCCAGTGGTATCCCTGTCATTTTGCACACAGTGTGTTTGTGGTGCAGTATACTGACCATATTCTGGTTGTTGGCTTGCAGCATTTCCTATGATATCTCTGTCAGCTAAGTATAATGCACACTGAGGTAAAAAATAAATGCTTAATATTACCCTCATCACATTCATAAGGTAAAGTAAACTCCCTGTCTCCCCACATTTGAACCAATCACATCAAAACTCTGACAGACTGTATGACAGCCTGTCACACATCTGGCCCTTCCGTCCACTGTTAACATTGACAGAAATACACACAGGAGGCACACAAACCTTGTATCTGTGTATGTGATTACACAGTGAAACTGCAAGTCAGACTTGTAGTCCTGATTCTCGAGATGATGCATAGAGCTGTAAACAAGTCCTCTGGGACGGCGCTCAAAACAGAACCAGATGGGGCGAAAACAATTCACAAAAGAACATATTCTCCATGAAAAATTGGGACATTGTAGGGGTTTCATCTCCTAACTACATGCAGAAAACAGCTGGTTTTGGTCTTCCCATCATTTCTCTTTCCATCGCTCTCCTCCTCAGGTGCAATGAAGTCGTTCAGAAATATGAATACACCTTCTTTTACAGCAGACATTTTGACTTCATAGCAGTAAAAGCACAGGTAGTAATAACAATGGCTCTGAAACTGCTGAATGGAATTCCGCCATCATTCATTTTATTGTTTACGCCTCTGCTTTTCCTTCTGTGACACAGCAAAATGTCTTCCATTAAAAAAAAGGCTTTTGGTACAGTGAGAATTTCATCCAGAGGTCATTATTAAGAACAGAAGCCCATTAAAGTTACAATCTCATTTAAATCAAATAAACTCTTAACATTTAACTTGAAATGACATGCTGAAGATGCAAGTGAGACCAATTTCAGACCATTATTTCTTTTATCTGGGCTTCATCCACTGTTTTTTTTTTTTATCTCTATGATAAATTTGCAGACATTTTGACTTCATCATAACGCTGTGGTTTCCCAACCTACGGGTGGATCTGAGGGGTCACAATTTGATAAACTGTGAAAAAAGAAAGAGAAAAAAAAACATGTTTTCTCCAGGCCTCTAATAATCTCTAAATACGTTTATGTGAAAACCAAACAAGGGAACACTGTCATAACAGGGACAGCACAGGATTGAATTAATAACATAAAGAATGGCTGCATTACAGTGAGGTGGGCCATAAGGTTTCTGGACCCTGGTTGGTAATGTGCATGTTGGCTTAAAGGGACACTTAATGCAACAATGTCACCATTTCATTCCTTATAAATAAGTCGAAAAGTGTGCTGTGAGAAAGGTGTGTTGTACCTCACCTGCACACTAGATGTCCTCAGTGAGTTTCCAGCCTCCGTTGATCACCTGACTTTCTTCGTATTGAGCCACCTGCCTGCACAGCAGTTGCTTATTTGCTCATTATTTCCTGCTGTGTGTGTAGAGGAGAGTTTTACTGCTGCGTTTACCATTTAGGTTGCAAAGTTTACAAAATGTGTTGCTTTTGTGTTTGAAAATAAGTTAATTTTGACAGGTCAAGAAGAAACAGGTGTTTGTGAGGTCAAAACTAGCTATTTATTAAAAGGTCTTAGACACACACGCACGCACACACACACACACACACACACACACACACACACACACACACACAC
>CALSBV010009973.1:10465259-10504636 GCA_943590825.1 Bovichtus diacanthus
GTGTGTGTGTGTGTGTGTGTGTGTGTGTGTGTGTGTGTGTGTGTGTGTGTGTGTGTGTGTGTGTGTGTGTGTGTGTGTGTGTGTGTGTGTGTGTGTGTGTGTGTGTGTGTGTGTGTGTGTGTGTGTGTGTGTGTGTGTGTGTGTGTGTGTGAGTGAGAGAGTCATCTCTTGTAAACTTTACTTTGAGTGCTTAAAGGTTTACAGGCTAGCATTATATTATTTGAATTGGAAGGTGTGGTGAACACAGGAGGGCCTAATTAATTCAGTTTTGATAATCATTTGTCAAACAAAAAGACTTGCATGTAAAACTGTCCTACTCTTCTTTCATGTCTTTGCTAATCAAACACTTCTGGCTCTTTTTAATAATTATTCTGAAAAATAACCCTATTGGGTAATTGTTAGATTTGGAGCTGATTTATTGTTTGATCGACAAAAAATTAACCGGCAACTTTTGATAATTGATTGAATGATTGTTTACTCTGTGAGCAAAATGGCCCAAATCTTCTGGTTCAGCTTCTCGATGTTAAGGTTTGCAGCTGGACTCTTGTCATTTAAAACATTTTTTTTTTGTGCCAAACATTCAATTTGAAAACTTCAGCTTTCGTTCTTGTGATGCATTTTTCACTATTTCCTGATATAATAGATACACATAATGACTCAAAAATAGATGAACCAATAGTGAAAATAAACTTTTAATTCCCGTCCTAGTTTGATTTATTTGTAATAGTCGCAGCCCAACAATCAAACAAACCTTTTTAGCCCGGCCCAGTTTAGGTTCTGTGGACAGTTGTGTTCTCCTGTGGATGAGCTTTATTCTCAGTATTTACAATCACTTTGTCGCCATCATACTTGACTTTAATTTCTCACCCAGAGGTCTTTCTAACACTCGTTCTGCCTCCGTTTCCTCTGCAGTGAAAGTTGACGAGCTGCAGACCATCAAGCGGGAGTTAACTCAAATCAAAAGCAAAGTGGACGACTTGCTGGATAGCCTGGAGTGCATGGAGAAGGACCACAGCAAGAAGTCGGGTAGGAGGGGAAACTATATTTTAATACCAGTGCCTGACTCCTGCTTCTATCTATACATTTCTTTTTCTGTTGGTAAAATACAAAGTCCCAAACAAATGCACTAGTATTTGACCAGATTGGTTGCAGAGAGCCACGATTTCTCTGACTCTGATTTCTGAATTTCGGGCAGAAGCTAAGAGTGTAAAAACGGAGCCAGGCGAGGTGACTTCACCGCCGCACCCAAGCAACAAGAAAGACGACGGGCTAAAGAGAGACCGAGAGATCCAGGAGGTAAACGACTCGGACGAGGAGGATGACGACGAGGAGGAGGAGGGAGACCTGCTGGAGGAGGAAGAGGTGCTAGTGCCATAGTTTAATTTAGTTTTTTTGCATCAAAGCTACTCGCACATTTCATTTCACGTCGGTACAATTTTTAAACGGGAGGTTTTTAGTGCTTACACAAAGCGGCAGCAGCTGGAAAAGCGAAGCCTTAAACCTGCAGTCTCTCTAATATCCTGCAGGGGGCGACTCCACTGGTTCTAAAAAGAAGTCAGATTGTATAGAAGTCTGAGAAAATGTTCCTACTTCTCACTTGATTTATTACCTCAGTAAATATTTTCCTGATGATTTTATGTTCTCAATCTCTAGTTTCAAGTGTTCTTCGATACAGCACGATGTTAATTTAGTAAGTTATGGTCCCATTTTAATTAAATTGGATGATAAAGCATCATATGCTTTATGGCGGGGCTACCTCGTGATGGACAAGTCGCTATCAGTTACCTTGATCTGCGTTTCAAACTATGTCCTTTTTTTTTTATTTTGAGAACTGGTCCTGGAAAGTCCCTTTTTTTTTTTCTTTTTTTTTTTAAGTCCTTAAATTTGATCTTTAAGAAGGTGTGGGAACTCTGTGTCCGTCTTTGATACTTGCACAGGTGGCGTGTTTGTAATTGTCAGTGTGCAGTCAAATATGTTAATCTGAAAGTGAAAGAATTTAACTTTCTTTTTTTTTTTTTAAAGATAAGTACATTTATTTGTTCTTCTTATTCTAAATTATAGCTTGATTGATGAAGGTAAAATGTTTTTTATTTTATGCATAAATTAGTGCCTTTGCCAGGGATAAAAACTAGAGCCAGAATGCGTCAAATTAAAACTCCTTTTTAATCGGGCCATATTAATGAGATTCGTTTCCGCTCTAGATGGTTTTAGCACACCAGTATAATTGTGTAATCCTAAATGTAAAAAGATGTAAAGCTCAACATATTCCTGCCTTTTTCCTGGTCGTTAAGTGCATCACACTTCATCTCTAACATCATCTGTCAACCTGCAGGTGAAGAGTCAAGAGAGGGACGACGAAGAGGATGATGAAGAGGAGGAAGGAGAGCACGTGGAAGGTGACGATGACGTCGACAGTGTCAACGGTGAAGAGGACTCGTAGGCACGGACCGCACCGACGCATGCTGCGTACACACAGCTTCCAGTAGGAACTCGGACTCCTGTTTTAACTCATGTTGTAGATACGAAAAGCAAACGGGTGCACACACACAAGCATGGTGCGCACAACTCTGTTGTCCCAGTGTCCCTAAAGTCGATTTTTGTTTTTTTGTTTTTTTTTTGTCCAGTGTTGCTGTAATGGGAATAACTAGCTGTAAGATTCAGTTTGTGTGTTTACTGCGTCGGTACTACAAGAAGGAAACACAGACTGTTGATGTTCTCAGAGACGACAGCTCGACGGACATGTCTTAATGCGAGGACAACAAATCGGCTATGAAAGATCGTTTTTAAGTTCTATGTGTTTGGTTTCCTCATCGGTGAGTTTGTTCGACCTTGCGTGTCTGTATGTTAATGTCAGTTTTTTTTTATACTATTCAGTTTCAGTTTAACTGTAAAGGAATAAATTGCAATAAAATATTAAAATGGAAAGCGATTTTCTGTTTTTTTTTTTTTTGCGCTTTTTTTCCCCTACAAACTAATTTCTGGGGGTATAAAAGTGGATTTTGTACCTACAATTAACTGATGCACTACTGTTTATTCCCCCTCCATATAAAAACGAGTTCAGTTTTTTTTTTTAACAAAAATTTAAAAAAAGAGCACTTTCTTCTGCCACGGTAATTTCTCTAATCTTCTGCTTTTCATTTTCTATTTTGTAGTTGTAATTGAGATATTAATGCGTTTATATCTTTAAAAAAAAAGTACCAACGCGCCTCGATCAGAGGACCAGAAATGTAACCACGCCCCTGGGGCTGGTTTAAATATTTGTTTTAATTTTACTAATCTCTACAAACTGTCTTTTGTAAACATTGTTTACAGACACATCCCTAGTCCACAGTATTTTCCTTGTGTGTGCACGTACAGTTTTTCTCCACAATGAGCTGATCTTTTTTAGTCAATGTGACAAATTAGACAAAGGTGTAATGAAATGCAGACATTATCAAGACGTGTTTGTTAGTGGGAGTATTGTAAGTGTCATATGAATAACTGATCAGAGGAAAGTGTAGGGATGTGGGGAGAGAAATGAATAAATGGGTAAGTAGTTGGTACTAATGAAAAGTTCAATAACCACATAAATAATAAACAAAACAATGCATTGAGCTAGTTATTACCATAATTTCAGGTGCGCTCACTTTTAGTTTGACCTCCAAACAAACTGGTTGCGAGCCAATCTGGACAGTACAATCTGATCACCTGGCTGGTCAAGTAAATTAAATAAATGTAAAGGCATGTCAAAAATACAGTTTCAACTTTATTTTAATTGTAAAATAGGTTAACACGTATTTTAGTCTCAGTACACTTCACATATAAACATTAAGACATAACCACACTCCTGGTTTGGTTTTCCGTTACTGGATGTTGGCTGTCAGTGGAGCTTTACTTCACACCAGAGTCAGAGTAGAAACTGCTTTTTTTTTAAAAGAATTATACAAATATACTATATTAAGAAAGGTTTGCAAATGACACATGAATATCATTTGCTTTTAGCCAAAATTTCAGGTGCAAAAATGAACTTGTCATTAAGTTCAGTAAAAAGACTTTCATACATGGCTTGACACTCAGATATCTGTCTTCACTTTATCCAACTGGCCACAACTTCCTCCTCTCAGACTTCCAGCGTGACGGACAGTGTGAGGATGCTCAGCAGGAGCAGCACAGCTGGAAGGAAAACAGACGAAGCGTGTTGATCACAAAATGTTTGTTCATTAAGTTCCTCCGCTTCTATTTCACTGTTAATGACATGGCCTCTCAGTGCAGTCACAAGCTAGCTTTTCAGATATCCAGGTATGTGCCGAGGTTTTGAGAAATGCGTCTGTGAGATTTATGCTTTCACCTCAAAACCAGGTGGATGAATGGAGTTTTGTTTTTCCAACAATGTCCCTGGTATTCTGAATTATCATCCGAGCAGTTTTCATTATATATATATATATATATATATAAAAGAAGTTATATGAAAGTTTAATTTTCAAGTCTGCCACCCCCCCTGTATGGTCAATAGTACTTCTCCCTTAAGCCTGTCGTCATTCTGGCCAGCTGCAGACAAAGACACTAAAACTGGACAATTTCTTTTTTCCAAATCAGCTTTTAAGAACTCTTTTATGGATTTTCTTGCTGATACATGCAGCTGTTTCCCTGTTGTCTCATGCATGTTCTCTTGTGTGATTGTCTTTTACGCATTGTTTGTTGTCACATGTAATGCTCGCTGTGTGTGTTGGAAATGTTCTGGATGTGTGCTGCTGTCTTTTTAACTTTTAAAAATTTTAAAAATGTCATTATAACATGCAATAAAAAAGTTATTGCATAGTATACCATAAACATTGTTATAATATAGTATGCCATTAAAATATCAAACATTTCATATTATAGCATGATATAAAATCTTTTATGAAAAAGTTATAGTATAAGTAATAAAAAATGTCACAAAAGTGAACAATAAAGATTTTAAAGCACCACGGACAAAGTTCCATTCATCTCCATGATTAGTACAAAATTCCTTTTTTTTTTTTTTTTTTTTTTTGAATTTACAATTGCATATCTAATTAATTCTAGGGTATTCCAGGACTCTTTAGGACCCATACAATAAAGTGTTTCCTCCTTATCTAGTTCTCTAGTTACTGCAGTTTTGGGTTGCCCTCAAATGTGTAAGATTAGGACACATGTTCCCCGCGGGACTGAAGCTTCTGAAAACCTGAAACTAAAGTGCAAAATATATAACAGCAGTGTGTGGTTTACCATGAAGCTGGACAGCTGCACTGTTGTTGGGCATGGTTGTGTTGGCGGTGGGTGCTGCTGTGGGTGCTGCTGTGGGTGCTGCAGTGGGCGCTGCTGTGGGCGCTGCAGTGGGCGCTGCTGTGGGCGCTGCTGTGGGTGCTGCTGTGGACGCTGCAGTGGGCGCTGCTGTGGACGCTGCAGTGGGCGCTGCTGTGGGTGGTGCTGGTGTGGTGATGTTGCTGGCCACTTGGGTGAGGTTCAGAGGACCGCTGTTCCGGGAGATGTTGAAGGCACCGATAACAGCTGAACAATCACACGAGGGGGACAGAGCAGTGGGAGGTTAGACAGAAAACACAGTGAAATGCATTAAATACTTCATTTATAGAGGAAATATAATGTCAATCAGTATCAATTCAAAGATGAAGCCGTAAATCTGTCCTTATCTCTGGAGAATTAAAAGTGGCTAAGCTTAAAAATCTGTAATGATAATATTGTTTTATTGTTAATAATGCCAACAGGGGATAACTATCATTTTCTTGGCGTTTATTTAAAAAGAAAAAAAAACATATAGCAAAGGTTATTTTTCAATTTTAGGTCAAATTGTCCTCTCATAGAAATGTTTTTGTTTGTACATTAAATGTATACGTTATGTAATAACAGCGTCATACTTTACTTACTTGAAGTACTAATACCACACTGTAAAACATATTCAATTACAAGTACAAGCTACAAGTCCTAGATAGATGGATGTACTTTATTGATCCCCAATTGGGAAATGTTTGTGTATATCCTGTGCAATGCCTGATAACCTGCTGCTGTAACACAAGAATTTCCCAATTTGAGATTAATATTAACAAAGTACATCTATCTATCTGTCTGTCTGTGAAAAGAAAAGACTCAAGTAAAGTACCTCAAAATTGTACTTAAGTACAGTACTTGAATATTTGTACTTAGTTACATTCAACCACTGAATCACTTACAGTGTTACAGTATTAGTAGTCACTTACTTCCATTAACATTTCCGACCCCGAGGAGCACGGAGAGGGTGGTGGTGGTCATGTTTGGGATGATGAACTCACACTTGATCACACTTCCGTTCACCATGCCACGGATTTCTCTCACTCTCTAAAAAAGGTAATGTGACACAAAGTCATTCATTAAAAAAACACATTTATTTTCAGAATATTTACATTTATTTTTATCACAAGCAATATAAAAGAAAAATCGTGACTTAACGATGTTGAAGTGCATGTATTAGATTTTCTGTCCACTCCTTTGTTTCACATAAACACAACCAAGAACATTTCCCTAAGCATGAATGGAATATAAATCCATTTCATTTTTTTTTATCCCTCTACATGACCCTACATACCCTCTCAGTCGGAGTGAGCTCATCGTTAGTGTTGTTTCTCTGCATTGTCCGGAAGAAGAATGTCCCACTGTTCGAGTTGTTTCGAGCGCAGATGAAAAGCATGGTGGTGCCCTGAGGAAATAAATGATGGTAAAGACACATTCCAACACACACATTATCTTTGTTGGAAATACACCAATAAAGTGAGGAACCGGTCCAGAGTTTAGTTTCCTGCTCGTCTTGTTTTGTTTTGGCCATTGTGCTTTTTTATTTTTTTCCCCCCGTGTGCGTCGTGGATTTGTGTGTTCTTGTCGAGGTCTCACATAGTTCTGAAGTCACGGCACAATGTGCTTCAACACATTTGTCTTAAAATATTCTGACTTGATGAACATTTTTATCTATAGTCACGATGGAGAAACATGTCCGTGACCACATTTTATTAAAAAGTACGACTGCAAGTTAAAGCAATCGTAGGTTAAAATAAATGACGGAGAGAAAAAAACTCTAAAGTGGTAGATTTACAAGAAAAAAAAGAGGAAAAAAATGACAAGAAAGAAACGTGAATATACTCTGAGATTATAATTTCATAGATTTGCGAGAAAAAAACTCAGAAATTCTCTGAGATTAAAGTTGCAAATTTCCGAGAAAAATTGTGTATTGTTGTTATAATAAACAGTGAGCAAACCATGATGTATTCTTTACAGCCATCAGTATTTTACAATATAAAGACTCTCCAGTTATTTTGGAGGATTCACACAGTCCTTATCAACTGAATAAGTATTTGATCAAGTCATTAAATGTCACATGGTGTCATGTTTATTACACGATTTGCATTCAGGCGGTCATGAGTTTTTGCTGAACTATATCAATAAAAAGTGTAAATAAAGAAAGAAGTCAATTTGCTTTTGATGGGAGCTTGATGTTACATAAACATGTATGCTGCATCACAATAGTTGTCGGATCAACAATACCTGTGATCTCATAAATCCTGTCTCAGTTTACCACTCATTTACATTTTGTTGGCTGTTAGAGGAACAAGTTTTGACTTTACAACATTACACTTGGCATCTGTGAGACTAAACTCATCCGGGGAAGATAATACTACTCCTTTCTATGTCTCTATTCTGGAAACCAGACACTTACCTGTCCAGTGTTTGTATAAAGTCTCATATTTGGAAGACTTCCCTGCTAAAAGGGGACATGAGATACAATTTATGTGTCCAATTTTGCAAAAAGAAATGCTTGAAATTGGCCACCGCTACATTGCTTTTGTGTGTGTTACCTCTGAGGCATTCACAGTGAGTCCCAGTGCGATGTATCCCATGGAGTCTCCTCTCAGCTCGATGGACAGTTCGGTGCCGTTGGGAGCCTGGGACCTGGTGATCACAGACGTAAACAGACAGCTGGTGTTTCCAGTAGGATCACAGTTTGCTGGTGTCTCCACACACAGTTTAGTGACTCCGCACCCATCACGAGTGATGTTCACCTGGTGGACACACACAGAAAAAACACATGTTAGGGGTTTAAATAATCTGCACCTGCTCTCAGTGGACTCAATTCTTGTCCTCCAGCCAGGATATGATGTTTTGTAGTAAAACTAAAGCTAATAAACTAGACAATCTGTTATTTACTGAACTTCTTTTGCCATCTAATGCAGTGAGAGTGCATTTAAATAGTCACTACTTCCAGCTGATTCTGAAGTGCTACTCAGCCTGTTGCACCTGTTGCATCAGGCTCAGTTTTTTGACAAACGCTAGATCCTACACTTCCCACAATGCATGTGGGAAGTGTAGGATCTAGCGTTTTTTTGGATCTTGACCCAAACTAGGGACTATATGTCAGAATGTCTTGGCCTCTGCTGCATCAATTTTGATCATATTTTTATTTTATTTTATTTTTATATGTGCAGTGTGTTCCTCAACTTGCAATACTGAATCGCTGGAGTAGCCCTTTAAAACCAGAACCAAGTTTTTGTTTAGCAAAGTTATGCATTTAAGTTTAGGAAGAAAGCTGCTTCTTGGGAAAGGAACACAGCAAACCGTCAACATTTCTCAATAAAAGCGTACGGAGAAGTCCAGACACAGGAAATGTGCCAGAATTTTAATACTACACTATACTGATTGACATGTTAACACAATAATAACTTAAAAATTATGAGTTAACAGCTTTAATAAGACTTTGTATTGGTTAGCTGTTACAATAATAATAATAATAATAATAATAATAGTTATGTTTCAAGTACAAAGCAGGTGTTGAGATGATTTACACTGAGAGTGAAAGAAATCCAACCTCTGTATTATTGGAAAATGACAAATGAGACGTTCCCTGGACATCCGGTGACACATAAACCACCAACGCAGCGACCAACAGGATCAATCCTCGTGCCATTTTCTATCTGGAAGACACAGTAATGGGACAAAAAGTTAATATTAATTAAAAAGTCTGACTTTCTGTCGCCAACAGACTTGAGTTTAAGTTGGAAAATCTTAATAAATCCTCGAGATATTAAAACTGTTCTTAGCATATTCATGCCTGATAAGTAAAAATGTATATGATTTATTAATTTAAGCACAATTATAACTGAGTATATGGTTGAGAAAACACATTTTGTTCAGTGACAAGGTGGTGAATTATACAAATACAGAATTTGATAAGATTATAATTTATAGTATGAATAAATGAATGAAGGTATGCATAGAGCTATTATATAAGCCATATTTAAAAAAAAAATACTACAAAAAAGTAACTCAAACACAATCAAAATCAGATCTTCAGACCTTCGTTTTCTACAGCAAAATATATAATTATATATATTATATATATATATTATATAATCGACAAAGATTACTATTATACTATATGTACTATAGTACGTATTAATAGTTCATCCTGCTGTCTTTTCAAGGCTTTTAAAGCAAAGTTAGCAAACTTAAACATCTCAAAAAAAAACCAACCATTCCAATTTAATTTGTATTTGTCACAGTTTTGTTAAGCTATTTCAGGGGAAATTATATCTATTACATCGCCATATAAATAGTACAAAAGTATCTCAAATCACACAGCAAAATAGATTAAAAAAAAGTAGATAAAGTAGCTAGTAGTAATGAAAATGATCAATAAAGTTTTCCCAAGAGACTCACCTGAGCTGTAAAAGTCAAAGTTGAGTTGCAGGAAAGCTCTGTGTTCAGCTGTTATGCTCCTCTGTTGGTGTTTGCTCTGCAGGAAAGATTTAAATGATGCAGGAGGAGGGAGAGGGCGCATTTTTCAGTATCCTGGAGAGGGCGTGGACCTCAGCTCACCTGCCTGCCTGGAAGCTGTGCAATCCAGGAAGCAATGGCTCATCATTGTTTAGAGGAAATACATTTCTGGTTTTCCAAGCAGGATCCTTAATCCTTAGTTCCTTTAAGAACTGATTCTGAAGTTTATTGTAGGTCAACGTTTGGTTTATAGATTGTGATCCAAATTGTTCAGCAACTTTCTACATTAACAGATAATTAGCTATTAAAAAATGTAATCTGGGAACTAAATTCTTATCTACTTTTATATAAACTCACAACTTTACTTTTGTATAAACTACCCATTATTTATAATGCATGTATGGCAATAATGGTATAATTATCTGATAATTATATCCCATACATTTATGTTTATCATCATTTTCTTGACCTTTTTCTATATGTTTTGCTCTTTTTTTTATTCTATCCTATCATATTTTTTATCTGTATTTTGTTTTGTTTTGTATGCCCTATATCCATATAATTTATTAAAATGCAAAAAAACAAAACACACATGAAGTCAAATAAAGACTCATAAAGAGATTCTCTTACAACATTATAAAATCAGTTTGAAATATAGGTACTAGCTGTTTTTAAATAACGTTTTCTTACACAATTTACTCGATTATCTGCACATTTTGAATATAAACTCAGTGATTTTAGATGTTTGTCTTTTTTAGATGTATAAAGGTAAAGTTTATTTGAATAGACGCAGAAACGGAGGCAATTTAAAGTGCTTTACATAAGTCGAATAAATGCATTAGAAAACAGAAATTAGATCAAATAAAATAGAATATAAATGAACAAAAAGTAGACAATAAATGTAGTGATAGTGCAGTTCCAGTCCAGTAATAATTTGCCACAAATTCAATAAAAAGAAATTGAAATCCAGCAGTGAGAGCAGAATTAAAAATGGTGGAGAAAACGTAGAATAAAAAGTAGAGAAAGCAGGATTATAGTTTGCAGTATTTTACAATAGCTCTCCTTTAACTTAAATCAGGTTTGTGAGGACTTTTTTATCTGTTAAAAATTATGTCTTTCACATTCATTTGTTTTTTTGTAACTCATAATGACATGACCCGGCATGGCCCAACAGAATAAAGAGTGCCTTTGTCTTCATGTCACTGTCTGTGTGAGGACAGATACATGCCAAAAGTAGATTGAGATCTAACATTCCTGTTGAATTTGTATTTCATTTTCATTCTTTCTTTCCAGTTAAAGTAAGTATGTTGGGTAGAATCATAAACCCAGCACTTTACTTAGTGTAGTTTATTTTTAAAATAATAAACTCCACAAATACAACAGTAACAAGATGCAGTATCTAAGATCACTACAGCATACTGATGCACTTAATAGTAATAATAATAGTAATGTCACTTACTGTAAAGCCAGATGCTTAAAGATAGATGAGGTTCATTTTGCAGTGCACTTTGCCGACAATCGATAGATTTTATTTATAACACAACAAAACTGACACACGTGGTATACTTGTATTATACTCCTGTCAAAGCTGAGAGGCCTCTGAAACTATATTTAAGACATTGTGGGACACCTGATACTCATACTCAACGTCTGGGGCTCAACCACAGGAGGAAACTGCGCAACAGAAAGAATGTCTTCCTTTGAAGTGTATTCCTTTACAAACACTGTTTTTGTGGTGAAAAACTGCCATTGTGTCTATTGTTAAAAATGCTGATTTATCTGCACTTATAGTTCCACCTATAGGTAGGAACCTTTAACAATAAGGGTGACATGACATGGAGAGAAGAACCAGTTTCAAGGTAACTCAACTTGTCCACAGCTTCTCTGGTATTGTCTGGTGTTGTTGTTACCACAGCGAGCAGCTAACAAACAGATGTTTTCTCTGAAAACAATGAAGGCTACAAAAGTAGTTAGTATCAACCATTAGTATACAATAAAAACAGTGTATGGAGGAGTAGCTGAAGAACTACAATGTCCCTTTTTTTTAGGACTGTTATCAGCTACAATAATAGACAGTAACCACATTTGTTCATATGTTATTGGACTTTTAGATTTCATCTATGGGGATGATATGCAACAATATAATCTGAGCTCAGCTGTCCAGTTACTAGATTTTGGGACCATATAATACGTTTTATTATAGCTATTTTAGTTTACCCAAACATTAAAGCTCCTCCTGATTGGGAAAGTAGAAATCTTGTCATTTACTTATCTAAGTACAAACACATGAAAACCCGCTCGCATTGAGCTCTGTTATCAGTCCACATTGTTGGTCTATGGCGTGAAGTACAAAAAGCTGCATGAGTCATAAAAGTGGACTAAAACAAGCCGGCTGCATTGAATTTAACCCTCTGGAAATGCTTTTTCTTGTCCTTTAAATCAAGTAAAAGTGATATGTGCTGCTGTGGCGACTAACACATTTAGCTAAAAATGTAATAAAATACCATCAAACTCGTATCAAGTAAATAAATAAATAAAATTGAAAATGGAATTATAATGAACACTTTAAATCACTGTGGAAATTAGAGGAACACTTTCTGATATAGTGGAGCGAAATAAATAAGCACCATAGTTAAAAGCTTAAGCTGCAGTCCCACCAACAAACCCCTCAAAGATTTAATCATTTAATTTATTCAATTCAAATATTTTGAGTCTTTAAATACTAGAATGAGCATTTCTTTCTTCTAATGTTTGCCGGAATGTGTCCCCTGCACCGCCCTGCCTCCACGCTGCACTTACTTGGCCTACATTTCGAAATCCTGCATCCAATGAGTGCCATAATCTCAGACAGGTTGAAACATCCGTCTCGAAACCTGTGATGGACGACCTTTTTTGTTTTTTCTTCTGCAGTCCGACAGCTATACAATGTTGTTTGACAACAGTTTGACGTCAGACTGCTGAAGTGGATCTCTTTGTCTTCTGTTTTACATATATCAGGGTTTTCCAACATTTCTCAGGAACTGGGTGAACAATAACATGTGGAGCGGCTTAAAGTGATGTGTACAAATCTTTTTATGTCGCAAACAATCCTAAACCTTCAAAATAACAACACGTTGCACAGTGATTTAGTGAAGGTTAGCTAGCTCACGCAATCGCACGAAGATTAATGAGCAACAGTTAAACGATAATCAATGTATAACGAACAGGCCGCTTTCTCTTTGCTCATGTTACTGTAATGTGTCATTTCAGAAAAACAAACTTTAAGAACATTATCAAACAATAATTTGGCGGCCCCCATGCAGTAACTCTGAGGACCTCCTAGGGCTCACGCAGCCCCCGTTAAAAACCCATCACTTAGATGTTTACATATTTTTAAACGTTACCGAAAAATTACTTTTAATTCATTTTATTTGCACGCACATAAGACTGCATAAAATCCAGATAATAAAAGAAATAGGAAATGTGTCTGTAGAGGTCAAGAAGCCGAAGACTTATATGACTTAAGAAGAAAAACAAACAATACCAAAAAAGGTTCAAAAGAAATAAAACAAAAGAAATTTGACCTAAACCTAATTTTCAAGAAAGAATGAATTGATGTCAAAAAGAACTTAATTTTCATGAAAAAAGCTGTTAAATTTTTATCAGTTGTTCATATTAATGTCACAATATGACTTTTACATTTTTAGGTTAAATAACTTTTTAACCCCTAACGTTCACCTTAACTACCAGCTGAGAGGCAGCTGCTCCACAGAATCATAATTACAAACGTAATATTGTCTTATTGATGTGTGAAGATCATTTGGTTAAAACCCTTTTTTTAAAGCCTGCAGGGTTGTGAACGTTTCGATATCTCCATGTCGCTCACTTGTTCGCTGAGTAATTCTGTTTGCCTCAAATACAAGCCTTAGATGAGCCGTGCAGGTCTGTGCAAAGTAAAGAGAGACAGAACAAATACCAAGAAAAAGGAAGAGTGTACAAACATTACGTTTCCTGAAGAGAATGCACAGTAATGCAGAGTCAATGACGTGAGTCATTAACAGCTCATTCACAGATTATCAGGGTGGAATTTTGAGCATTGTGTAATTCAAATGCAGTTTGTACTTTTTACATGTGCTGTGCTATAAATATAATGGGAAACAATGGGCCTTGAACACACCATAAAACTCATAATATTTAAACTAAGGACAGTCCCATCAGTTAAGTGTTATCATACTGTAAACTAAGATGGAAATAATCAGAGGCTCAGAAGTACAAAAGGATGAGCATCAAAATATACTTAAAGTGAAAGTAGTTTAACCCATAATAATATATCATTTATTAGATGACTTATATTCTGTATTATTTATCTGAATCTGCAAATTAATTAATAATGTTGTAGAGGTAAAGGTAGAGGAGTAAAAAAGTACAGTGTTGGCTTCTAATTGTAGTGGAGTAGAGGTACAAAGTAGCATAAAATGGAAATTAGAAAGTACAAGAACTCAACAAGTAGTATAACAGTAATCATTAACCAACCGTAATAAAAGTCATTCAAATCTACAAGAAATGATACACCAGGCACAGCATGAGCTACACAGGGAGCAGACTAACAATCGAGTCTCTGTTCTACTTTGTTACACAAACATTTCTTTCCATTTGCGTCACTATTGTAAAAGTAAAAATCTCTTCCTCATTCTGCGAGAGAGAAACTATCATGTGAGACACGAAGCTGCGAAGATGAGATGACCAAATGGAAAGTGCTTCAGAGTTTCAGAGGCCGTTCATTTCCTTCAGTTACATAATCTGATCCAAAGTGACTCGTTTAACCTCAACGGAATATCTGACTTGATCATCTGTTTACTAAATTGAAAACTTCTTTTTTCACTTTTTGCTCTATAAATAAAGTTTGAAATGTTTTTTTTTACTTCCTTCCCGAAAAACTTGTTGCCATTTTGTTCAATTAAATATCCCCTGACTAGAAACACAGTAAGAGCTTCACTGTGAACCAATTAACCCTTAATACGCATTAAAAAGAGCTACATAATACAAGTACACAATATTATATATTTTTATACATTTTATGTGTCATAAAACCCATGGCCCCTGAAAGTGAGCGGAGTATAACTCCCTGTTGTTTTTTACTGTAACCCATCATATTGTATGCAGTGGTGGAATGTAATCAATTACATCTATTCAGCTACTGCACTTAAGTTCAATTTTGAGGTACTTTACTTTTACTTTATTTTTATTTTATGCTATTTTATACTTCTACGCCACTACATTTTGGGAGCCAATATTGTACTTTTTACTCCACTGCACGTATCGGACAGCTTTAGTTCCTTCACAGATTCACATTGTCAGCTAATAAATCATCATAAATCAACTAATAAATAAACTTTGACATGTAATCATAGGTTAATACATCCAGCAGCAGTATACAAAGTAATTATAATTATCTCCACCTTTACCAGCTGTGATAGACACATTAATGCATCAATAATCATAATCCAGTAATTTGATAATGCATAACAAGTACTTTAAGTATATTTTGATGCCAATACTTTTGTACTTTGATTTTGAAGGCATGACTTTAACTTGTAACAGAGCATTTTTACAATTTAGTATCGCTACTTTTACTTAAGTAAAATATCTGTATAATGACATGATTTCTCTTACAGTAAATATAAATTACACACCCAGAGTAAACTCACAAAGCTGTTGAGTGACTTTTTTTTGACCGACAGCAATTTATTCATCCCAGCTGCTCCTTCAGCACTTAAAAATATACAAATAGAAACACTGAAAACTGCAGGAACTTTTTTGTTATTATACTATTAGTTTTATTTGAGTTCTTTATTCTTTTTTTTATAAAGGTTTAAAAAATGGGCTTCATACATTTGATCCTATTTGAGATTTATTTTTTATTATTACTTCAACCACACTTTTCAATTAAATAGGTATTTTCAAAAATATCTGCAAAGTACTTTACTGTATTGAGCAGCAATACCTAAATGTAAAAATATGTTTTACAAGTAAAAGTCGTGCATTTCAAATTGTACTTAAAGTACAGAAGTTTTATAGACAAAATGTTTTTAAATTTTTTTAAAGTATCAAAAGTGAAAGTACTCAGTGCAGTAAAATATTCCGCTGTAGGTGTCAAATTATTATAAATCAATGTGTTGGATTATTATTGTATATATTCATTAATATATATTATTTTAGATGTATTGCTGATATTACAATTTCAATAATGTGCATATCTTTTCTGTGTATGAGATGTGGAGGGTGCTACAACTACTTTTCATAATGTCCTGTATTGTATAATGTTATTAATGAATCCTCAAACCCTTTAATCTGTAACAATACATCATATTCAAGTTGATATTAAGTCGATATTTGTGGGTAAATCTTAACATGCAAAGTAACAAAAGCTGTGAAATAAATAGTGGTAAAATAACTAAAGTATAGTAACAATCAGGGAAAGCACCAAATTGTATCTACTTGAGCAAAACACTGGTGTTTACAAAACATAAATAACAAAAAAAGGTGTCAAAGAAAAGAGACCCTGTATAAAATATTAAATCTACTAAAAGTTGTGTTACAACTTCACTTGACCCGGATGTTACGTAACGCTATGGAATGGACATTTTCTATGTTGCTGGGTATATAAGTACAGACTCTTACTCTACTCTGCCTCTCGCCGGTGGTAATCAGCGACCATAACCCAAAGCGCCACAGAACATCTTTTATGAATCTGATATGTATTTTTGAAAGTCCATAATTCAGGCAAATTTTTCCTTTAATAAATTAGCATTGATTTACTTTTTGTGGATTTGAAATTGTTGACTTATTTGATAAAAAAGGTTTACATTTCTCATCCATTTCAGAGACAAATAACTTCTTTGTACAGTCGAGTGAAAAGCAGAAAACAATAGAAAATAAGTGTCGTTCAAAATCAAAAAGCCAAAAACAGCATCACTCTCATAATTTATTTGCTCAGTAAGAAACCAGAACCATAGAAAATATGTACCCATACAAAATACATTTACATTACAGTAAACATTTAAAATACGAGACAACAGAAGACACCGGTGATAAATACAGAGGTACTGAAACAGTACGCAGTATTTCAGAAACATCAAGAAGGGATATAAAATACATTAAACGGCGACGCCTGGTTAAAGTGCACTGTGTCAAACTGGTCTTAACAAAAAATGAGATGACTTAATTACAGTAATGGAAATGATTATTCTATCATCAGGTACATTTAAGTCCTGTTCACACTCATATTGGTCATTCTAATGAAATAAAAAACACAATATACACACACAGTATGTCTATAAGAAAAAAGGCACAATATGGACTTAAAGTTTTACCCTAAAACACCAGAACTATAGAAAGTAAAAGACACCATGTAGAAACACATATTGAGGTTTTTAAATATATATTTAAATGTGTCATTAACAACAAAGCAGCAGCCTCTACACTGTATTTAACATAATTTGCAACAAGGTCAGATATTCCAGTAAATCTGATACACAGATGTTTTTATAGATGCAAAAAGTATTTTAATAAAAACAACTATAGCTTCAGCTTTCAGTAGTAAAAAAAGAAGATTTGAAAATGTCTGACTTTGGCAAATTGTAGTGGTAATATCCAGAAAAACAGAAGTCGATAAATGCAACTTATTGCCCTCTAAAATATTTGTCTCAGCATAATATCAGCATAGCATATAAAATGACCTTGAAAAAGGTCATAATCAGTTTGTACACAGAGGGTCGTATTTTCTTTGGTAAAGCTAAACTGAAAATGTTTGATAAATAGGCTTTGCAGTGAACCTGAAAGAGTTCAAACTATGACCAGTTATCGCTCGCGGTTAAACCATTTTCAAGTCTACATAATACCTGCATTTTAATTGAATCCACTATGTTTCCCATACGTTTCTGTGAAGAATACGGTCTAAACTTTGCACAAACTGGCCAGGTTTTTACACACTTCTCCTGCCATATTCACAGAGAACTGGAGAGAGAAATCCAAAGTATGAAGACCAGATTTTTACTTTCTGTTCTGCTACTTTACATTTGGTTCTCAGTAAATCTTACAAACCTGAATCTTGTTAGCTGAGCCAGCACTTTGACTTGGCAGGAAACATTTATTTGGCAAATTCAGTTGGACTTAAACCGAACCTAACCTAACCTTTTGTGCCCGTAGCAGACATTTTGAATTTCTCTGGTTTTGCCTAAGGACAAATCAAAAGAAAGTTTCAAAATCGGTCTAAGTTTTTGTCTGAAAAGTCCATTTTTGTAGTCATTCTGTATTTCGTGTTTGGGGCACATGGGACTACTGTTTTTTTCTATATAATTAATTATACAAAACAATAAAAACAGTAGTGTCTTGTGCCTAAAGACAAAATCCAGTATAAGAACATGGCTGTATGTTAGAAACCACAAGGATGAGATTTTTTATGTGATCTGACATTTAGATTAGATACTTGCCCAAAGTATCCGGACCAGATTTCAAGACTTTCGACCAATCAGAACAAATGCATTTCTTTATTATACTAAAAAAGTCTTTGGGCACAAATGGGTTAATGTAATAAATAATAAAAGTTAAAAACTAAATATTCAGACCGTCTTCCAGCAGCGCTTTTGAGCTAGGTCGAGATCTGCGGTGGCCGTGTTCATGTCCTCTGTCTCTCTCACTTCCTCCCCTCTCTCCCTCCTCTCTCCTCTTCCCCCTTCCCTCCTCCTCTCCTGCTCTCTCAAACTTCCTCCTCGCGCTCTCGATCCTGCTCCCTCTTTTCTCCTCTCCCCTCTCCCTGTGCTCATCATGCGGAGCCGTTTCCCTCCTCTGGTGACTCCTCTTGGAGTCAGATTCCTCCCTGCTGCTCCCCCACTCTCTCTCCCTCCTCGTCGCTGCTTCGTGACTTCGATGAGACTCCTTCCTTACATCGCTTTTTCCTGGATCTTCCCTTTTCGTCCCCCCATCTGTCTCCCTTCCATCTCTACCTTTTGCCATCTCAGCTCTCCAGTCCCTCACGCCTCTCTCCTCCTCCGTCCTCCTCCAGCTCTCCCTCCTCTCGCTTTGTTTTCTGTCCTTATCAGTGTCTTTCGTTTCGTGTTTGCTCCCTCGTTCACTCCTGTGGGGTCGATCTTTGTCGCTCCTGCTGCTGTGCGTCCTCCTACTCTCCGCCTCTTGCTCTTTATTCAGCGATCTCCATTCATGCTTCATCTCTCGTTCATCCTCTCTGCTGCTCTTACTTCTCTCACTTTCTCTCCCCGGCTTGACCGTCTCAGAATAAATTGCTTTTCCGCTCCGGTCTTCTCGTTTTGAGTCGCCTGATCTGCTCTTTATCTCCTCGTCTTCTTTTACAGCTTTATTTTTCTGTTTTTCCTTCTCGTCAGTCTTTTTATTTGTGCCATTGTCTTCTTTTGCCTGATCTTGCTTGCTTTCATGCTTTTCTTTACCAGCCGTAATTCGATTCTCAGCTTCTTTGTCCTTCTTCTTTCCTCTCTGAGATTGTTCTTTTAAACCTTCCTCTTTGGCTGCTTTGACCGTCTCATTTTTCTGCTCTTTTTCCTCATCCGAAATCCTCTCTAATTTTGTTTCAATCTTGCCCTCTCCCTCACCTTTCCCCTTTGTACTTTGCTTCTTTTCCTCTGTATTCGCATCCTTTTTTTCCATTTCTTCTTCCATCGCCTCTTTGTCCTTCATTTGTCCTTTTTCCTTCACGCTCTTCTCCTCCTTGGTACTTTTCAAATTTTCCTTCTCAATCTCTTTCTTCTTCTTCTCCTCCTCCACCTTCCTGTCAAGTTTCTCCTCCAGAAGGTCCAGCTCCTGCTCCAGCTCAGCCAACTTCTTCGGATCAGACTCAAAATCGTCGTCAACTTCCTCCTCCACCTCCACAATCTCCTCGTACTCCTCCACCTCGATGCCGTCCATGGTCTTCTGCAGCTGCGTCTTCACCTTATTCAGCTCCAGGAGCCCGTCTTGAAGTTCTTTACATACGTCCCTGATCTTGGTGGCAAACTTAGTTTTGGCGCCCTTGCGGAGCTCGTGAGAGTCTTTAGCGAGGAAGAAAACATCCAGAGCCAGGAAGAGCGCCGACATGACCCCTGTGGTGACGCTGATGGCCTGGGCAGCTTTGGCGGCGCCGCCTGCAGCACCTAAAACCTGCACGGTGCTGATGAGCTTATCGGTGTTGATCATCAGGGCTTTTCCGGCGCGGCCGCCCTCCTTCATCACATGCTTGAGGTTGTGGTTCATAGCTTTTTTCGCAGCGCTCTCTGAGTATTTCTCAAAGTCCCACTCCTCCAGAGTGTCCATACCTGCCTACAAGAGGCACAGAGACAAGAAAGGAAGATAAGAAATGTCTCAGAAAGGAGACATCTTTTTCAATAAATACATTTTTAGGGACACTTCTAAGGTTCAAGGTTTTCCTGTGATTTTAAAACTATTAGCTTCTGATATAACACCACCCTTTTCCCCAGAATACCTCGCCATAAATGAATAAAAAAAATAAATAAACTGCGGATAAAAAAAAGATTATGTTGAAATATTTTTGGTAGCACTAGACATTTTAACATGGAAAAAATATAATTCTGATATAGTTTGGTATATTAATTCTGATTTCCATTGTTGAAATAATATAGTGTGTATATATATATATATATATATATAAATAACTTCAACAATGGAAATGTAGATTATATCTAAAGCATCAATAAAAGGTACAAAAATTCCTAAAATCTAATTCCACAACTAACTTGTGATGTCAAATAAAAATAAACTCACGAGCTAACTAACTAAACTATCGTCATGTCCAGTTAATAAGCTAAAAATGCTTAAACACTGTTGGTTTAACGCTAACTAAGCTCTAAGTTCTTAGAGCATTTTACATTAACACATAAACATTAAAGAGATATGTTACAGTGCTATGACCCTCGCTGCACTACACTTTTTCTCTGGTTACCGCACCAGAGAAGTAGCTCAACCCTAACAAAACACTAAAAGTACAAAGTCAAACATTTCCTCACCTGCACAAACTCCATACACTCCCTGATGTCTTTGATCTCCTCCTGGTAGCCCTGGATCATCTTCTCCAGCTTCTTCCGGTCCATGTTGGAGTGAACTGTATCTGTGATATTAGCTGTTGCTGAGGTGATGCTGCCCGCCGTCGCCACACCGATCCCCACCGCCGTGACAATAATAGAGGCACCCATAGTGAAAGGCGCCAGAATGAGCCCCGTGATTGTTGCAATGCTGCCTGCCACACTGGCCACCCCTCCACCCACAGCAGCCTGCACCGTTTTTTTGTGGAATTGATCCGCAGCATCTGCCAGAGCCAAAAGCTCCAGGATGCGATGCTGTAAGGCAGCCCCCCGCTTGTTGAAAAGACGCACAAACAGACGGGCTGCCATGTAGACACGATCCGCTGCCTGCTCCATCGCCCTGGAGACACACATGAGAGCTGTGAAGGCTTGAAACTCTCAAGACGCTGCATTTGTTAAGTTTAGAGCCGACCGCCATCTACTGACTATGTGTACGACATAGAACCCCACGTCAAAAAAAAAAAAAAATCATCCCTTTAATATTTTTAGCTCGTATGATCGGAAAATCAGTATTAAAGTACGACTGAAAAGCAGAGGGGATGATGTCGCCTAGAATTATTCATTATCATATCACTTTTTTTTTTGTTGTACTTCCCAGCAGTGCATAACAATAACTCCTGATGAAATAATCATTATATTAACACAAACTGGAGCTGGATAAGCAGCAGAAAAATGATGGATGGGTTAACCAACTATGTTTAGCTTTTAAGTTTATTAAAAAAAATAATTTTCTTTTTCAGAAATTGACTCTTCGATAAGCTTACTGGCAATAGTGACAGTGTTTGCTGCATCATTGACAATGAATTGTGAATAAAACAATAACTCTACACTAAAAAATCCTCAGGATACCAAAATAATAGCTGGCTAAATTTTGAATGAAAAGTCTTTCAAGCAAAGAAACAATACTTACATTTCTTCATCGTCCTCCTGGAAATTAGATGCCGCGTTCCACTCTGCCCAACCTGGAAACCAACAGCAGAAATATAACAACAAGTACATGGAGCAAATCCATAAAACATTTGTGTGTTTAGTTGTTTTTTTTACGACGTTTACATTAAAAGAAACATTATTTTTGTGTGAACATGAATCAGTGGTAATTCTCCAGGTGGAGCAGTACAACAAACACACACAAGAAGTCCAAACAAATAACATGAACAAACATCTTACTGACCTTTGACTGTGTTCCACCAGTCCATCAACTCATCATTTTCCTGAAAACAGAGATCTTTGTCAATGAAAATGTACAGAGATGCACCGATCGATTGGCTACCGCTCAGTCTGTCTCATAGATCAGATTTCGTAATATTGCTGTACAAGATGCATGTTTTGTGCTGCATCTACCTGTTAGTTATTATTCAGAACATTTTAAGATATTTTAAGGAGGATTGAGGCATACAGTTTAATAAATAAAAACTGGTTGATTGATACTCTGTATCGGCCTACTAAAAGCCCAAGCAAGGTATTAAGACTTTTAAAAAAATCAGTGCATCCCTATGTGTGGCACCAGAAAACATAAATATACACATAATATACACATAAGAAGCAGTAAAGCAAATGCTAAATAAAAAGCAGGATCAAATAAACCAAAGCGAAGGAGTGAAAGTTTGATAAAACCCACCAGCTCAGATCCCAGAGAGTTGTCTTCAGTAGGATAAGCTGCCATCTCCACAGGCTGGACCTCCACTGTGCTCTCCTGCAAAACAAACACAATCTCTTCAAACAAAGCAAACTACTAACGTGCTAATTACTCGTGATCACTTCACGGGGCTGCAATTAAATAACACTGTGTTCGTACCACACTACCAATAACATTATTAAAGAAAATTGCAAAAAAACTATAAAGACATACTGTATTTATCATACTTGTTGCACAGGTTTGCACTGAAGTTTGCAATAATTAATTCATTTGCAGATTCTCACAAGTGTCTGAAAACATGATATTTGTAAAAACCTTTAATTACTATACAGTATTTCTAATAGTTTTTTATTGTGTCTTTTTATTGTGTCAGCTGTGCTTTAAACATGTGTTATATTTAGAATGTATATATTTATTCATAGTAAACATGAGAACTTTTGTCAATCAAAGACTGAGTTTATATTTTCAGTTCAATTCAGTCAACAAAAATAGATTTTTAGTTAAGATTTAGGATTGGTTGGAGTCTTGGATTGGACATTTGTAAACTTCATAATATAATCTAATTAATGCTAATTAATAAATCTAATGCTAACCGGTGCTGCGTTCAGCTCCTGCAGCTCAACAACCTCCTCAATATCAGCCATCTTGTCTGAACTCTGAGGAGGAAAAAAACAACAATTAATGTCATTCACTTAGTAATAAGCTCATCTGACAACTTTAATACTGATTAATAAAAAACCCAGTAAAGAAGTAAAGCAAATATTAACTATTTGTAGAGATAGAACATGTGTATCTGTGTCAAAACATTACCCAGGACAACTTCTAATGACCTCTTGGACTGATCCTTAAAACTTTTGTAAGCTAATAAAAACAATAAATAAATAAAAAGGTCCCAAACAGCAAAGTGACTCAACCAAGCGGCAACAATGAAGCAAACACTGAAGTGCAAAAAACTGCAGTTCCTTGAATGTCAACTTGAAGCTGGCTCCAAAAGCAGGTAACTATCTATCGACCGCATGTTAATGCCCAACTTTACAGCAGAAATAAACATGTTTACAGCCTGGCACAAAAAATAGTTTTGGTCGCTATAATTTCCCCCTATATGACAAGTAAACGGAGGGTGAATTTCTTTAATAACTTGCCTTAAACTTTGGAATTTTGGGAAGAGTTGTCTTGACTCTGAATGACACCACCTGAGAAACAAAACAAGAAAAGTAAAGAAGGATTCGACAATAAGAAAAAAATAATTTAACATCCAACTTAAGATCTGAAACTGGAAAAGCAAGATAAAAATGATCTCAAAGTTCAGCTCCTACAGTAACCTTTGAGGATATAAAAGCTCAACCACATAGAAGTATAGCTGTTAAATACACTTTTGTTCTTGTTCCTGCGACTTTGTCACATCTCTGGATGTAATAATAATAATAATAATAAAAATGAATTTCATTTAAATAGCGCACTTTGAAATACAGCAAAATCTCAAAGGATGTTTGTTTTAGGTGAACAACAACAACAACAACAACAACTCACTCGTCTTTTCTTCTTGATTGTTCTCCTGCGTCTCAGCCCGCCGCCTCCTGCTGGTGCCTCCATGTCCTCACTTTCCTGCAAATGAAGACCGAGATATCCAGTGGTAAAATGTAATTAAGTAAATTAACTCAAAGTACTGTACTTAGGTACACATTTGAGGTACTTTAATTGAGTATTTCCATGTTATCGAATATGATTAAACTACCCAACAGTATATAAAGTAGTTAAAAAGAGCACAACCCTAAACATCTACAGCAGTAAAATGTAACATACACATCAATGCAGCAGTAATATTATCAAAAACTTTCTTGCAAAACACTTTTTTTTTTTTGTATCAGAGTATCTTCAGTTGCTTCCTTGATAATCTACTACATTACTGTTACTGCTACTACGTCTATTGTTCCAACTTCTACTAAGTGTTGATGAATATATTAATGCCCTTCAGTGCCGATAATATTTCATACCTGATGTTCAAGTGTTTTGGGCGTCCTCCGGAATATTCCAGCAAAACCTCCTTTTTTTTCCTATTAAAAAAATTAAACATTAATTTAGGTCACAAAAAAGGCTTAAACATGCCGATACAATCGAACAGAACAACAGACTCTACTTCAAGACTCACCTTTGTCGTGCTTGCAGTTTCAAAAAGGTTATCGGTACTGTTCGACAATTCACCAAGTGCTGAAAGATCATTCTTTAAAGTAAAATGAAAACAAAAAACATGTCATTATCTCTGAAACTTTTGTGTGAGGTTCTCAGGAAAAACAGTCTCGTAAGCAGGCAACAAAGTTCAACACAGGGTAAAAACGTACTCGGATATCGAAGATCTGAGGGACTCATTTATAAAAGAAACCTTAAGGCATATCTCTTTAGCCGGGCTTTCACTTAAGGTGCCTCGTCATTTGTGACTTTAAATGATATGAAAACGAAGGATTAAGACTTAAAAACTCTCATCATTGTTTTTCATAAAATTTGTGTCTCCTCTTTTCACATTTTTATTGTTGATATTTTTTCTTTTTTGTCTTTATCTTGGTCTGTGAAGCACTTTCGGCTGCATGCTTGTATGAAAGGTGCTTTATATATAAAGTAGAGTAATTTAAAATCTATTTTAAATGTTTTCTGGCAGAGAATGTAGAGAAAGGAAAGCTGATATTCCCTTTTGTCAAACATTTGTCCTCATGTAAGAAGAAGGCTTGGCTTAAATATATAAAACATGTTAAGGGATGTATGTGTGCAGCGTCTTCCTTTCTCTTGATTTGCTGGCAAAGAATATCCTCATGACAGTCCTCTGGCACGGTTGCCTACAGTATCAGTGTTGCTCAACACGTTGCTGAGTGCATCCACAGACTTGGAGTAACTCACCTCGGCAGTTTCTGCGAGGCTGTCGCAGCTGCCATAAAGCTCATTTGTGTCTCTGAGAGGATCCTGAAAAACAAGAAGGCGATCTGGTTTGTTTTTAACTTGTTGAAAGGTTATTTTACCACAATGAGATCATCTTAAAAATGTCAATGAGAGCTCTCACAGTAGGGCTGTCAAAATTCACAGAAACAATATTATTGCGATATCTATAGAAAATGTTAACTTTGTTTATTTTGCATTTTGTCTCTTTTTATGTGAATCCGAGAGCCTGTAACTATAGCTGTCCAAAAATGTACAAAAAATAATAAGTTATTTAAGAGGTGCTGGATTATTTACACAATATTATCATACGTGTAGGAACATGACATTTAAATATTGCAGTTATTGTCAATATCGGTATGTCGCGACACCCCTATTTCACATACAACTAAACAAACAGTAACAATACACCACAAAAAAAACAATATTTGTTTTTTTGGTCACCTTAGCAGCGATCGAGCGCGGAGCTGGTTTTGGAGACTTTTTGAAGATCCCTGCCAGTCCTCCAGTCTTCTCCTGAAACATATGAAACATTCACACGTTAATATTAACATAATCACCAGCAGAACAAAGAAAAACATTGACATTGAGACTGTTGGACAACATTTGTACCTTTGATGCGTTTGCTTCTAACAGATTTTCAGAACTGGTAGACAACTTCTTATCCTCGTTTAATTCCTGAACGCACGCAACAGAAAATAAAACATAAAACACAAATTCAAAGTAGAGTCAAATGGTGTGATATACTGTAAACTTTATGTGAAAGGGCCATTACTGTACCTCGTCTGTTGTAGTCCCCTCTGGTTTAGGAGTCTTTTTAAACATGCCACTGAAAATACTTTTCTCCTGGAAACAGACAAACACTGTGTAAGTGACAGTAAAAAACTACAGGAGCATGTAATTAGAATTAAGAGTAAAATGTAAAAGACAGAACCAGCATGTTTAAAAAAATGTTTTAAGAGTAGGCACAATAAAAAAAAACATTAAAATAAACTTATTAAAATATAATTTTTTGTTAGATGTACATGAGAAACTGCATGTGCATTAAAATAAAATAAAAATAAACATGAAATAATATTCCTTTTTTGGTTAAAAAACAACATTTCTCATCACAGTACCTTGGTGTTGCCGTTTTCAAACAGACTGTCGTTACTTGCGGAGAGCTCTTTTTGGTCATCTTTGTCCTGAAAGAGAGAGAAACGGACAGTTTATAAATATGTAGAACAGTCACCACAGATGATGCTCACAGTGTAACACTCACCTCTGCATCGTCTCCGGACGCTTTGGGTGTTTTCTTAAGAAGTCCACTGAACAGCCCGCCTTTCTCCTGATGAGGGGAGCAAATGAGTGCAACATTTTAGATCAAATATAAAAAAGGGTTTCAAATCGTGATCATCTTCTCTCAATTTGCTTGTGAAGAGTGAAAAATCAGGGTTGAAACACATAACAGGTGTTTGTGTTTAGTCAGGTAGCTCAAATTGCACTTTACATAACTAAACATATTTCAAAACACAGTCAATTTATTTTCTACCTTTCAACAGTGGTGGAGGTAGTATTGAGTTGTTTTTACTCAAGTAAAAGTAGTAAGACTAGAGCATAAAAATACTTTGTTCCAAGTAAAAGTCCTGTATTCAAAATCTTACTTTATAAAGAATCTGACTTACTTCAAAACATCCAAAGTGAAAATAATATGAAATGCAAAATAACTCCACTTAAGAGTGTTAATGTTGTCAACGTAGAGCTCATTTCAACTACTTAATATACTGTTATGTACTTAAGAATTCAGAATATTTTTTAAACGGATCTCTTTTACCTGTAAAATCTTGACCTGAAAAGTAACTAGTCAGGACAAGTCAAACTTTATTTGTATAGCACTTTTAAAAACAACCGCAGTCGACCAAAGTGCAGACAGCTGTCGGATAAATGTAGAGAAGCAAAAGATACAATATTTCCCTCTGAGATGTAGTGAAGTAGAAGTATAAAGTAGCAGGAAATAGAACTACATCAAGTAAAGTACAAGTATCTAAGAGTTGTACTTGAGTAAATGTACTTAGTTACATTCCAGCACAGCATTTTAGGCATCACTGGGTTCATTTCAGCACATCAGGAAAAAAAGTTGTAGTGTTTTCAAAGGGAACGGACACTGACCTCGTCAAACAGGTTGTCAATGCTGCCTGATCTTTTGAAGATGCCGGCCAGGCCTCCTTTCTTCTCCTAAAACACAGACTTTTGTGTTATTTCTCTCAAATCAAACAGTCAAAAGCCTGCTCTTAACATTACAGTGAAGCAGATGTTTCCCTGGTTTTATGAATTTTTAAATGCAAGTGTTAAATGAATCTGGGGCTTATTAATTCATGAGTTTACATTGATAATGATGGATAATGGAAACACAGAGCAAATGCACAAAGTTGGTGATGGAGGATGTTGGTAATTCTATTTTTTTTTTTTTAATCTGGTGTAGTTCAATGTCTTATTTACTTTTTTCATTTGCTTTATATTATTTTTGGTTATTGTTTAGTTGTCTTGTGTGAAGCACTTTGTAATTTACAACACTTCAAACAAAGGTTTATTTTTATTACATGCAAAGTAAATACAGCTAAAGGCAATGCACAAAAGTAACAAACACACAGATATCACGATCTCAATGTGATCTGGTTTCAGTTCATGTTGACATGAGGAGCGCAGCTACAGGGAAACAAAAAGGTGTATTTTTTTGTTGTTTTTTTAAAGACTGAAGTACCTTCGGGCCGGGGTTGTCAGCCAGATTCTCACAGCTACCAGATAACTGGTTTTCTGTGTCGACCTCCTGCTCCTGAATTCAACCCAGAAAGTAGTAAATATAAATCCTCTGTAAGAGGAAATTTAGCGACTGAATGAATCAAACGTATCAGATGACAGTACCTTGTCTGCTGCAGCACCCTCTGCTGGTTTCTGCGGCTTCTTAAACATGTTGCTAAAGATATTCTTCTCCTAAAACATAAATTGGTTGTGAGTGAATGCTTCCTCTAAAAGACATTTTACCAACACGTTTTTGTTGCATCATACTGCTCACCTTAGTGGTGTTATTCTCAGACAGGTCGTCATTGCTGGCCGACAGTTCTTTCTGAGCTTCTCGTTCCTGAAACACAGAAATGTTTTATGAACCCTGGGAAAGATAAATACATCAAGTATCTCAAAATTGTACTTAAGTAAATGTACTTAGTTACATTCTACCACAGCATTTCAGGCAGCACTGGGTTCATTTCAAAACACCATGAAAAAAATCCAGTTGTAGTGGCTTCAAACGTGCAGATTCCACAGGTAACCTTTGCAACTTTATTTTTGTCAAAGTAACATGACAAGTCTTGCCCTAAAGTCTTGGGGGGGGGGGGCCATGAGTGTTTGCAGGGAGTGGACACTGACCTCGTCAAACAGGTTGTCAATGCTGGAAGATCTTTTGAAGATGCCGGCCAGGCCTCCTTTTTTCTCCTAAAAACACACAATTTTGTGTTATTTCTCTCAAATGAAAACTTTCTAAAGATGGAGAATCAAGAGTCAAAGGTTTCGCCTGCTCCCAAGATCACAGTGAATCAAACTTTGCTCACACTGTTAAATGAATCAAGTCCAAATTCATCCCCAGCGTATTTATGACTTTTAAATTGATAATGATGGATAATGGAAACCGTTCAGGAAAGGCTCAAAAAAGGTGGTGGCGGAGGATATGCGCATTTATATTTTTGATTTGGTCTAGTTCAATGTCTTTTATTTACCATTTGCTTCATTTGTTTTTGGGACTAAACAGCACTGCAGACTAATATTATTTTAATTACATGCAGATTTAAATACAGCTAAATGAACGACAGGAAAAACAAAGATATCATCTCATGCAATCTGATTTCTATGATCTGGTTTCAGTCCATGTTGACATGAGGAGAGCAGCACAGGGAGATAGAAAAGGAGTTTTTTTATTAAAGACTGAAGTACCTTCGGTGCGGGGGTGTCAGCCAGATTCTCTTCTGTGTTCACCTGCTGAATTCAATTCAACCCAGAAAGTAGTAAATATAAATCCTCTGTAAGAGGAAATTTAGCGACTGAATGAATCAAACGTATCAGATGACAGTACCTTGTCTGCTGCAGCACCCTCTGCTGGTTTCTGCGGCTTCTTAAACATGTTGCTAAAGATATTCTTCTCCTAAAACATAAATTGGTTGTGAGTGAATGCTTCCTCTAAAAGACATTTTACCAACACGTTTTTGTTGCATCATACTGCTCACCTTAGTGGTGTTATTCTCAGACAGGTCGTCATTGCTGGCCGACAGTTCTTTCTGAGCTTCTCGTTCCTGAAACACAGAAATGTTTTATGAACCCTGGGAAATTGTGTTGCTGGTTTAGAAACTCATTGCACATCCAGGAAACATTAATTCACCGGTGACTCCGTCCTTTCTCTAGACGCTTTGGGAGTCTTTTTGAGGAGTCCGCCGAACAACCCTCCACCTTTCTCCTGATGAAATACACAAGAAAAAAAAGAATATTTGTTGAAGTATTCACTGTTTTGTTGAAAATTCATTAAATCATCTTTTTAACTCACTGACCTGTTTGCTCCCGAATAAATTCTCAGTGCTGGCTGAGAGATCGCTGTCAGGAGACTCGTCCTGAAGAAGGTTTTAAAAAGTCAGCAAATAAATAATATCTGGGAAATATTTATATATTAAAATGTTCACAATGATGAAAAGGTCGCTGGTAATTTACCATTTCACAAATTATTTCTGGTAAAAACTTTATATTAATTATAATTAATTACAATTTCCTCTAGAATGCGTTACTTGTTACTTAAATGAGCAATATAAACTATTTAATGAACATCTGAGCATGGTGCACATGTATACAAATAATAATTGACAATCATGGGACATTTGCCAGATTTTCATGTGAAATTAGTATAAAAAAAAAAAAAACAACACAATGTTAAGACATCTCCTAAAAGAATAAATTAATCTGCAGCAGCAACAAATCACTCGTTCATTTTTGTTCCTAATTTTCCACCAAATTTGAATGTAAACCGGTCAACAAGTTTTAGATATCCTGGTAACGAAACACATAATGTGGCTTTACAATTTAAACATAATCATAAAAGACTTCCAAGCATCCCTCAAATGTTGAAAATAGAAACGTTGATTTCATTGATACAGGTTGACAAATGACGCTTTTACCTCCTCAGGTTCAGCAGCTTCTGCAGGTTTGGGAGTTTTCTTGAAAATTCCACTAAATATTCCTCCTTTTTCCTAAAACGTACATATTCAGACAATGAGTCTCTGTCTTAAAGTTATTCAGGACTGTTTCAAAAATGATGCATTAAAAAAAAAAAAAAAAAAAAAAAGCCACCTTGGTGTTGAGAGCTTCGCTGCTGCCTGTGAGTTCCTCGTCTTGTGACTGTGTTTCCTAAGAAAAGATAAAAACAATCAGAGCCTGTTACACACAACTGACCCTTTTCCTTTAAATCAACAACAGTAATCTTTTACAGTTGATGCCTCCGCTTAAAAGGCCACCACCATATTAAATAAAAAGTGGTCTGAAAAAGGAGACTTCTTACTTCCTCTGCAGGAGGACTGTCTGCAGGTCTGGACGACTTCTTGAATAATCCACTGAACGCACCTGCTTTCTCCTGAAACACAGATATCATTTTTTATATTCTTTATATTTACATTCCCCTTTTCCAGACAGAACATATGGATCACTTAGAAAAATCATTGCATACAACTACATTCAGAAAGACGGGTAACGTCTTTGAAAAAAAAGGAATAAAAGTAAAACAAATTAAAGGTATACAATAAACACCATAATAATAAACAACAAATTTAATTAAATAATGAACGAGAACATTATTTTAAACAAGAAATAAATTGAAGTGCAGTTATAGTCAGGATTAAGATAAAATACAGTCTTGGTCAATTCATTTGCTTTATTATTTTTTGATTCATTTCGATCCTGTAAATGAAGCTTAACTGGATATTGTCTGTTGTATTGTGTGACAGTTGTTTTAGCGAGTTTATGTTGATTGTATTTATTGTTGTTGTATTGTAACAATGTTCTTAATGCTACCCTCTTCACCAAGTCTCTCTTGAGAAAGAGATTAAGACTTTTACCTGGTTAGAAAAATGTAAAATGCCTGTATCACCGTTACATACAGGTAGAACATTTCATTTCCACATTAGATTTGAGCCATAAGTAGGGCTGCAAATTAAATAAAAATAACCTAAATAACAGCCAGATTTCCACAGAGAGGTTTTACAACCAAACTGACCTTTGTGTTGGCAGCCTCCGACAGACTGTCATTGCTGGCTGAAAGATCTTTCTGTGCCGATAGATTCCCCTGAAACAATAAATAAAACTGTCAGAAACAGAGCAGCTCAGCATGAAATGTAAGAAAGGGTTACAAGAAAAATATTCTAATGTCCGTCATATTTTAACTTTAACTGCTCCTCCTGGATTACAGCATTTGAGCACACTGGCAGACATACAAAGAATATGCATCATATATCATACTGGCTCCATCTGGTCATGCTCACGTAGCGTTTTGTCTCTCTACATAACGGGAAAGCTAAACACCTAGTTAAATGGAGTGCTTTTTACAGCTTGTAAGTGTCGGCAAAGAACCTCTTCAGCCATGACAATCTGTGTGAAAAATGTTTTATTAGTCTGTATAGTTTATGATGCTGTTGGTACAAGTGGTATTATGTTTAGGTGCCACACAGAGCTGTTGATTCAGGACCACACAAGTGGCATGTGTCGGTTTTTTATGTCGGCCCACACGTGATAGAACCACAGAACAATAAAACAATTTTAAAATTAAAAAAAGGTCGCCAGAGTAGCAAATAATTGTCCATTCATGTCAAATGTGTTGCATCTCCAGTGTCCATACCAATTAGTTCAAATAAACAGTTTGTTAAAGGACTAGTGTGTAGAATTTAGGGGGGATCTATTAGCAGAGATGGAATACAATATTCATCATTATGTTTTCATTGTGTATAATCTCCTGAAACTAAGAATCGTTGTGTTTTCCTTAGCTTAGTATGAGCCCTAAATATCTACATAGGGAGAGTGTCCTCTTCCCCGGAGCCCACCATGTTGCACCGCCTTGTGTCTACAGTAGGACAGAATAGACAAACCAAACTCAGGCTCTAGAGCGTCTTTCGCATTTTTACGTTGAAGTGGCAATGCACATGAAGTTCACTGTAGTTTATTCTACACGCTTGGAACGGGAGGGGTGAGGTATTCAGTTGGTTTTGATCTGCAACCTCACAGCTAAATGACACTAAATCTTACACACTGGTCCATTAAAAAAGGTGGATTCAGCAATTCTAATTCAATTCATACACAGCCCCAACAAACCAACATCATGACAGTCAGGTTTTGGAGGGTACGCATGTCTTAATGAATAAAGCATATTTTTTCAGAATGAGACAGTGTTTTACGGTCTGTACCTCTCCAGTTGTTTTGGGAGTCTTTCTCAGGAGTCCACTGAACAAACCACCTTTCTCCTACAGAGAAGCAGAAAACATGTTAAAGCAAACTGACAACTTATTTCCTTTAATTTCAGAATGACAAACCTCCTTATCTTCCATCTATGGAGCTGCAGATCTTTTAGGTCACACTTGGTTTAATGTTGGTGGTGACTCACGTAGTTTCAGTGGGGAGGATCTGACAGTTTGATGATGAAGACTCACCTTGTTCTCTGTCAGGCTGTCGGTGCTGGCGGAGAGCTCACTGTGTAATGTCTCTACACCCTAAACACAACAAAAATGTAACTTAACCTGTGTGAACATGGACAACGTAACCGGTTACTGGAGAAAAAAAAACAGGTTGATGCAGATTTAGATTTATCCAGCGATCAACCTTTTTTTTTTTGGTCAAGTACATTAAATGTTAATAAGAAACCCGTCTAGTGATACATGATGATTAAGAGTTTTAACAGCCACTCATTGGCACATTCTGAGTATACAAATGATGAAAGTCTAACTGCAGAAAGTGCAATGATGCCGTGCCCACAGGTCATTAGATCCAGAACTGACAGTTAAGTGTGTAAATGTTTTACCTTCTCCAGTCGGGGCGCCTCGGACAGTTTGGGAGATTTCTTGAATATTCCACTGAAAACGTTTCCTTTCTCCTGCATGAAGAAAAAGAAGAAACTCACCGTCAAAGCTTTTTCTCTGTTGGTTACCTTGTGAGAATGCTTTGGCTAAAATAGTTTCATTAACAGTTTGCAGTAGAAAAATATGTAAAGCAACAAATTCAAATTAAAACTTTGTATAAAGCTTTTTTTTGTGGGGTCAGAAAAGGGGGACGTTTATGCATTTATGCATTTATGCATTTATGCAGGGCAATCTGAATGTTTAGGGGGAGTTTTTTTTTTATTTTTAGAGCAAGATTTACATTTAATAAATGTTCTTGCCCGATTTTCTGGGGAGAAAAGAATGAATAGTTGCCGATGAAAAATAGTTGCCTCCAAAAACTTTGTGCCCTGGACCATAAAAGGCACCCTCTTCTACCATATGCAGAGGACAAATGTTTCTTCATTAACTAGTAGGTAGTAGACGCTTAAAGTCAGTTTTGAGAAACAGACATATCTTTAGAAATAATGTTTAATCCCTATTAACTATAAAGAGTGCACCATTTTTACAGTTGTTTCAAAAACAGAAAGCAACTAAAACTGTACGCTAATGGTAAACAGAAAGCACAATTTCTTATATTTTGCAATTTCAAATTCCACTCTAAATGGAATATTTCCACACTAAATGTGCAATTTGGACAATGTAAAAAATGTTTTTCCACTACACATTAGTCTTGAAATAGAGGTTGCGTCAGGGTGACCCCCCGTTTTATTTAAGTGTAGAGGAGGGTTCAAAGCAAATAGAAGGTTTCAGCCCCCACTCCCCACCCTGATAGCTTTCATACAATCTCTTACTTTAGTGCTGTTGTTCTCAGTCTCATTGCCGTCTGATGGCTCCGTTTGCAGCGACTGTTTATCCTGAAGCATAAAGATAAACAAACAGTTCCAACAGAAATCAAACAACTGAAGACTTCTGCACCCTGTTTGGCATGTTTTCAAGTTCTGCTATAACCTTTCAAAGTTTCATATTTCTCTTACTTTACTTTTTTAAAATTGTCACACATGGGAACACAGAGCATTGTGCAGTATGTGGTTTATTGTTTTATTTGTTATAATGTAGCTATACGCAGATACAAGGTTATTAATGTATTTGTCAGAAACTATCATTTATTCTGTAGGCTGGTGTATGAAGAGGTAATGAATGATATAGTAAAACAAAGATGTAATAATAGGGGAGGAGTTGTGATTGCTATAAGAGGTAATAAGTGTGACTAAATATTTCAAGTAAAGAAGAAAATGCAGGTACACTTTTCAATTAAAGCCAATAAATTATTCAATTCAGGTAAATACTGGAATAAAACAACCTTTGATTAATTAAATAAAATCCAAAATATATACATTCTTTATTTTATTATTGGCTACCATCCCACATACCCTCTTGTGTTTTTGTACCCACTTCACCAAAAGTGTCATTTTAAGTGAACTTTAAACTGTTCACTTTCTATAATAGGTTAAAAAACAGGCTGCCACACATTTTCAGTGATTATTACAGCACATAAAATGGGTACAGACACATTTCAGTTACCTGCCCAGGTGTTTCCTCGCCAGGAATCTTAGGAGACTTTCGGAGGATCCCGCTGAAAAATCCTCCTTTTTCCTGTTGACATCAGACAAATATATTTACACCGTTAGTGGTTTGTCACATGATGATAATATTGATAATGCTGCAGTTAAAATCCAGTCATTTGACAGAAAATAAATCTGAATTGACCTTTGAGTTTTCAGACAGATTATCATTGCTGCCCGAGAGATCTTCATGTATAGACTGTTGGTCCTAAAAGACAAAATTAACTGGTTTAGTGAGTTTATCAGCTTTTTGGCTTTTAAATATATGTTTTTAAGTTTAATATCTGTTATATGTTTTTAAGTTTAATATCTTTTTTTCAGTCACATCACCTCGTCAGTTTGAGCAGCTTCTGTTTGTTTCGGCGACTTCTTGAACATCCCGCTGAATATTCCTCCTTTTTCCTGAAACAGAAACAAGAATATTGTGCACATGCTCAGTTATGGATCAGATCAGGTCAACGTGAGGCTTTTTTGCAGGACAATCTACTAGTCTGTGTGTACACTGAAATGAAAGATAACTTTATCTGTGCCATCACTAAAAGCTGCTCACCTTGCTGCTGTTTTCAGACAGACTGTCGCTGCTGGCAGACAGCTCACTATGAACACTCAGATTGTCCTGAATCACCAACGTGATATCATAGAAAAGTCAAAAAAAAAGTTTTTTTTAATTAAAATAACAGAAGAAAAAGACAAAAAAATTAAAAATGTATGAAGATGAACTTTTAACTGTTTTAAGTTGTTTCTTTAAGAAGGAGGAAGCCATTTTTGTGGAAGCTATCACCTGTGCAGGCGTCTCGTCTCTTGCGTTATTGGATTTTTTATGGATGCCAGAGAAAAAGCCTCCCCATTCCTGCAAAAACATTTAACAGTTTGTTGTGATAATATAAATACAGATACACAAATAAAAAAACACACCCATTGTGCCATAAGGACGCTGCACAAAAAAACTAAAGAACATCTCAGAAATTAACGCAGTTGTTTCTAAGTCCTGAATTCTTTTATTAAATCCTACGTCTGCTTCTCCAGCAGAACGAGGGCAGCGATCTCTGCCAGACAGAAGAGGATGAAGAAAGCCTTTCTACCTGACTTTGATATAAACACACATTTATTTGGATATTTGAGTCACATCTTTCAAAAAAGAGCTAATTTCATAACAGCGGCTGGATATTCGGACACAAAAGTTTCTGGTAACGCAGGAAACTATTTCACTTTGTAAAGGAGAGTACAGGAAGTCTTTATCTATTGATTCACAGACTTTATTTACGTCTCGTCCTGCAGAAGGAGGGGGGAATCTTCCTAAAGTGAAATCAGAAAGCTCATAGTGACACTTGGGGCCCTGATCAATCCTTTAAGATACCGTTGTGTGATTTAAAACCACCGTCTGTTGAGATTGCGCTTCACTCACGTAGCAAAAGAAAAATGTTTTCTATGTGGATTGGCCGTTACGCTGAAGTACACTCTATAAATCCACTAAAACGAAGACCGACCTTATCTTCTGCTTCTTCTGCATCTTCAGGATCACTGTCTGCTTCATGGACCTGGGGATGAAATGGCAAAACAATGAGTAAGAGGCAATGAGAGACTGCAAGTGAAAACTTAGGATCCGAAATTGAGCAGAAGAGTTGATTTTACCGTCACAGCAGGAGACGACGATTTCTCTTTGGGTGTTTTCCGGAACATTCCAGCGATCAGACCTCCGATGTCCTGAAGAAAGGTTGAAAAATGTTTTTATTGTTTCCCCATCTAATGAAAGCTGCCTTTAAGTTTTTCTTTCACAACAATTGTTCATCACTGTCTTTCCCTTACTGCTTCTAGACATTTGAAAATAGAACTGTGAACGTTACCGTGTGGCTTCCTCCGTGTTTACAACACATTTCTGAGCTGTACATTGTGCATTAAAGGAAGTGCACCTGGCACTTTTAAAAGGCATCCGATTGTCAAAACAATACATTTCCACTTTGTTGTTCTCCATCACTTAAAACGTAATTATTATAAAATCACTGTTGTGCTATTTGTCTGGAAAAAGCAAAAGCAGTCAAATAATACTTCTCTCACCTGTTTGGGTTCTGCATTCTTTGTCTGTTTGTTTTTTTCTGCGGCTTGTTCCTTTTCTGAGCCGGCCTCCTTGGTGCTGGACTCAGGGCTCGGCTCTCTGCTGGCCTGAGAGAAGAGTCAACAATCTTCAGCACAATATGATTATCCTGAAATTTATTATTACAACCAGACAGGAGAAGACGCCAACGTTTAACACCGATTCAAATTGTATAAAGATTTCTTTCTCCAGGATAAAAAAATACTTCTCTACATTGACAGCTGCTTTATGAATACAATATAATAATAATAATAATAATAATAATAATAATATATATATATATATATATATATATATAATTGTGGGTGGTGGTAGTCTAGTGGTCTAGTGTAGTTAGTTCAAAGCAAGTCGTCTGCAAAATGACCTGTAATAATATGTTAAATTTACAATGATGTGGAATTTCAGGTGAGACATAGGATGCCTTAAAAGTCCTAAAAGATTCAGATAACTTTGCTGATAACTGAGAACTGTCAGAAGAGAATTGTTGGAAAACCAAATAGAACTGAAGCATGGGGGCCTAACATTTAACCATAATGCCACACGTGTGACTTTGTCAAGTTGCAGGTTTTACATGCTGACAGGGAGATTATTTTTTGTAGGTACATTTTGGGGGGCAATTGCTACTTTAATAGTGAGCCGGCAGCAGAAAAATGACAGGAAGTGAGTGCAGAGAGAGATGGGGAATGATGTGTAAAAGTAAACTAGCATGTTTATCATTTATTCTGTATGCATTTGCAATCAAAATGCCTCATGTGCAGCACAACTCTGTGAAGGTCTTTGTGAAAAGCTCAGTGTATGTGTGTGTGATTGGCATGACACTGTATGTTAACCCAAGGTCAGGAAGTATATCCACCATATATAGACAAAGACAAAGACTAATACTGCGTTTAATGTACCACCAGGTATGGGACATACAAGTAGAGCTGGTTGCACAACGGCACAGGGGCTAATAGTATGTGGTTTCTTTGCCCATCCCTACTAGCGTGCCATAAAGTTAGCACTAAAAATAAAAAACAATCCAGGAGATAAAAGTGATGCTGTAAACCAAATGTTGCTTTAAAATCGTAAAAAGAAATTCAAGGATAAAAAGGCATTTATTCTGACAATGAAGTAGGGCAGACCGAATAGTTCGGAGCTTTGAAGCTTCATTCATAATGTTGACATTCAAATTATAAAATCAACATTTGAATGCTGCACTCGCTCGAATGAATCAATGGATTCAAACAACAAACATTCAAATGTTTATTCGAAAACCTGAATAGAAGCTTTGAATGTAAAAAAAAAAAACTAAAACAAAAACATTTGCTACTGCCCTACAATGTAGAATGATGAAAGCTGCCTACAGACTTCTTTACTTTAGTGTGAAAATCAGTTAAAAAAATAAAAATAACAAACCCTGATCAAATCATTTAGAAGGATTCATCCAGGCAGTCCAAGCATTTGCCATCAATGTCCATCTTTTTAACCACAGACAATACATTTAAATATCTATCCAATAAAAACGAACCAGGTTTTTTAACCATCACAAATGCAGTTATTGTACGACCACCACCATCAACACCACCACGACACAAGCAACAGTACCTCCATCTAAAAAGTCACCAGCAGATATTGTAAAATAAGAAACTGCAGCCACCACCAGCAGAAAACACCAAACCACACGGTGCTTCATACCTTTGGTGACGACTTGATTTGCAACCCTTTCATCATTCCCTTCAGACCAACCTGTCAATCACAGTCACATGTCACAAACCAGCCAATGACAACAGAGGAACACACACATGAACACACACACATACCGGTTTGCTGCCAGGAGCCTTTTTGGCCAGCACATTGTCCATTTTCTCCTCTTTGTCTGGGGTCAGGTAACTCTGAGGAAGAAAGAAAAATCAGGAAAACACTCAACATCTGCTGATTAAAAAACCTTCTGTGCCGACAATGTATGTTTATCCCATCGTACATGTTTCTGCCTACGGTGTCTTTTTTCACTATTATGACTCTTTCATTGGACAATTTACTGCACTACATCCGACTGAATCATGAGCAGCATCTTATACATGCCGACACACACCTACTGTATGTCTGAATACACACTTATGTCTCATGCATGTACACACCCACACCTGTCCTCCACCAGGAACCTGTTTAACCGAAGCACTGTCAGGTTAAGAA
>CALSBV010009973.1:10513014-10523061 GCA_943590825.1 Bovichtus diacanthus
ATATATATATATATATATACACACAAATATATATATATATATATACATAAATATATATATATATATATATATATATATATACACACACACAAATATATATATATATATATACAAATATATAAATATATATATGTATATATATACACACAAATATATATACAAATATATATTGTTATTTATCTTCTCGCCCTGCTGCAGTGATGTAGCACTGTACTGCAGGGTGTGGTCAGTACACTGTGACATCACTGTTGAGTGTAGTTATAAGTGTAACCAGGGTTTGGTTTCCACTACATTTCTATTCACAAAACGACACATGCTGCTTATGCCGACTTGTGTGGCAACAGAAAACTAAAGTCGTATAACTATGTTTATTCAAGATCAAACTAGTACTTCAATTCATATGTCAAAATGTTACAAAAAATGAGAGATATTTTCAGCTAGCAGACTTCCATCTACATTCATCAGGGAAATGAAAAAAAGTAAACAGAGCTAAAGGGCACTTTGACTAACAAGTTTATCTTGGTTATCAACTGAGCAAATACCAACTCAGTAAGTGCACAGCAGCCAGAAGAAGGAAGTGTTTGCTTGCTTGCACATATACTTTACAAAGCAACACATTGACAAAAAAATGTTCTCTTACTTTTAATTATCAATTTTACATTTATTACACAGTTCTACAATATAATGCACATAAAAAGGTAGTATTGAATGAACAACTCCACCCAGAAAAATAAATATTAAGTTAATTAAACAGACAACAGAGCTGACGGTTTACAGTACAGACCGCCATCAAACCCTGACTTTGAAATAACAGTCTTTAATATATTAATGCCATAATAAAAGGAAATGGCAAACGGTTCTTTTCAGGAGAGGTTGACACAGTTCTGGCTAGTTTTTACAGTCTTGTGTCATTCCATTAAAACATCTGATATGACTGAAGACATGGTTGAAAAACAATGGCTAAACTTGTCTTTATATTTTCCCATTAGTTCTCCTCAGACATGTTTTTATGTTTGCGTTTCCCCTGTTATGTTACACCAGCTGTTCCAAGTGTTTACCAAGTAAAGATTTTAACATCACTCAATTAAAACAGGATGCTCCACAACAACTGATTCGTATGTACAGATTAGTTGCTAGTAAACGTTTACACCCAGTAACTGACTAGCTAACGGAACCAAAGCTAACGTTAGCTTGCTAACATATGACCAGTTTAGACTAAGGAGTTTTACAGATAATATGAAAAATAGATGACATATCTGACCTGACACTTGATCAAAAATGAAGTTTAATAATGGTGTTAAGTGGGAAGAAACACAATGTACCATAAATTACAAAAAAAAAAAAGAGTCAAAACATTATACTAAATTACCAAATAACGTTGGCTAGGTTAGCATAATCCGATATTTCCCATTCATTTAAAACTGCTCAAATATTACTAACTCACACACACATTTCTCAATGTATGCATGTGTAAACAAACGATTGCATGCATTTACAAATGATTGGCAGTTAAGTTTAATATATCACTTGCCTCCCTAAAACTTATTTTTGGAAGCTATGCTACAGCAATTTACACAGTTGACTGCTTTGGCACAACAGAGGTTTTCTAACCAACGTACACATTACTTAAGTCTTTACTTTAACTTTACTAGCTGAGACATTCCTTAAGTAGCTAGTAGCAAGTAAAAACTTTACACAGAAACTCAGTGATGGATTTATGAACAGCTGGTGCAACCCCGTCCTGCTTCTTTCCGAGCATAATTTTGTCATTTTATTGGCTCTTTTGAAAAAACAATCTAATTTAAGTTTATTACCACCATTCCTTAAAATGAGACCAATATCATCAAGACGTTAAAACATCCCACATCAGATCCAAAACTTCAAGCTGAGGATGAGGGGTTTTGTTGCAGCCCTGTCCCCAAAATAAATGAACATAAACATAGACTAATGCTACATTGCTTTACAGTGTATTTCTAAGGCATTATAAATAATAAAGGCACTTGTCCCGTAAGAGCATACACAATCACTACACCTGGTCAGTAAAAGTGTTTCAATAAGAACCAACACACTTTGATGAAACTCTAAGCAACACTTTAAAGTCTAAATTATAAAGTCTCTGAAAAATACTTTGCAACTATTTATTTAATTCATCTAAAAATGTACTATCCAAATACATGATTGAGTACACTTTTTCAATCACATTTTCTTAAAAGACAACATGGCCATTTAACACTTTGGCACAAAGTGATAGTAATATACCAGCTGTTTGGTTTTCAGAAGTCAGGTCCTTAAAATATGTTATGGAAACTAGTGTATTTCATCAATAGTGGAGTTTCCTTATTCAAAATAGGCTTGATTGCAGTTTTCATTTTTAGGAAACGCACTAACCATAGATGCTTACAATGCAGCAGTATGCTGGAGTTTTGAGCCGGTACTTTTAAAGACACTTGAAAATGTTTGTCAGGGAAACTGGAAAACTGACAATGCTTGAATCTTCCCTCTGAAAGCTTAATAGTAAAGCAATGTTTAAGGCCTTTTACACCTTTTAAGTTTCCGTCAAACATATTCTCGGTTCTCGTAGTCCTTTTTAATGGCTTTTTTAATGCGGTCGATTTCATCTTCACTTGAACTGTCATGTTTGTCATCTTTCTCTTTCTTGTCGCTGTCTAAAGCAACTGTATCATTGCCTTCGTTGTTTTCTGGTGCTGTGGCCTGCAGCTCCTCTCGTATCCCGTTGAGCTCCACCAGACCTTCATGCAGCTGCGTCGCCACCTCCCTGATTTTGGCAGCAAACTCTGACTTGGCCCCTTTCTTGAGTTCTTTGGAGTCTTTGGCCACAAAGTAGATGTCCATACCTACAAAGAGTCCGGTGAGGACACCAGTGGCCATACTGGCGATCTGGACTGCTCGTGCTGCTGTGCTGCCCGCCACGTTAGCGATCTGCACCACACGCATGATCTCATTAGCGTTGACGAGGATGGCCTTCCCTGCCATGGCGCCGTCCTCATAGAACCTACTAGTGAGCACAGGGAAGTCGCGGTTGTAGGCTTGTTTTTTCATCTTGATCAGGTCGAACCGCGACAGGTTCTCGATACCCTGCTTGATAAATTTCAGACACTTGTCGAGGTCGACCATCTTCTCCTGATAATCCTGCACGATCTTCTCCACTTTCTTGCGGTCCATCGAGTTGTTGACCTGGTTGGAGATGCCGGCACCTGCTGATGTCAGACCGCCCGCCGTGGCGACACCCAATCCTACCGCCGTCACAATCAAGGAGATTCCCATGGTGACCGGGGCCAGAGCAAGGCCTGTGATGGTGGCCACGCCCCCGATGGCACTGGTGGAGCCGCCGGTGATTTGAGCGATCTTTGTGTTCTTGCTGAATTTGTCCAGTCCGTCTGCGATGCTGTTGAGGTCGATGACGTGCTGCCAGAGGCTCTCAGCGCGCTCTGAGAACAGTTTGTTGAAGACACGGATGCCCTTCTGCACCTTCTCTGCCGTCACAGCAAACGCTCTGAGACGAGCAATTTAAGAGTGATTACACAGAGCAAAGGTCACAGTATCTCTCACTTACCACTACTGTACCTAGCCTTGTTCATATTGGTGGTTTTATTTTTATTTAAGTTTTGAGATATCCAGCTTCCTCCCCAATACACTGGAGGTGTATACATTTTTTTCTACCATGCAAAGCATTGCTAAATTGCATCATGTAATGACAAAACATTTTTCTAGAAACAACTTTCTGATTACACAACTTGTCAACAATTGTCTTTTGCTCACACCTGACAACATTTAGGTTTCAAAATACGGCAGTTTTCTTTTCTGGTGGGGGTGGTGGGACAGATGGGTTTAAATTGTTATGTAGTGTGAGGTTGGTGTGTCCAGAATGGGTTTCATAGACGATCGGTGAAGATCTGGCAACTTGGGTGATTTCAGACATACATACAAAACATATGGATCTGTGTATGATGATTATTCATAATAAAGTTTGAGGGCAATGCAAATGATTGTTTCCCGGGAGAAACAACAAAACGGGAATGTTGGCAGATATATCCCTACTGAAGAACTTGTCTCTATTAAAACAGCGGACAGCCGGCCTGTGTTCTGGAGTAATGGTGGTATTGTTTCTGAGTTTTTTAAACATTTTTTGTCAGTGTTTTGAGCAGCACAGATTCAATTATTTTCTCCATTATGCAGGATCACTGAATACATTTTAGTTGTGGATATCTCAAAACTTGGGCACATAAAACTGAATCTATGAGCATGGCTAAATACCACCAGAAATAAAAGAAAAAAAACAGTCTCTTTAAGAGACCAAAGACACAAGGAAGTGAAATATTATATTCACACTAATTTAATATTTAAGCCTTCACTTACTTGGCCTCTTCTTTTTCTGTCATGTCTTCCTCTTGAGGCATGTCCTCCCAAGCTGAGGTGGTAAAAATAAGAAAGAACAATATGAAGTTTACTCATAATGTTCCATACATTACATGGTCAAAAGTATGCAGATACCAAAACATCTAGAACACATTATTCCAAAAGTATAGGCATTAATCTGCTGCTATAACAGCTTCCACTCCTCTGGTTTCCGGCTTTCAAACTGATTTTGGAACCTGGCTGCAGGGATTTGTTCCCATTAAGGCACAAGAAAAATAAATAAACCCAGAAAACCCTTTATTATGGACCTGGATTTGTGGCACAGAGGCTTTGTTATGTTGAAACAGAAAAGGTTATTCTCTAAACTATTGCCACAAAGTCAGAAGAACACTATTGTCTAAAATGTAATTGTATGCTATGGCATTAATATTTCCTTTAATTGGAACTTAGGGGCAAAACAGGGATGTCCACATACTTTTGGTCATATAGTGGAAGTGGTTAAAGAAGAACTTAAGTGAAAAGTGAAGTGAAAAACATTTTATTTGTAACTTACACTCCACTGTGTTCCACCAATCCATAAGGCCGTCCACATCCTGAAACACACCATTACATTTGTGTGGTTTTGCATGTTTATGGTTGCTATCCAAACAATGTTGTATGATGTTACTGGAGTGACATATTTTGTTTCAGAAACCAACCTCGGTGTCTTCAGACTGTGATGGGTCAATACGGAAGTCCTCCAGCTGGTCAAACAAGGTTCTATTTCGACCATTATTCTGAAACAACAAAAATATTACTTATTCAAATTTATATATCAATACCAAGATTTCTTTCTTGTCTGTGTAACGAAAATTAAAATATCTGAGTCTACTGTGTAGCTGAAATGAGTCAGTAAGACAAAAAGACTGATAAACATAAAGAACAATGATCCAAATGTATCAAGTGGCACATATGCTTAGTTTCACTTTTTATGCCGTATATGCTCAGATAAAGAGGGGGAAGTGATCGTAAAAGGGATTCTGAATGCACGATGCATGTTTTTGCAGAAGTAAAGTAGGACAAAATCTTCCATGGAAGCGTTGAAAAAAGAAGCAGAGCAGAGAAACAAGTTTGGGCACATTGCAACCTAATCTCATCTCTTTGCTCAGGACATACACAAACTGTGTGGAGGTGGGTTTCATGTCGAGAGCGGAGGGGGAAAAACAAAACACATGTTGATTATAATAGCCTCTGTTGGGACCTTAGCCCTGGAGACAAACATAAGAAAGAGGTTGTCAGGGGTGGGTCAGGTGACTGGAACAGACCTTTTGTAATCCTGAACCACAATGAGTAAGACTGCAACTAGTCAGTCTGGTGGATAAATACACTGACACAGACTGGGTGGGAAAAAGGTAAAAGCTGTGTGAGAGGTGACAGAAGGAAAGAAAGGGAAACAACATCAAACACAATGTCTCATTCAGTGTTTTTTTCTCTACCTCTGCCGTGTTGTCTGCAGCTCCGTCCTGTGCGTTCCTCTGTGCACCTTTGCCCTGAAACCAATGAACACAAACACACAAACACACACACAGCCAAACACACAGTTAAATCATTTATAATGTCAATATAACATTTTGCTTTTGGGCAGATTTTGGTTCCCATGCAGTCCAGACAGCTACAAATTCATTTCTCAGAGGCAGCACAGGCGGAAATGATCTTATTGGAACAAATTAAAAATGAGATACAAATAAAGAAGGAACTCTGGTCAAAATATTAGTATAGTAATATATGTTTTTATCTCCCTCCATATTTCCTTTATGTCCTCTATATTCTGTAGCCGTGGTGAAACAACACTTTACCAATGTTTTTTTATGTTTCCGTCACTCATCTTTAGTTTTAACAGCATTTGCTCTCTTCAGTCACGTTTTTTACCACTTGATTCGGTGCGATAAAGAATATTCTTTCAGGTTTAAATTAGATTATTTCTCCCTTCAGAACTGTTCTGCCTCTGAGAACGTTTTGTATAATCTCAAATCCAATCTGTGCAGATTCCAGCCCTGTGATACGTGTGTGATGGTGCTGTCTCGAGTGACCTGAAGCTTCTGTTTATCACAACCGACTGTAGCTCTTTTCAGACATGGAGTACCTACAGTAGAATTGCTGGCTTCATTTTATCTTAAAGTGATGGCTTTGTGTAATTTAGACAAAAGGTGAGTTTTACGTTAATGTTCCTTACAGCTTCATTTGGTTTTTGTTAGTTAACACCCACTGACATCAGCCTTTTTTCTTCCGACACGTCATATATTCAACATTTAACAAACTATTTATGATCTTAATTAGCACAGAGTAACATGCACTAATAGGTTGGTGTGGTCTAAAGCGCTTCAGGACAGTGACATGTAGTATGACGTAGAGTGAATCTAGCATAACATACTAGTTTCTCCAGTTCAGTGACAGGCAGAAACCCATTGTCTCCATAGTGATACAGACAAAAAAAAAATAAAAAGGGATTATTTTCTTCAGGATTTAAAGATGCAGATTTGAGTGTTGTCCTCAATGAACTGTGCAGTTATACAGCAGCATTATCCTTGGCATGTAAGTAATTGTAGTAATGTGGTGCGTTAAAATACATTCTAGCATTATCCACATGGGAGGAAACACGTTTGTACATGTTTCACATGTTTGAGTGTTACCTTGACCCGAGGCATGAAGGGATTGTGTCTCTTTGGTTTCTTGACTTTGGCCTAAAATAAACAAAAGAGTGTTGCAGTGTTACTCTGAGGAAGATACAAGTCAACCTCTGAAATGTTCCTTTAGCAGTAATTACATTAAAATGAACATTCCTGATGACCATCATTGTACAAATCAAACCAAGAACTGTTTAATCATTCAACAAGCAATTAATTAAAGTAATTAGTTAAAATACCTCTGTTTTGTCTTTGACCTTCTCATCTTTCTTATCTTCTTTGGATGAAGACTCATCATCTTCTTCTTCCAGCCCTTCATCATCCGACTGAGCCTGAAGTAAACAATAATCAAAGTGTGAACGTAATAATGACATGAATTCGTATTTAGGGGGTAAAAGTAACACAGGGTTACATATGAACTCCTTCCTCATGTAATATACATTTACAATTATATATATATATATATATATATAAAAAGATAAATGTATTCATGACTGTATTGACTCTATTGACAAAATCAAGAAATAAATACCATGGCTCCAGCACGTGGCATAAACGGATTATGGCGTTTGTGTTTTTTCACTTTGGTCTGAAGAAAAAGAAAAAGAAAAAAAAAACAGAACAGTGACAATGTTAGATGACATGAAAAGCAATAACTAGAGGAACTACATTTCATTTCATTACAGCCTGGATATGTGCTTAATGTTTGCTACAGTTTAAAAACAAGTCATGTGTCTGTTTTAACAACAAAGCCTTGGTAGCTATATATTTTGTTGACAGAAATGTGTATGAACTTTTTATATTAAAAGCTGGAACAATATTACACAGAATATATAATGCTGTCAGACAGTACGGAATAAGACCATTTTAACAACCTGAAAGCTACTTAAGAGTAAACAGAAGTGGGACAACTGTATGTTAAAGTTAAATTGCCTTGTGACTAATAATAACTACGAGCTTTCGTAAACCTCATGCTGACAATAGCCTGCTGGTGTCAGGTGTCATTTTCATGGCCTGAAATAAGTGATCAGAGGAAAGCAGGAACTAGAACTTTACCTGCAGCAAATACGGTTTGTGTTTCCCTGAATCAAATGTGGTTTCATACCACACGTAGATAATTCAAAAACACTCACAGATACATAGATACTATAGATGAATCCGTCCCTCTTGATACCAAACATTGTGCGTGCCTATCAGTTTTCTGAGCTTGAGATTAAGGATCAGTAATTAATACAGTTTGACAGACAATGGTGAAGGGATAAACTTACCGTTTTGCTTTGTGGAGGGTTCACCTCATCTCCCTCTTTGGCTCCTGCTGATTCATCTTTGAGGCCTTCATCGTCTGATCGGCTCTGCGGCAAATTAAACTTGTTACATTTGATTGCTGAAACCTTCTGTACATTTAAAGTGTTCACTGTATGTTGTGCACTGGTAGGTGTTTGAATGTGTGTCTGAGTTTGATAAAAGGCTTGTGAAAAGAAATGGTGATATTATTGTATTCAAGCACTTCACAGACAAGTTTTAGTCTAGAAATTTGACAATTTTCGCAGCAGAAATGACAACTGAATAGGGTTCATCAGAAGGTGGAAATCACCTGAAACTGATTTTGAGTAATAAAATTATATTTTGTTTCCAGACATGTTTAAAAGACACACACAACATACTTTGAATAACAATTAGTGTCTGATGTGGTTTAATAAAAAAAATTAAAAAAAAGCAACATTTTAAAATTTCAAAGGTTTCTTTATAACACTTGTGTACATTGCATAATGTACTGGACTATGATTGGCTTCAAAACTATTTGAGATGTCACAAATCATCCTGTACTGTATGTACTTAAACTCAGATTTAAGATGGACTCAGAGACACTTTCCCCTTCAGCAGATGAACGTGAAAACAGTCTTCTAGAGTTAAACTCTGTACAGTGAAGGTCAAATGTAAAAGTGAAGTAACAAACAAAACACATTTTCAACTGAGGGGATCTTTAAGGTTAAAGTGCTATCTTTTGTAGCAGCAGTCATGAAGAAACCTCCAATATAGCCAATAGCTGATATTCAATATTTAAACAGCCAACACTGGCCCGAAATATCAGCTGTATCTTGTACTGTGTGTTCACGTGAGTACTGGATGGTTGCTCTTCTGCTTTTGACTCACTGAGAGTGAGACTCTATTGATACCTTTCTATGTATACAAAGTAAGGAATTCAAAAGCATAACACGTAACCTTCATGTTTGCTGCTTGCTATATTGAATCATTGATCAAATTATAAAATAATTAACTAATCCAACTCGTCTTCCAATAGATATCTTCAAATATAGTAACACTCTGCGAAAGCAGAAATAAAAACTGTACCTCATTATCCTCAGTTCCTCTTGCTTTTACTTTGTTGTATGTGGACGTCCCCTTCATCTCCTGTAGAGATCGCAGGTTTAGCAAGAGAATATAACAGACAGAGTATAGTAGAGAATAGTCGAACATGGACCACAGGTCATTGAGTTAAACTGCTTGCAAACCTCTTTAGTTGGTCTGGGTGGGACCGTTGGAGTTTCACTTCTGTCCTTTCTCTCTCGCTGGATCATGTTGCTTTTGACCTGACAAGGGGACACACACACACGCAGAGTCACACACACGCAGAGTCACACAGTGTGGTGGAGCAGGAGGATCGGGAGGTTTGACTAAAAGCAGACAGGAAATAAAGGGAGGTAAAGGGGTGAGGAGGATGTGGTAGAAGTCTGAAGAGGGAGCATGTGAGGAGACAGGGTATTTCGACAGAGGTTGATCAGCTGTGAGTGTGTGTGTGTGTCTGTGTGTCTGTGGGGTCACCCATGACTCATAAGTGTTGCGGAAATTAGACTGACCGATTTCGTTTTATCTTCCTGTTGTTTCTCATTCTCCTTGAGCGTCTCTGTGTCTTCCTGAAAAAAGGGACATTATGTATAAACTATTGAACTGTATCAGACAAAGAGAAATCAGATTACTTGTGCAGTGATTAAAAAGGACCATACCA
>CALSBV010009973.1:10528061-10566439 GCA_943590825.1 Bovichtus diacanthus
GGGGGGGCAAAGTCAGAAATTGTCAAATTGTCTACTCTAATTTGCCTTTTTTTCCCCAAAATTCCTAAACGTCCCTTAAAAATAAACAAATGAATGGATGAATAAATAAATATATTTTCACTCTGGTTTCCTGTCACGTAAAGACAAAACTTTTTGGACATTTACAAACTTGACCGTCTTACCTGAGACTGAGATTTGGCAACTTTTTTTCTGAACACACCACCAAAGATTCCTCCTTTCTCCTGAGGTAAAGAATATAAAGCCAACATTCAATATGACTACATTTACTGTTATTATGTTTTGATCTTACAGTGTCTGGCCATAACAAACCTCACCTTAGTGTTCTCAGAAAGATTGTCGTTGCTTCCTGAGAGCTCGCCGGGTTCAGACAAATCCTCCTGAAGGTTAGAAACGAATGTCAACCATTCAATATTAATCCTGTCCCTATAATCTATAGCAACATGGTTTAATGGAGAGATGAATAAACTGCAGCAATACTCCATAATTCTCACCTGAGATTGTGTCCTCGATCCAAAAGGCTTTGGCGTTTTTTTAAACATCCCACTGAACTTTCCTCCCGTCTCCTTAAGAAAAAAGTCACATGAAATTGGTTTAAATTTTTCCCATAATGAAGGAATTTAGTAAATTATTCCCCCCGTTTAAAAAAATCTCACCTTAGTGTTGCTGTTCACAGAAAGATTGTCTTTGCTGCCCGACAGCTCTCTGGGTGCAGACAAATCCTCCTGAAGGCAAGAAACAAAACATCCCATTTCTGATTATTATCATCACCTCTTATAATGTAATACAGGCAAAAATGAGGCAAGTGTGATGCACAGCTCTCACCTGAGATTGTGTCCCCGCTCCAGAAGTCTTTGGGGTCTTTTTAAACATCCCACTGAACACCCCTCCTGTCTCCTGGAAAGAAAGTCACAGGAAAATGGTTTGCAAAATGAAAAAAAATTAAGTAATAAAGTATTCCTTTAGATTAGATGTCAGATGGATGGGCACGGACTTCACAAAGCAACCCGCTATCTTTTCCTCCCAAAAAAACAGAAAGAAACATTTCCCTAATTCTTTGTTTATATAGCTGGGTGTCTTTCACAAACCTCACCTTAGTGTTCACAGAAAGATCGTCTTTGCTGCCTGAGAGCTCACTTGGTTCAGACAAATCCTCCTGAAGGCAAGAAACATCGTTATTATCATCTCCTAATAATGTAACACAGGTTAAAGTGGGACAAGTGAGATGCACAGCTCTCACCTGAGATTGTGTCCTCGCTCCAAAAAGCTTTGGTGTCTTTTTAAATATCCCACTGAACACCCCTCCTGTCTCCTGGAGAAAAAAGTCACAGGAAAATAGTTTGCAAAATTTTTCCCATTATGGAGGAATTTAGTTAAGTATTTTTCTGGTTTAAGATATCAGATGGATAGGCACGGACTTCTCTTCCAAATGCTGATGCATGCAGGTTTACCTCACCCCTTACCAGCACACAGAAACAGAAACACACATTTCCCAAACTCTCAATCCACTGAGCTGAGAAGACTACAAACAGCTTTATGATATAGTCCCATTATCCTACAGTTCAATGACACTGCCACGCATTCAGCCCCAAAAGATGTTGTGATGTGGTTCATAAATAAATGGAGAAGGATAATGACTTTTCTATTTCAAAGCAAAGTGCATCATTGTTTCTACTGGTTGATCATGCAAAAGGTCCATCTGGAAAATCCAACAAAACAGGAAACGCATGCTTGAATCAGTCAAACAAACTTTAGATGAAGTGAATGAGCAATATGAAGTGAATATATGCAGGAAAGATGTTTAATATGACTGAAGCTTTAGCAACAGCTGTTTAGAATAAAAACAAGGACAACTGGGTAGTAAGCATGACAAGTAATATCAATCATGTATGAGAGAATGTTGCCCATTATGGGGGAATTTATTAAAGTATTCCTCTGGTTTCACAATCCTCACCTTAGTGTTGCTATTCACAGAAAGATTGTCTTTGCTGCCTGAGAGCTCGCTGGGTGCAGACAAATCCTCCTGAAGGCAAGAAACAAACATTACTGATTATTATTATTATTATTATTATAATAATAACACAATAACACAGGTACAAAATGGGAGTTGTGAGAGGCAAAACTCTCACCTGAGATTGTGTCCTCGCTCCAAAAGGCTTTGAGCTTTTTTTAAACATCCCACTGAACACCCCTCCTGTCTCCTGAAAAAAAAGTCACATAATTATTACTTGTACATGTTCAAATAAAAATGAAATAAAACCAATTGGGTTGTTTTTCTTTCACTGATGCAGCTGTCGGATGGAGCGGCAGGGATTTAGTGCTTCACACATTGGCCAGCAGTTCCTCAGAATTGCTGATGTATGCAGGTTCAAGCTTGTGCTTCCAAACACCCACAACAACAAAAACACTAACTCACCACCTAATGCTACACACGTACTGCAGGTTAAAAGGAGATCACCAACATGTGTCTCGTTAACACTGAGGACGCACTCAATGCAGAACCTAATGTGATGCGTTTTCCACTTCATTAGTGTAGTAGTGCAGTGAAGCTTTGGAAGAATTTTGAGAAATATTTATGCGATTTTGGTTACAGAAAACTGTTTTCTGACAGAGACATTGGCGTTTAATTTGACTTAACCGCCCAGTCAAAAAGATATGACAAATCTGATTATATTTTCAAATTCAACATTCAATACTTTATTGCCTTTTTGTGATAGGAATTTAGTTTGGTGAGCTCAAACAAAACCAAAAACAAGACCTCACATTGCATACAGTAACCACACTCAGACATAAAACAAGTTATAAAAAAGTATGTATGTATGTATGTATGTATGTATGTATAAATAAATAAGCAAGCTTTCACAGCTGGGATATATTTTAAACACTTATAAGTGTTTCTTATTAAGGGTGAATGGAAAGACTATATACTATGGAAATCATACTGCCAAACATCACAAAGATATTATTTTTTGTGCTTTATATTCTTTATATGTTATTACTACTATGATATTTTTATTTTAGATTTTTTGTTAGATATTAAAACATTTGACAATAAGAATTCTATTGTAATGCTGTTTCTGTTGTTCTGAGTCTTATTCTGCTATGTAATTGTCCTACCTTTTGTATGCTATGCTATGATCTTGATTGATGTACACTAGTTTTGTTGATAAAAAGGACTTTTTATTTTTTGCTGCATTTGTTTCCAGCTGTTTGTATTTTTGCATTCATAAATAAAATTGGCAGATGAGACTCACCTTAGCTGTGGAGATCTCAGACAGACTGTCGTTACTGGCTGTGAACTCGTTGTCCAAAAAGTCCTGAAACACACAAAATGATCCATCAGCCGCCTTAATGAAATAACACGACACAACATTTTACATGTCAGGCATTTAGCTGAAAATATTGAATTTTCCAGATGATATACATCTGTGTGCAAAACATGTAATAGCAGATGGAGTTTCACCTGTGAAGGCCTCCGGACATGTGCTGGTTTAGGAGATCGTTTTAGTATCCCACCGAAAACACCCAATTTTTCCTGAAGAGTAAAGTGAAGCGAAAGGTTTAATTTCACAGATTAACATGCTGACATGTTATTTTGGTTATACTGTATATTTTGTATTCATACATGTAGTCTTGTTCTTGTATGCAATTGTCCAACCTTTTGTTAAAGCTGTAATCTCTGATTGATGTACACTACTTTTGTTAATAAAAGACTTTGAAAAACACAAACGGCTGGAAAAAATGCAAACAAAATACAAAGTTTTTGCATTAAAAAAAAACATTGGCAGATGACTCACCTTAGTGGTGGAGTTCTCAGACAGACTGTCGTTACTGGCTGTGAACTCGTTGTCCAAAAGATCCTGAAACACACAAGATTCACACAAGATCTGTCAGCATTTGGCTAAGAAGCGTATTTTCCTAGATGATATATCGCCGTATGCAGGACACGCAATAGATTATGGTGTTTCACCTGTGAAGGCCTCCGGACATGTTTAGGAGATCGTTTCAGTATCCCACCGTACACACCTGATTTTTCCTGAAGAGAAAAGTGCGGCGAAAGGTTTAGGTTTACAGACTAACATGAGAAACTTGTGTTGGGATACTAAAAATATGACAGAGGAGAACGTAAACTCACCTTTGATGACTTGTTGTCTGTTAAGCTGTCACTACTGGCAGACAGTTCTGGATTTTGTACTGAGAGGGAGCCCTATGGAATATAAAAAAAAGTGTTTTCACTAGGGCTAGAGTTATTAAAAAAGAGAATGACAAATCTAATGTAATATACCGTAACAAATACAATGTAAGAAAGTGGGTAAATAAATAATACATGCAAATAAATTGATTTAAAAACCAAGTTACCTCTGGCTGCACAACAAAAATTAACTAATGAATTAATCTTTTCGTCAATACCTTTCAGAAAATATTTTTAAATGCCCAGCGGTGATATCTTTAATTTGCTTATCAGAGCAACAGTCCAAAACATAAAGATTTCTAATGAAAATTGATATAAACACATTTACAAAAGCGAGACCAGCAAATGTTTGACATTTTTGTTGGGTTAAATGATAATTCTATAAGCTAAATTGTTGTTAACTATCTTTTTCTTGATCAACTAAATGATTAATGATTTCAGTGCGAGTTACATTTAAAAAAAAGATTGCGACAAGATATACAGCATAGTAAGTTCAAGAAGGCTGCTTCAAACCTGTGTTTGTCCGTCTTTGGCAGCTTTGGTTGTCTTTTTAAACATTCCTTTAAATACGCCTCCTTTCTCCTGAAATATGAATAAATATGCTAAAAAATTAATCCCTTATTTATAATAACACAATGATATTTCCTCGATCAGAAAACTGAAATACACAACGCAAAGAATGAACACAAAGGCTTCCTGAGCATCACCTTGGTGCTGCTGTCGGTCAGACTATCATTGCTCTTCGAAAGTTCACTGCTGACCGATAAACTGTCCTGTAAAGTCAACATAGAGCCTCTGTGAGTCGATGCAGAATCAAATAGTGTAAATCTATAATTACAGTAGGCTTCATATCGTTAGTTTCCTTTTTAAAAATTGTACATTTTACAAAGTAGCAGTTGCTATTCATATCAACAATACGAGTGTGAGTAAACATCATAAATATTAGTATAATATATTCAGTTTAATATATATAATAAATATATCAGTGATTAACACTCAATAGTGAGCTTTTCATGACAAGATAGATTAGATCAAATTGAAGGTAAATTCTAGTTTTAAATTAAGAGTTAATACTAGAACATAACCTGGTCTTGGAGAAGTGGTTCTGCAGACTTGAAGGATTTTTTGAACATCCCACCGAATAACGCTACCTTTTCCTAAATGAGGAGGGAAAAAAAAAATTAGCAAAAATTCAACTTGGAAAAACAAATTTATGCATCTAAAACACGAGAGTAAACTCTACTATGGTTTCAGTCAGTATGAGTGAGTAACAGAACCCTTCACTGCCATGATCCGTGAGTCAGCAGCATGAATCAGTCTCTCTCAAACTGGAAAAGATGCTGTGAATTATTAACAATTTACTGATGTGGATACATTTACTCTTTCACATTTCACAGTCCAGCTTCACGTCCAGATTTCAAGTCTGGATTTGAGGCTAGTTTCAGGTACTTGGATTTGAAACCTTGATTACAGTAAATAAAGAGTGGTTGTTTTTTTTCTGGCTCTGGGAAAACTTGTCATATTACAGGTGGTGGTAGTCTAGTGGTCAGGCTTTCAAATAGAGCACCAGAAGTTCAATGCGAGTTCAATACCAGGCTGCCACCATTGTGCCCCTGAGCAAGGCACTTAACCCAGAGTTGCTCCACGGGACTGTCCCTGTAATGAGTTCACTGCAAGTCGCTCTGGATAAGAGGGTCTGCTAAATGACCTGTAATGTAATACTGATTTTCCTGTTTGAGAATCACATAAAAAAGGAGACACAGGGGCATTATATTACCAGTAGACTGGGTAGAAAACAGGCAAACCACCGTAAACCGCTGGCTTTTTGTTTTTAATTCATGCCCATAACATTTTAAAGCCTTTTCCAATGATGCAGTAGTAAATAGAAGGTTAATGTTTTATGTTACGGGTCCATATGTTGCTATAATATTCAAGAAATGCTATGTTACTGTAATTTCACAAGGAGGTTCCTGGAAAAACTATACACTTTGGTACTAGTTATAGGAAATTAATTAAGTCTAAATATTGCTGTACCTGCCCCACTGTTACAATGAATGGCATGTTCTTTTATTACAATAAACATGGGCACTGTAGTTTATTCTTACTCAATCCCCCATACACTGCCCTGCTGCAGGAAATACTCACTAAAGCATCAATTGTGTGTTAATCCACTGCTAAAAAAAAAACAGTCCCCAAAAAATTACTGAGCCTATTTTAAAAATGAAATGATATATTTGTAACCTGTTTTTAAAGATGTTTGTCTTCATTAGGAACCAATGACTTGGGTTTAAGTAAGGCGAGAGGGACTAACATATTGTTGGTGTTGGTCTGTTTCATGGGGTTGTTGATAGTAAGAAAGCAGGTTAACAGGGGCCCAGTGGCACATTTTTGCCCCGAAGCAACTAAATTCATCCAGCCATGATAATAGGCCTACAGATTCAACCCTGCGCACTCAAATTAAAAGCTGAAAGTCAGCATTTGACCCTCATAGTCATTGTTCAATGTCAAATCCATTGTTCTGGAGTATAGAGCCAGCATAACAGAAAATATGTCACTGTCTACCAGTGGTGGAAGAAGGACTCAGATCCTTTGCTTCAGTAAAAGTGGCGATACAACAGTGTAGAAATACAAGTTAAAAGTCCTGCATTCAAAACAAGTATCAAAATATACTTAAAGAATCAACAGTAAAAGTACTCATTACGCAGAATGCGTCATTTCAGGATAATGTATATTATATTATTGGGTTAGAGGTTAGGGCTAGTTAAGTAGTGACGCATGATGTGTAAGTATATGTAATAGCTGGTAAACATGGGGCTAATTTCAGCTATTTCATATACTGCTTAATCCATAAAAATCCATCGGTATTTATTACAAAGTACAAATACCACAAAATTAAGTGTATAAATGTAACATTAGCATACATTTCACCACTGATGTCTACATACTTATGGACTGCATTGAGTATTTGTATCATAGACAGTTTCCGTCACACACGGATTGAGGTCAGGTCGATGAATTCAACTAAAACATGGCTGTTAGCTGACTTTAGCGAAGAAAAACACAATGAAAACAACGCTGCAAATCTCAAAACACAAACGTCAGCGAGCAAAAGTTTTACATTAAAAACAAAACATCTTAACGTTACTCACAGCTACACCTCCTCCTTCACACTCCAAATCCAAATCCATGTTATCGTATCGATCCTGTCAAACAGCAGTACATTTACAGCGGTTATTTAAACGTAACATCACATTTACAGCGGTTATTTAAACATAACGTCACATTTCCAACGGTTATTTAACGATAACCGACATGTTTAACAGTTTGTGTGGAGGATAAGCGACAGCAAAAAGGACGTTAGACGTTTTTGAAAGACTGAATTTAAACTTTTAACTCACCATTAAAGCTACTCCAACTCTGCTCTGTTTTCCTTTTGTTAATCGATGTTGTTGGTATTGATTTGTTGAAACGTTTCAGTCCCAGTTAGCTAGTGCTATCCGTCCCCGTGTTGACACGGTCGGCTGTTTTTCACTCACTAAAGCTGGGAAGTTCGAGATCCTCCCTCCTCACTGGAAAACAACACTAAAATAAAGGAAGAAGAAACGGGCTGGAGATCAAAGCCGGCCCACATATGTGAGCGACTTGTGGATCCAGTTTGTTCACCTGTGCGGTCGTCCAGGAGAGGGGGCGTGTCTGTCGCACCTGGGAGTTTTACATCAGTCCTAATGCTGCGTTCACGTGCTGCTTGGAGACACGAAGCTTCATACGGAGTATATCTACTGTATGCATACCGACAGTGGTGGAAGAAGTATTCAGCTATTTTACAAGATCGTATGGGGAAGATATTGTGCATTTTATGACTAAAGCACGACACTTTCTCTAGTGTTTCTATAAACCATGAAGTTTATTTTCAGATGTGAAGAAAATTTAACAATTTTTTCCACTTTTTCGCAGGCATAAAGGCGGTATACATTAAGTATGTTTTATTTTTACGCTCTTGTTACACATAGATTGCACGGAACTGCCGTAAACTCTGTTATAATTAAGTAAAAAGAAATGAGCTCAGGCAGATGCAGATTGTATATGATCATGCATGTCTTTAAGATAACTTTTAAGTACCAACAGTAAAAGTATTCATTATGCAGAATGGCCCTTTTCAGAATCATACGTTATGTTAATTACTGGATTAGTGATACATTAATGTGTTCATCATTATGTTGCAGTTGGTAAAGGTGGAGCTCATTTTAATTACTTGATATACTGCTGGGTAGTTAAATGCAATAAAACACAGCCGAATTGATTTGCTTATAGTTTGTGTTAACAGTCTGAATCTGCAAAGCAACTAGTAACTAATGTTTTCAGATAAATATAATAAAGTAAAAAGTACAATATTGGCTTCCAAAATGTAGTGGAGTAGAAGTAAAAAGCAACACAAATTGAAACTAATCTCAAGTACAAGTATCTCACAATTGTACTCGAGTAAATGTACTTACCTGTAGTTAAAATCATTGGGAAAATTCTAATAAAATAATAACAAACCAAAGTTGCAGTTTGATTTGCAAAAAAAAAAAATCTTAAAATATACTTCAACATTATCATATTATTTCAGCGGTCTCATTAAGGTTCACATTTCTATTAATTTTATGCCAAAAAAAAAAAATCTAATTCAGTGTGCAGCAGTGGGGATAACTTTATTTACGTAACATGTTTTATTGCACTAAATTTGACCCATCGTCAATACAACAGAAGCAATTGAGTGCAGATAACAGAGTTGTAAAAGCATTAGCTGATAAGCTGTGTTTACTCGTCTGCCTTTGATGTCCCAGCTAAACAGGGTCCTTGCATAAAACGTCTCAAATAGAAATCAAAGCTAACTCGCCTGCTTTTGGTTTAATCTACCTTTAAGTACAATCATTCACATAAAATCTGACAACAAAAAATGTCACCACTCCTTTTTCTCGCCCAAAGAATATTAAAAAATGCTACTAAATTAATTTATTATCGACTATTTGTTAAATAGAAAGAAAGTATTACATACAATATTTGTGGGCAAATCCAGGATTTCCCATTTAGTTCTTAAAAAAAACAACATTAAACCAAAAACAAAGTGCAAATTTGAACATTTAATTTATTTTCAAAGAAAAGATCATTTATTTACTTCGTGTTTCATATCCCACATTCCTATTTTTATGCAGTTACAATATTCAAATAAAAAGAGGCTTGCACAAAAAGAAATGTAATTTTTTTATACTCGTTAAATTTGCAAGCTTTTTGCCAAAAGGCAAAATTAAAGGCACGTGTAAACATATATTTGCAACTTTTACATAGATTCGTATCCCTCTATGTGATGTAAATATTTCACCTTCATTTTTATATATGTTTATTGCATATTCACCCTCATTAAAGTAAAGAGTAGGCAAAACATTCCCGGCAAATCTTTGGTTAGTGTAGCGTTTCAGTATTTTTCCTAAATGCGGAGTTGTATATGCGATATATCTTGAAGATTATTCCTTCCAGGAGAGAAAGTAGAGCTCTCCCTGTCCGTCACCACAAACCAGTTCAGTGGGTTTTTCAGGGTTCACCTCCAAATGCAGAACAGGACCTCCACACACAAACATACCCACCTGCACAGAGAGAGGGGGGGAGACACAGAGAGAGACAGAGACAGAGACACAGAGAGAGAGAGAGAGAGAGAGAGAGCGAGAGAGAGAGAGAGAGACACAGACAGAGAGAGACAGAGACAGAGACACAGAGAGAGAGAGAGAGAGAGACAGAGACAGAGACACAGAGACAGAGAGAGACACAGAGAGACAGAGATAGAGAGAGACACAGAGAGACAGAGATAGAGAGAGAGACAGAGACACAGAGACAGAGAGAGAGAAAGAGAGAGAGAGAGAGAAGGTAAAAAGTTATTTCATCAGTTTAAAATAATAAAAATAAATAAAAGTGAAGCCGAGACTTGGATTTGAAGGTAAATACCACTCTCATATCTGTCCGTTACATCTGTCACTTGAAGCTTTAGTCTGCACATTATATCTATATCTTATATCTTGTTTGCTTAAATCTGTATAAAAAAATAAAGTCTGAAATTGTTACTATTTCATGGTGGGTTATGTGCCAGACTTATTCTTGGGAGCAATAAACCAGATTCTGATTCAGATTCAGTGTTTGTGCCGTTTCCCAAGATGATTTAGGACTGACGGACCTGTTTCCTGGTGTTTCTGTCCCACAGCTTCACCGTCCGGTCATAGGAGGCCGAGATGATGGTGCGTTCAGTGAGTTTCAGCACACTGATCCTTCCAGTGTGGGCCTGGGGGAAAACATCCACGTTAATAACATTTAAAACAATATAAAGTGACGCCCTGGCTTAAAGCAACGGCCAGTTACTTCTGATGTTTGCTTTTATTTCCTTGTGTCTGATTGGAGGGTTTTTGCCAAAATACATATCTATTGGTTATTGGCAGGCAGATGCTTTTTTGTTCTTGTAGTTAACTAAGATTCAAATTAAAGGGCAGTTTTACAACTGAAAGTAGTGCTGACACAATTAATTGATGAAGAGAAAATTAATAAGCAACAATTCTGATAATCGATTAATGATTTATTGAGTATAAATACCAACAATTGTGATGTTTCTAGCTCCTCATATGTGAGGGTCTTTTATTGTACATTAAATATCTTTTGTTTTCTTTTTTTACTGTTGGTTGGACAAAACAAAGAATCTGTAGATGTCATCTTGGGCTCTAGAAAATTGTAATGGCAATTTTTCACAATTTTGTGACATTTCATCAACTAAGTCAAAGATGATCAAACAATGTTGCAGTCGTTGCTGAAAGTAGTTGCAATACTTCCCTAAAAAACTAGCTATAGTTTTCTCATTCAAGCAAATGCTTTGTTTTCTTGTGTGTGTGCGCTAAATGTTACACGATAAAAATATACACTGTATATTCTGTTTCAGCGTCTCTCAGCTCTTACAGGTTTATTGCTGCTCCACGAGGAAATGTCTGGATGCTGGTTGTGCCACATGTTGCCGTTTATGTCCCCACACACGACAAACTCTGAAAGAACACGCGACACATTGGATGATCACGCAATAAAGCAACAAATGAAAATCTGGCATGAACAAAAGTAGAAGCATGCTTAAAGTAAGAGTAGTAAGTGTAACAGCTGCAGTGGAAACAGTGTTGACAGTAGATGTTAGCACCTTTGTCCAAAGTGACAGCTGTTATCATGCTCCCCTTCTTCTCCTCTTCATCGGTCTCTAGGTTCAGGTAACCGAAAGCTGAATTAAAACCATATGTGGGGCCCATGACAAACTGAGGAAAGAGAGGACAAGAGGAATTAATCAACATTTACTAAAAATAAAATATGTGCTACTTAGAGATGGGCACAAATACATCAAAAAGTATCTTGTGACAAATTACAGATACTTGCTCATCAAATGTATAAAAATTTTTTTTTTTTTTTTTAAAAGTACAAATGAGAAAATGTATTTAATTAAAATACAAGTAATTTGTCATTTGAAAATACAAAAACACATTATATACAAACTGATTTTACAACACTTAGGCCTTTAGTAGCGTGAATATGGGTCTGACCTTACATTGCCACAATGTGACCCCCTACATTGAAAAGATAAGCGCTGCTAATTTCCCACATCGTAGATTTAAAGTGTCCATTCAGGATATCTTAGAGGTGGGAGGCTGCGAGTTCAGGGGTGCATGCTGGGTAGTTTCTGTCATTAAAGGGTGAACAGCCAATTGAAATGCAACTGGGGCCGTGGAGATGCACTAGTTCTTTCAGATGACTATGAGACGGGGCGTTTAGCAGATGCCTTTTTCAAGAGGGATAAATACAAGTGCAGTGCAGTAAATACAGCTAATCTAACATCTCCAATTTAGCAAACAGTAGCACATTTAATCAATTGTTCAGCCCTGCAGCAGAGTATGATACAGTACAAAATAGTAGAAGAGAAAGAGAAGCAGCAAAACCAACAACAACTGTGTCCCCCTGACACTGCAGTCCAGGGGGACACAAATGTAATACGGTCGTTCACAATGAGCGCATAGCTGGACCCGAAGTCATGTGATTCACTTGCATTTAGCCAAAGACTGGGATTAGGCTAATTGTTGTCTACAGTATAAACCTGGGGATAAAAATGTCTTATTTGAGAATAACATTACATGTTATATCTTGTATTTTAAGTATTTAAAATACACAAATAGAGGCTCTTAAAGTATTTTGTTACAAATCTTATCTTTTCTTTTTTTTTTTTGGTCCAAAAAAAAATACAAATGACAAAATACTCAAAAGTTATGAAATAGGTATTTTAAATACTTTCCATCTCAAACTACACCTGAGGTTTGATGTCATTTACAATTGTAATGTTGGGACTGGACAGACGGACAAAAGATGAAATTGCTCTGGAAGTGTTTGCCAGGTGGCATCATTTAGTTGACAATCATATAGTCTTTTAATGAATAAATCTGAGAGCGACAACAAAAATAATATTATTAGTATTATATAGAGATCAGTAGGAAACAACTCACAAAGAAGCCAAGTCTGACTCCTCCGTCTTCCTCGCCCACCAGCCACATGCTTTTGTCGTCGTTACGGATCATCCCCAAAATTCGAACAGATTGATTCCAACTGTAACAAGAGACAAACACACAAAAGGAGCTTTAAGGTTTGTTCCATTAGTTGGGTTTTTTTTAAAAATAAAAACGACTCAGTGTGTAAGAAACAAAAACCAACAGCACGTATCTGACTAACTGAGCTGAACTGTGTGTCAATAGAAGCTGCAGAAATTAAAACTTAAAAGTTTTATTTTAAAACAAAATCACTGTATTTACAAGCTGTGGTCAAGTAAATATTCAGAATAAGTATTCTGAAGCAGGGTACAGGGCTCCCATGAAGCATCAACATCTACTGGAGCGATCATTAAGGTTTAATGTAATCAGAATAGTCTCTTAAAAGTGATGAATATCCAAAGCCAAGTGTTTTTTTTAAATACTTTAAAAAGGGTAACAAAAACATCATTAGCAATATTATCGACAGTTTCCAAAACTTTCTGATCACCTCCACTATAAATGTGTTTGCCTAAATTAACATTTTCTCTGTCTCAATTCAACAAGGAAAAATCAAAACTAAAATTCACGTAAAAACGATGAGAACTTCAGGCTTTTCAGGAAGAAGCGAGTTTTCTCTAAAATTCAAAAACCTAATAATCAGCCACCCTGGACAATGATTTTAGTAAATGGCGTACAGCCTGTAGTGTTACCTCGGGATCGTGCTGGTCCAATTGTTTTCATCAGATTTTGTGACATCAAATATTGTCCCAGTGTCTGACACACCGATCAGGACAGAGCAGAAGACGAGGCGGACCACAAGATGTTTCACTGTGTGCGTGGTAACCTTCACAAAGCTGGCCGCAAGAGAAACACGGAGACAGAGCAGGACTGGTTAGTGTGTAGAAACAAGTCCTTATGGAATTAACTAACCCTATCAGTCTTCCCCAAAATGTGTTTAGCTTTTTGTCACTTGGATGTTTGAGCTTCAATAAATGAGCCAATAAGCCTACATGATTTATGTTTGTTGAAATTATATCAAACACTAACTGTACACAGGTTTAGAGCAAATAAAAAAAAGGTATAAAAAATATCTTTCTCATGTAAATTTTTTTTAATTTATTTATTTTTAACCTTTTTTACATTTAGAACAGAGACAAAGACGGATGACTTTCAGTTTGTGTTTGCATTTTTTCCCCCAATAACTTTCATTTGTCACCTGCAAATGAATGCTGGTGTCAAGAAAAGCATTTTTTTTATACTGTCGCTTTTTTTGTGTCGTTTCCCCAGGTTTTTATTGTAAATGAAAATTTGTTCAGAACATCTGACTAAATAAAAAGTTTTGCTGCGGTTTACCTTGCACTGCTGTGTTGTTGATTCCAGACCAGCTTCCACACATCTACAGCAAGCTTTGTGTAGCAGACACCAAACTGGCCATCACCCATGTAGCAGATCGCTGTGACGGAGTCGTCTGAAGCCTGACGCACGCAAACATACGTGATTAACACAGACACAAAAACACGTGTCTAGTATACTGTACATCCCTTTTTCTTGTGCATGTCTTCACCTGCTTGTGGCCGACCACAGTGTTGTGCTGCCATAATTCCAGAAAACCGGATTCATAACCAGCAAGAAGCAAATCTCCTCTCTGAGAGAAGCACAGAGCAGTGACGGAGCCTCTCAGGCAGGGAGGACTCCCTGAAGACACTACAAACAGGGACAGTTCAAATAAAGGACAAACAAGCACGCACGCACGCACGCACACACATATTCCTTTCAGGCTGCATTCAGACTCGAGTTCCTTCAGCAATAAGTGAGGGCAGCCTGTATGTTGCTGAGGGGCTTAAGTCTGTAAAGCACTACCTGCGGCTCATGCTCATTGTTTTGCTTAATCAAGGGAGTATATCAACATTTTTATCCAATCAGTTCTTCTCTCATGTTGTGGCTGGACAATAAAAAGCATACAGTTTGTTTAAAAAGACTTTAGCAAAAAAACAAAACAAACCTGAAATCAATGTAAGTGATGGCGACAAAAACAGGATTTTGAAAAGTGAATGAGCCCCAGTGGAAATGACGCCCCTTGCTCACACTAAAAATGTTATTTACTGTATAGTTTAAGTTCACACATACGCAAACATTCTGCATTCACATTGTATATTTTATAAAGCTTGTTCTAAATATATAACTGCATCATTATAGCTGAAATAACAATCGAAATACATAATTACTCATCCATTTCTAGGACCGTTGACACAGTTGACATTACGTAAATTGGATAACGTTTCTTCATTTTGCCTGTGTACATTTTGGCGACTGCTTCAGTGTCTTTTTTTAACATCATATAAAAAGGCAGAATATAAAGTGGTACCAGTTCTCCACGTCCAGCATCGCAATGAGCAGTCTTTGGAAACAGTGAGGAATTCTGGGAGTCCTTCTTTGGGAACAACTCCACATATCGCACCGCTGTGACCCTGGAAGCTGCTGAAGTGCTCCACCTGTACGTGAACATACAGAACTTTTATTATGCTCAAAAACCTGAAATTGCTCTGAATTTAGAACAAATCAAAGAACAAGTGTGAATAAAACTAAGAAGCATAATTAGGACAAAAATTACGTTTCGTTGAAATATTTGACGAACTTCAAAAAAAAAAAAAAAAAAAACACTTTCCCATTTCATTTTGACTGACCTGTAGTGGTTTCCAGAGCTGCACTGTGCAGTCATCAGACGCAGTGAAAACAGTCAGGTCTTCTGGGTTGACTTTTTTGTTCTTGTCTTAAAAACAAAGCAGGAGTAAAAAAGAAAAAAAAAAAAAAGAACTAACAGTATCAAATAAGACTCATTATATCGCACAATATGACATAAAAGAGGAAGACACATTAAAGGTATGTTTAGACTCATTTCCCAGGAAGTTTACCTGTATTTGGGAGGAGACAGCAGTGATTTATACGTTGCTTGTGTGCAGCAATGTGGCAGATTTCAATGTTCGTTTCCCAGTTCCAAACATGCAGCGCTCCCTCTGCACAGCCGGCCATCACATAGCGACCCTGCGCGCAGAAACACCAGGTCAACGCAAAGCAATGGCTGAGGGTTTACTACAAGTAAGTCTCAAGACAGGACCTGCAGTTGAATGTCAACACTATACACAAGTTTATTTGCTCCACCGATACAAAGTAAATGCAGAAATGTTTTTCAGGGTAGAAGGAAACAATACATCCTGTAATTTCTCTGATGGATAAATGTATAATTTGCTCACCAGACAGCAGAGAGACGTAAGAGGGCTCCTCCAGGAGATTTCTCCGAGACGTTTGCCTGCCTGCAGGTCCCATAAACAAAGCCTCCCGTCGTTTGAAGAGCTTATCTGGAACAGAAGAGGAGGCCGATGAAGACAAGTTTATAGAAATACAATAGTAATGTGCATAACACAGTATACGGACCCGTAGCTTTTTCTATTGGGCTTATATACAAAGAAACATGGTAAAAATGAACAAACGCTTATAAACCTCAACTTGCTTTACGCTAAAAATGTATTGCACTGTTATGGAAAAATATTCACAGGCCAAACACTACTCAATGGATAAGATGGATGTAATTAATTATGATAAGGATTTAGATTTAACAGATGATCAAGTGAATGACTAATTTCTGTGGGCAATGCCATTTCCTAGCTTGTAGAATTACATTTTTTCTACTAAATATGTTATATGTATATTGCATTTATTGCAATCAATATACTCCATTTTGTATAGATTATCATTTAATAAAAACAGAAGGAGCATACCTGCTTTGAATTAGTTTTTTCTTTCTTCGTTTTGTGTCAATGCAGCAGTTTTATGTTGTGTTCTATATTAGATCAATGTAAAAGACTGTATTTCATGGTGTTAAGTTGAAATATTCTGGAGGGGGAACACAGTATACTGTAGTAATAAGACTCAGGTAATAGCTCTATTCTGGGCAGACCCGTAACTCAGGCTAGTTACATGAAGACTCACCACACAGTCTGCAGTCCAAACACAGCCGGTGATCCAGTCTTTGTGAGAGTGAGGGAGCGACTTGGAGAGAACAGCAGGAGACGAACTCGCATCCCACACCATCAGGGCCTGAGACAAAGACCCCCGTCAGCACTGAGTTTTACTGACACATGGTTCTGTTATTTAGTCTGATCCTAAATAACAGAAACACCTGCCTGTATAATATGATACAGTTCAACAGCACCACAAACAACATCTTACATCTCAGTGTATATCGCGATTCAGTAAATTATTTAAAGGGGACGTTCTGCCCAAAATCCATATTTATATAATACTACACTCAGTGATATCAAAAGGGAGAGCTACAATGTATGCCATTATATGAAATCTCTAAAGCTGACACATTTTATATCATCTCACAATATATTGTGTCAAAAAATGTAAATACGGCAACAAATATGGATTGAAGCAGAATATTTCATTAAATAAAAACATGTCTTGAATTTAGGAAATTATCACATCCATCTTCTTTCAATAAATGTTGACTTTTGGACTTTATGACACTCTGGAGTCATTGGAAATGTCGTGATGACACAAGTCCAAAAACAATCCAACGCAGCAACCACTGGAATAATATCAGTGTAGCCTAAACTTGATCTTGATACCTGGTTTAAACAGATTGAATAGACATGGAGGAGGAAAAAAAGAAGAAGCTGTGCAGCATTCGAATGTTGATTTAAAATTCGAACGTCACCGTTATGAATGAAACTATTCGGTTCTTCCCTAGTCACAACACGACAGCACAAACACATCGTACCTGATCTTTTCCACCGGACAGTAGCTGTCCACCATCAGGGCTGAACGCCAGACAGGTGACCCCGCCACTGTGGCCCCTCAGAAACGCATGAGGCTCAACATTAGAGTCGAGGGCCAGATCGCTCAACAACCACAGAGCAATGGAGAAGTCATCTAATTCAATGGGAAATAATAAAACAGTTATTAGTACAGAGAGGGAGAAGGCAAAAGCACCTTCATCCTAAGAAATATACTACATTAAAACATTTAAAAAGGACATTGCTGTAAAACACTAAGTCATGTTTTTACTTGACCTCTAGCACGCTTACCTGAAGCTGTAGCCAGGTATGTGGAGTTTTGTGCGAATGCCAGGATGGTGCCTGATTGCACACCAAACATTCCCCCCATTACCAGGCCTCCCAGCAGTCCCTCCTCTTTTTCTTTTATCTTCCAGACCCTCACACGTTTGTCACTTCCTCCAGACAACAGAAAGCCAGGTTCAGTCTGCTCTGCGTCCAAAACGACCCACAGCAGGGAGAGTACGGACACGTCAAGGGACCCGGAGTCCCAGATCCTCTCACCTACGATTAGAATAAAAACAGTTAAGGTCAGATCAGCTTTGTGATTTTATATATTACATTTGACATTTCTTGCGCATAAACAAACCTGAGTCAAGGCTGAAGAGTTTGATGCCGTCGCCGTGGTATCCCACAGCAGCGAAGTCTCCATTAACCGCCACACACAGAGCAGCAGGCTCAGACGCCACAGACTTCAGTTTCTTCAGAGGAGGCTCCCGCTCCCACTAAAAGACCCAATGAGAGGATCAATTCGGATAGGAAATTGTCCGCGTATGTCAAAGCAATTTTTCCCCCCGTTTTTCACCAAAAGGCAGCTTCGGTTTTGAAATTATGCCCGAATTGTTCACACACACACACAGACGATGGCATGAAGTTAACACTTGTACACAAGATAAATAAGGAACTTACTTCATCACTTTTTAATGCAGTGACCGAACGACCAAGTCCTCCTGACCAGAGCTGGAGCTGTTTTACAGAAGGACAAGAAGAAAAAGGAGGGTATTTATTTAAAAATGAGTGACAATGTGCCCTTAAGAGGAAACAGGTGCAGGTGCACTTGTCCTGCATTGAATTTCAGATGGATTCTCTGCCTCAAAAAAGGGACTGCAGTCTGTTTGTTTTCCCAAAGCACATTCAGAAAAAACGCATTTGTTTCATACGTTTTTGTATCTTTTGTTTACAACTAATGTACTGACATGTTTTGCCTGCAGAATTATATTAAATTTCTCTAATCCAGGTTTGGTATGTAGATGCAGTGATGGCTCACCGTGTGATCAGAGCCGGCGCTCAGCAGCATGCTCCCTTTATCCAGGAAGGTGAGTGCCTCCGTGGCTCCGCAGTGAGCCTGGAAACAACCCAGACAGGTGGAGGTGGGCACTGACCACACCCTGACCTCCCCAGAAATGGAGCCGGAGCAGAGCATGGAGAAGGAGGGAGAGAAGCAGAGACTACGCACTGACCGCCGGTGACCAGACAGGGACTGAGGGAACAGACAGAATAAGAAATAGTGGTTGTATTTTAAAAGATATATATAAATGATGTACCCACAATAGCTACAGTTCACAGTTAATACTCTTCCTCTCTCACTCACATTTTCTCTTTATGCCTCTACTGTGCACTTTTAAAATAATGGCAAAATATCATAAAATAGCGGTTTACTTCTGGTTGAATAATACATGTAAGCCATGCACATACCACCTTAATATTACACTGTCAGAAAGATTAGAATAAACCATTGAATATTAAAAAGGGAATTTTAAGAGTACCGGTACTCCAACGATTTAGCATCAGAGTCATATCAATTTAAATTAATGCGGCAGGTCCAGAGATGTCCTTTTTTATTCAATTTGTCAAAACACGGCACTGTAATGCAACTTGACTTGATTTGGGTGTGTTATGCTAGTAGCTGCTAATGTAGCCTCGAGGTCTTGTAGGCTCACTTCTTTCTAAATTTGACATCACCTGAGGCATTTATCAGCCTTCACACAGCTCCCTCTGGAGCCACAAAATGCTTTATACAACTGTTCACAAAATGTTCACATATGCAGTAATACTCCTAAAGAAAGTGTAAAATCCTTGGACTGTCACTCTTATAATGTTATTTGTATCTTCTCTTACAGCTTCAGAGAAACTACTTTTATTTTGAAGTAGTGAACATTAAGCTGACTTTAGCTCCCTCTGCGACAATCTTAATAACTCACCGTTAGAGTTTTATTTTGGAGCCAGTTCCACACAATCACGTCCCCGTTCCAGCAACCAGCAGCCAGCAGGTGGCCCTCGGGGTCAAAGGTCACACAGTTCAAAGGGCTGGAGCTGGGCAGGGCCGCTACCTCATTACCTGTAGTAGAGGACCACACCTAAAAAGAAGAATATCAATGGAGAACTTTGGCATGTACAATTTAATAATAGTGGACAAGCGTAATTTGAATTTACTGCTATTATATATTATTATATTTAGATCCCCATTAGCTGCAACACAGTGGTTTCTAGTCTTCCTTGGACACACATAATATAAAAAAATTAAAAATAAAATCACACAGAATCAATAGAACGAGAAAATGCAGAATTTAGAAACATAAACTAGAAAACAAGTAACTGATTTCATGTGATTGGTTTGAGACTAACTTTCAGCATGAAGTCCAGAGACACAGTTACGAGATGCTTCCTGTCTGCAGTGAGATCACTTGCTGTTATCACATTAGTGTGGCCCTCAATAAGAGCAGTCCTGCAAGGAGAAGATAAGTCAGTTCATTTAAACATCACTAGCCTGTGATGTATCTGAGGAAAAACCCAGGATTTGTACAGTCTAAGGTATTGTCAATTCTCTTCTCACCTGCAGCCATTCCCGATGTCCCACATTTCTATTCGTCCATCAAAGGAGGTGGTAGCAAGACGTCCATCCTTTAGAAAGACACAGCTTGAGATACCGTCAGAGCTGCTCACCAGCGATTTCACTTCCTGTTCAAAGCCAGGAGAGAGTTCATATTAGACATTTTTGTACTGGATGTGAACTGAAAATGAAAAATGTGTAAACATGTGAAGTCTACTCAGGGTTGCTACTTAACTACACGAACCATCCAATCAAAAAATGTGCGAGATAATGAAGAATTTAGGACACGCTGAAGGGAGGCAAAAACATGTTTGTTCGTACCTGTCCGGTCTGAGTGCTGATGAAATGCAGCATTCCCTGTCCAGTGCCGACCACCATCAGCTCTCCATCCGAGCTCACACCCACACAGGTCGGTTCAGTGGAGACGGTCGACACCAGCTCGCTGCGATGAAACACACAAGACCATCGACACATTCCTATTAATTAATATTGAATCAAATACTCAATGTACACGGTTAAAAATACAGAAAAACATATATAAGCTGAAGATGGCTTGAATTAAAAACATTTTGAAAAGTCATTCTCAATGACAAATAGTGGATTTCGGGAACACTTCTAACACACTTCTCCTAACCACCAACCACCTGCTTACCTGGTCTCCTGAAGAATCTTATTGTTTAGACACTCCACTACCCGGGCCCCTCCTTTTCCCGCCACGCCTTGTGCCCAGGTGTGAGCAGGGGCCTCAGGATGCTCGTTGAGAGCTTGCTGAACGAAAAGAGCGGGCCAGGAGGAGAGCAGGGGGCCGTGACGGCGCAGGAAACTCCGGCAGTCTTCTACACGACCCTGGAGGCCAACTGAGAGCACAACGAGAAACTTGTACGAAGAAGGAATAAAACGCACTTGGCAGGAATTTGTGAGCAACATATTTTCAAGCACTTACATGACGGTGTGGACTTTTGCTTGTCATCTGCAGGAAAGGAAACAATTTTTTGTTTAGCCATCAATTGCTGAGATTTGCTGAGTGAACCTGGCCTTGCAACAATTTCAGATTCATTCAGGTGCACACACGTGAAGGATTAAAAAAGGGAGAACCGTCTAAAAAGCAGCAAAACTATCAAAGGTGTCACCACATTCATCACACAGGATCGTAACACATGCTCACCATACAAGCTGTAGGTCTCCAGGAGGTGGTGCAGGAGGCTGTGGCGCACGTTAGCATACAGGAAGTAGAAGTTGGAGAGCAGGGAATGAAGCGCCTCCAGCTGGCCACTTTGAATCTGAACAAAGCCAAATAAAAGGCAGTTAAAATCTACAGTAAATATTATAGTAACTGTGGCTCTCTGGAGGATTGTTTGACTAGAATGTACAGAATTTATTAGTAAAAGCCAATTGTCTTGACTGAGCATTTCCTTTGGCCCCAGGTATTTTTCAGACATAATCAAGAGCTTGACCAACACTATAATTTGACTTTTAATGTGATTTTATTGCAAGTTTTAGAAACTTCTGACAAAAATTCTATAACTGAGAAAGAATCAGAAAGTAAGAGTAGGTAAGCAAGATTAACTGAAACTTCAATTGAATCATACCTGATGAAGGTCTACTGATGGAAACTTATTCTTTTACTTATTCTTTTTAATGAACGAAAAAAAAAAGAAAAACTAAACAAAACTGTATCTTATCTTATAGTAATATCTTACAGTACAATCAAACCTCCACACACATATGTACAGACAAGGTGTAATAATAATAATAATAATAATAATAATAATAATAATAACATAAACTATCATAAGAAAATAAAAGGTTAAAATAAAATAAAATCACATGTTAATATATAATATAAACTGGATCAAAATAAAATGTGACATAATTATCAAGTTGCAGTGTCCTTTCTCGACCTCTATTATGTTGTGTGTAGTTGTGGAATATTTTTAATATGCCATGTACTCCATCAAAAGGATATTCAATATACATTTTACATATGGAAAATGTGCATTTCAAAATCTTACAGACAAACTTTTGAAAGTCAGTGTAGTGCAGTGCTTCTCAAACTTTTTCTGTCAGGCCCCCCTTTGGCGGACGAAAATATTTCAGGCCCCCCCTCGCCCCAACAAAATAGTCATGAAATGGGCCATGTTTAAATTTATTGAAATAACACCAATATCGTGACCTTTCAAATTGTGCAACCACTTTACAACTGTGCAATTGTGCAACAACATAACAATACAGTCCAATACACTCAAAGACTGTGCTTTTTCAAAAATAAAGACATCTTGTAACATTGCAAGTGTTTTAAAAACACTGCTTTTTAAAAGCAGTGTCAAAAACTTGTGAACAAACTTGTGAAAAACTTGTGAAAAAACTTGTGAAAGAACTTGTGAAAGAAGTTGCAGTGCATTGCAATACAATTCAAGGACACTGCTTTTTTTTTATAAATAGATAAAAAACTTTGTGAAAAAACTTGTGAAAAACAGTGGAGTTGCTCAGTGGCCAATGGTGTCAGACTGTGGTTGTAACTGGGCAGCTCCCAGGTATGAATGGAACTGTGTGAATGTGAAGCAGGGCGTAGCTGAAAAAGAGCATCTGTGCTCAGCGAACCTACCCTGGGTAAATAAAGGTTAAACAACAGCATTAGTGGCTGCAATGAGCCTGTTTTGAACTACAGTGGCTTCTTGACGTGACTGGGATGTGATGTCTCAATGTGTCTTCTCAGTTTGCTGGGTTTCATGCTATCAGCTGCGAGGGTTTTCTGACATACAACACACAGGGGTCTCTCCTCACCTCCCACAACATTCGCTGTGAAGCCAAGAGCGAGATATGCCTCGTCATATTTTCTCAACTTGTTTTTTGGTTTATTACCGTCACACGAAGCATCGGTGGCCTTCCTTTTAGTACCTGTCAAAAATGCCTCCATTCTGTTCACTGACAAAAAGCGGACAGCTTTTGCCTTTTACTACCGCCTTGCCAAGCGCGGGGAGCTGAATGAAACCAGAGCGGGAGCGAGAGCGAGGGGGCGTGACCGCGCGCTTTGTTTTATGGGTGTGCGTTCAGCACATAAAACCCGCGTAAAAACACACATTTCTCCCGGTCGCTCGCGCCCCCCCTGTCATGCCTCTGCGCCCCCCCTGGGGGGCGCGCCCCCCACTTTGAGAAACACTGGTGTAGTGAGTGAAAGTGACCGTCAGTGTGCATCTCTGATTGAAGCTTTTTCAAAAACGGACTGAGTGCTCGTTTACTGTAATACAGGAGAATTATTTATTGCTTATATTGTATAGCATTTTTGCTATGAGTGCTGATGAGAGATCACTAACCAGGTTGGAAGGCAGGTGCATGATAGAGTTGGCCTCACAGTGAAGGAAGGTATCGGTGCCCTGTGAGTCGGCTAGAACCCACAGATGAGCTGCATAAAGAGACAGGATGGAGATACAAGAGTATATAAAATATACAGTGACGAATACTTATACTGTATTAAAACAGACTGTGTGTACTGTACCTGCCAGTACGAGGTGAGCTCTGGTTCTGTCACTTGGTGTTGGGAGGAGAAAGTCCTCGAAGGTCCTCCTCACCTCCGGATTGGTCAGAACCAGCAGGTCATCAGTGTCGTGGCAATGAGACGGACCAATCAGACTGCAGACAAGGTTCCAAACAGGTTTAATATCTCTTCCTCCTTTGGGATTGTTGTTTATACTTTTACCCACACCCCAGTATGCTGAATCTACACAGACTGGATTACTGCAAATTATAGTAAAAGATTAAAGATGAAAACTGTGGTGGCTTGGTGCAATAAGAGATCAGATTTGATCATTTTATCAGCCCGTCAGTAGATTCATACCTTTGTAAACTCTGCACTATACGAGTGAAAGTTGCCATGGGAATGCGTCCTTTGGGCTTCCTGGACAGATGCAGTGCTTCCTGCCAAGTGACCTGTCCGTCCCGTGAGAATAAGTCATTGCATGTGTTCAGTACAGAGTGCAAGTCTCTCTCCCTCAGGCCTGTTGATGAAGAGGACAAAAACTGCTTTGGTTATAACATCCCTTTAAATATTCTAGCTCCCACTGTGCATCTTCCAATTTACCCAATAAAGTTTTTTCTTTTTTTAAATGCAAGAAATGATGCAATGACTTGACTCATCTTACCAGTGGGGCTGAGAGTGAGAGCTGCCAGGGCCCAGCGGAGTCCCAGCATGCCTCTGTACTGCGAGCAGAGTCTGTCGAGGCTGTAATGCACCAACTGGCTGAGAGACTGAGGCAAGACCTGGAGGCTCTCCTTCAACTAATGCACGAAGACAAACACATGGTGTTAAAACAAGGGCAATTTGATAGCAGGATAACATTTTAAGGAATATCTGGATAAACAACATAGGAAAACATCTGCTCGTAGGACGAGCCTAAGACATAATCAATAACAGTGTTATTAAAAGTACGTACAGTATATTGCAACAATATTCTGTACGTTCACAAATAAATTGTATAAAATGTCTGATTGTGTCCAAGTCTGTCATTTTGTCGACCCAGCACTTTGGTCCAGACTGAAATATCTCAACAACTATTAGTAAGATTCTCATGCAATTTATTACAGATGTTCAAGGTCCCCATAGGATTAGTTTTGGTGACTTTGGTGATCCTCTGACCTGCTGTTGGCACTAGGAGAAAAGTCCAAATGTACCTGAACTGCATGATGTTGACATTGATCTCTGGTTGATCATACTTGTGGGACTAGTGGCATTATATCAACCTCAGCTGCACTTTGTGTGTAGCTGTAATAAGCTAATGTCAGCATGCTGACACGCTATACTGTACCTGCTATAGTATGATCATACTATCATAGCATACTTTCATGATAAGCATGTTAGCATGTGAGCATTTAGTCTCACAGAGCCGCTAGCAGTCTGGTTTTAATATTCTCAATAACAGTTTCCATGTTATTCTTTACTGGTGTTACATATTGGAAGGTTTCATGTAAGCAATCACCAAATACATAGCATTGGAATGACAACCAGTAATACCATTGTGTCGTAAAAAGGTGACATTAAACCTTATCAAAGGAGGCAAAGTTCCTCAAGTCTTCACAGGCCAGGCGCAGGTAGAGAGGACTCACTGCTCCCTTCTTCATTATCAGCGTCTGGAGCTGGATGAGCAGAGACGGCATAGTTATGAATTTAGATTAGCATTAGATTAAAGAGTGTCGGGCAGACTGCTGAGTGTCTACAACTACAGATAACACATAAGAAGAACCTGGTTGTTGAATGCAGAGTCACTGAGTTTCTTCCCGAAGGTGTCCAGTCCCTTCTGAACGATCTCCTTCCGGTCCGGCATGGTAAGCTGCCCCAGGGCAAGCAGGACAGTGCTTCTTTTCTTGGCCAGAGTTTGTAACAGTGCTGCTTGGGTTGTGATGCTCACCACCAAACAGACACCCTGACAGGAAAAAGAGTATCTGTGTTTTACTGTCGCAGACAAACCTAAACGATTCAACCATGAACAAAGCAATCAGTGTAGACAATACATGTTTGTCTTGCATCCGAACCATGTTTTGTTTTGTTACCTTGTCAACCTTACTCAGAGTTTGTAGATAAATTCAGGCCTGTCCATGTGAACCTATGAGGATCGATGTTTCAGCACTTTGAAGAAACACCGTGGGGCCTCAGTCTCTACTTTTCTTAAATTTGTTCTTGAGAAAGGTCCCAAGTCTACGTCAGATTCATGACGTGTTCTTAAACCGCAGAATTGTTCGTACCTGTGTACTTCTAATGATGAATCCCATTGTCCTCGTAAACTGAAAGCATTTGCCAGTCGATCCCAATTAGCAAGGATCAACATAAATGAAAAGTTCAGAGAATTAAGTCAAGAATGCCAAAACGAAAGTCTAAAGAGGGTCCACCAGACGTAAAAACATTTCAATAGTTCGGAAGTGGAGGTACTTCTGCAGGAGGTGAACGCCAAACGAGCTTCATCTTTAGTAGCATCAGTAGTAAATAAAAAAAACACAAAAAAAAAAAAAAGATGCATGGGATGCTATTACTCGTTTAGTGTAGTGTTCATTTATTTTTTTTAAAAGACCATTATGCTTTGTAAAATAATTAAAACAATTGTTAAAAAAATATATATAAATGATAAAACTATTATTGTCATTTGAATCCTATATTATACAACTGTAGAATTTAAGAAAAATGCAAGTGGCATAACAAAACACACAAAGTGCAAAACATAATTGAATCATTACATATATAATGTAAATACTCCATTTTATATTATGCACTTTATTTATATTAGTATTACATTGTAATGTATATAATATAATACATAAAAATGTTTACAATAAATATTTCTATGCGGCCCGGTACCAAATGATCCACGGCCCGGAACTGGTCCGCGGACCGGTGGTTGGGGACCCCTGATGTAACTGACCTGTGGCAGCTGCTGTGGTATCCAATCAGAGCTGAGCTGACCTCTGCCATCTTGGACAAGATCCACGCCATCAACGAGCAGCACCAGAGGTTTTTTCTTCTTCATGTCCCTCAAATTGGAGTAAAATTCTGACAGCAAATCTCTGTGATCAAAAATAATTAAAAAGGAAAGGGAATAACTGTGAGGGCGCAGACAATATGACGTACCCAAACTATTTTAAAAGAGGACAATTGAACATCTAGCTACTTGTAAGAATGGGGAAGAGGTGATTCCTCCACAGGATCCTTCATCTTCCTCAACCACTGAACGAGGCATCGAAGCAGGTTTTCCACAGAGCGTGCTGATTGGCTGGCAGCTGTAGAGTAGGAGATGACATCACAGACGAGGTTTTTCCTGGACTTAACTCCAGTCCTGAGGCTGTCTGCCAGAGCAGCCTGTGTGGAGAGACATACTGTACATACAGGTGGCAATGTTTCCTACGTAGAGAATTTACACCCAGTTGCTAGTTTACTAAGTACACCGGGCTAAAGCTAATGCAGGCTAATAAACAGTCCTGCAAATGTAAGTAACTGTAAATTGAATCTTTGGATTTTGGACTCTTGGTCAGACAAAATGAGAGATTGGAAGATGTCTTCTGAGACTCTGAGAAATTGTAGCAGGCACATTCTTTTTTTTTTTTTTTTTTTTTTAAACAATTATTTGACATTTTAGAACAAACTATTAAATCAATTATTCCCGAAAACAGTCAGCAGATTAATCAAAAATTAAAGCAATCATTAGTCACAGCCCTATATGAACTTGCCATTGCATGTCCAAATCAAATGTTCAAATAGACATCATCCCATCTAACAAGTAATACTGAGAGTCGAATAGAATAATTACTTGGAATCTGAGTGATGACAATGAAGCATTTTAGTTTTTCTCCTACATTTGGAGATTTTGGAGAACAAGTAGTAAAGTGGTGCTTCTTTTATTCTGTCCAAACTCTTATAAACTCTAATTTAACGTAATTCCTTTAAAAAGATTACCATGAAGACAGTTTTGCCCTCCCCGGGTCCTCCCTCCACCACCATCATCCCTCCTTTGGTCTGGGCCTGCTCCACCATCTCGACAGCCCCGGACAGCAGCTTCGCCCTGCCGAAGAACTGCCTCTGCAGCGCCCCCTGGTGCACCTCCTGCTTCATCACGTCGGACAAAGCCTCTGCCTCCTCATCCTCCTGCCACGTGTAGGATAACGGGGTGTTTATTTACAACATACTGCATGTTAGATTTTGTCCAGGATACGGCTTTAGTTTCAAAGTTCACCAGTCGATACTTTAAGGCTCAGTAATGCTTATGACTGGACAGAAAATACCTTTAAGTTTTTGTAATTTTTGTGCTTTCACACAGTGGTGGAAAGTAACTAAGCACATGTACTTAAGTACAATTTTTAGGCACTTGTATATTTGAATATTTCTGTTTTACCCTACTTTTAAATTTTAATTTTAGAGTCAAATATTGTACTTTTCACTCCGCTATATTTATTTAACAGTTTAGCTAGTTACGAGTTACTTTTCAGATTAAGATTTTACATACCAGGCATATGGACAAGTTTATAAAAAGATGCATTATTGTAGATTAAACTACCTACAGTATATGAAGTTACTCTTGAAGTTACAAATAGCTCCACCTCGTCCAACTACAAAACTGAAGCGCCGCTTACATATTTAGACATCATTAGTAATGAGCCAATGATACCATTCTGCATAACACTTGTGATACTTTAAGTATATGTTGTTGCCAATACTATTACTTTAGTAAACATTTGAATGCAGGACTTTAACTTGTAGTGTGCTAATGATACTTTTACTTAAGTAAAGTATTTGAATTCTTCTTCCACCACTGGTTTAACATGTGTTTGGTTAATGAGGAGTTTGGAGAGTAAATGTATTGAATCGTCAGAGTGACTAACTTCCACAAACTGCTTCACCACAGCCATCCACAGATCTTCCAGCACGGCCTTGCCAAAGTCCTCCAGGTTTTTCAAATATGGTTTCCCCTCCACAACGCCTCCCCACTCACACGAGTAGCTATGACAGAAAAAAAAATAAACTATGAAATAAATATTATGTTTTAGTGGCTTCATTTCAGAATGCTATATACCATTTAGTTTTAAATATACTTTCCCACTTAACACTGAAAAGTCACAACTTTTAAAATACAAGTCTTAAATGAGTATTCTCAAAGTATAGTTAACTGTTGATTTAATACCACAGCTTCAGTGTTATATTTTCATACAACAGAGGTGACTCACTTTTCTGTGACCTTGACTTCACTGGCCCGGATCCTGTTCTTCAGAGAGGCCATTTTATACTCGGCCTCCTTTGATTCAGTGACAAAGTCAGACCTCCACGCCACCGGAACTGATCTGAAAAACGACCAACGAATGAAATTGAAAAGTAAAATACTTAAATGTTTCGTATGAGGGCGGCTGTGGCTCAGGTGGCCGTCCACCAGTCGGAGGGTCGGTGGTTCGATCCCCGGCCTCTGCGGTCAGCATGTCGAAGTGTCCTTGGGCAAGATACTGAACCCCAACTGTGTGTGTGTGTGTGAGAATGGTTATCACTGATGAGCATGTGGTACCTTGTACGGTAGCCTCTGACTGTGTGAATGTGTGTGAATGCTGATGTATTGTAAAGCGCTTTGAGTCATCGCACAGATTGGTAAAGCGCTATGTAAATGCAGTCCACTTAGTATTACAGCATTGAAACCAATTTAATGGGATCACAAAATACTTCAAAAACATCTTATGACTGTAAAATGAATTGGTAGGACTCAGAAATTCATTTAAATGACTAATCTTTGACACTAAAGAGTAGGTTTTTGTTTTTTTTGCTTTAACTTATCATTATGAAGTAAATGTTGATTGCACAATGTAATGGCCATAGAATAATGACACCATCTCCGTTTGGATCGGTTCCCTGTAAGCCCTGTTTCACGATGCAATTCTGTCTGCCACCGGGCACAGTCTCCCGAGGAAACGAAGGCTCCATTAAAGCACAAAGTCGTGAAAAACCCTTGCGAGTCCTCACAACTCTAAGTCCAAGGGTCGCTAAAAGTTGCCAGATGACATTCTACGCTCATTTGCATATTGGCGGGCCGTTATTGCGTATTCATCTGTCATATGTCCTCAAAGGTTGAGATGAATTGTGACGTGTGAATGTGAGCATGGGTTTACCTGGAGATATTTGGATCTCTGAAGTAGCAGAACATCCGCTGTTGTGCTGCGTCGGGGTAAAGAGCCTGGAACTGACGGATCTCCATCTCTGTGATGGACAGGCCTGCAGGGGCCGACGCCAGCTGCACACATAAAATAACTTATGCTTTGGAGCTATTTTAAAGAATATCTTAAATTGAAATTGACACCTAAGAACTGACACCATTCTCACTTATATTGAAGGTATTTAGATTTGTTATGCCCTATATCAAATAATCCCCAAAATATACAATGACATACTAGTTACTTCACCAGTGGCTTACATTTCTACCTTTAAATAACCATTTTCCAAAACTATTTTCTTACTTATATTTCAGGATCATTATTGTACCATTTCCTCTCTTTAAACCGATCTGTAATGCTACAGGTAACTAGTTTCACGACAAGGACTTGCATTAGCAGACGTCAGATTATTAAATGCCACGACAAGATTGTGATTGGTTAATTTTTCTTAAAACAATCTTGATTGTTTAGGTTTCATTTTACTGATTTACAGTGATCTTAACTAATTCTATTTTATTTAAAGATTTAAGGCTGTCATGTTATTGTATAAAAATGAACCCTCATGGGAAAATGCAGTATGAGGAGTTCTCTCTATTCCCTAGTTTGACTAGAACATGAATCCCAATCTCAATAAACCAGGGTTCTTGCACATAATAAAGCATCATTCATATATTCATACTGAGCACATAGTGTACACAGCTCCACTTATTAATTATTTAACTTCATGTCATAATCACAAGGCTCACCCAGCTGTGCTGCGGCAGGTCAGGGAGGACAGGTTTGGGACGCACCAGGCCGTACCTCTCCCCCAGGATTCCTACCATCATCTGGCTGCGACACACCTCTGACAGGCACAGCTCGATGGCTCTCTCTGACTCCTCCTCCGTCACACCCCAACGCAGCTCCACCTCCTGCAGGTAGAGGCAGTGTGTCGCGGCACGACGTCGGAGCTCCGGGAACACGCTCCGCACCAAGATGTCACGCTCGGTGTGCATGTCTCTGAAGGTGGAGGAGATAAACACACGCACACCTCGCCACCTGACAACAGAGTGAGGTAAAAGGCGGGAAAAGGAAAATGTCTACTGGCCTTCAACGTTAAGCAGAAAACTGCTCAGATTTGCTTCTTAATAATAAAATAAAAAATTACCTTAACTTGGGGCCGGCTGGTATTGTGACGACATCGTTTGTGGTCTGAGCTCCCTCTGGTGGTGGGATGTGGTACAGTTTGTCTAAATGCTCCACATGGTCCAGCAGCCGGGATGATCCTCGTTCTGCAACAAACCTAGTCACATAGTTAAAGAAAGTTAAACAACAACTCTTATTCCCTTCTTTGACGAGAGTTAGATCAGAAGTTTATTACCACTCTCATGTCGGTAGGATAAATATGAAGCTACAGCCAGCCGTTAGCTTAGCTTAGCATAAGGACCAGAAACAGCTAGCCTGGCTCTGTCCAAGGATAACAAAATCCATCTACCAGAACGTCTAAATCTCACTAATTAACACGTTATCTTAAAAAATGTAAGTGAAAAAAATTACAATTAGCCGTTTTACTGGGGGTTAGACTATTTCTTGGCAAGGACCAGCAATTTCCTAGTCCTTTTAACATTTCAGTTTTTGAAGAGATTAAACGATGCATTAGATAAAACACAATAAGGTGTTAACTAGTGAGCTTTAGAGGTGCTGGTAGGTGCATTGTGTTGCCTTCAAAGTGAGCCAGTCTGGCCGATTCCAGACTCAGTGCTAAACTAAGCTTACAGGCTGCTGGCTCTTCTCCCCTCAACTTTTGGCAAGAGAGTTCCTAACATTACCAATAAATAATAATCAGAAAGCCAAGAGTTTGCTTTCTTACATTTTAACAACAATTATCTAAAAAAGAGCAACCAGACATTTTACCTCAGCAGTTGTTCACTGAAGCCTGACAGCTTCACACAGTTCCTGTCAGAGACGAACTCTAACTCTCTGCAAGTAGACAATACAACATTTAAATTAGAAGCAGGAAGGTGAACAGAAAACAGATGATTTTGTTGTGCTGCTATAAATATGTCTACATTACTGTACATTTTTGCAAACAAGCAAATATTTCAAAAAGGACCCGTCTATGTTGAAAGAATGTTTTAAAAAGGTCCACCAGTGATTGATGTGTATGCAACTTTAGTTTCCCAATACTGTCTGTGAGATATAAGAGAAATAGCAGCTACAGCAGGAAGTTAGAGCATTACCGATCTGACAAGAAGATCTGCACCATGAAGGCTTTGTTGTTCATTTCCTTCCTGTAGCTGTTGATGAGCCACTCGACTTCATAATTGATCCAAGAGTCAGACAGCACTATGATGTTGTCCACCTGAGATGCAAAAGCACGTGAGGTCAAGGATCACGAGGAAGCATCTTGTACCGTCGTCTACAGCAGCGGCCTTTGACTTTAAATCAAAAGTGTGTCATTGATGTAAAGTACCTGAAACTCAGGTTCTGACTCGGCAAATATCATTAAATTGCAGAGTCACAGTGCGAGCACTTTAAGACCAGTTTTCAGGACTTGAAGTTCTGCACATTTTAATATGGAGATGTGTGTCATCTACAATCAGTACTACAATAGCTGCAATTGAGAAACAAGTCTCCCCTGCAGGCTATTAGAAGAATATTATAACCAGGCTCGGGGAGCAACATGGAATAGTGTTACCTAATTAAGATACAAGAAAAGTAAACTACAATCTGTTACAGAAAAATGAGATGTAATCAAATTACTGATACTTTTAGTAAAAATGGGGATTTTTAGCAGCAATAACATTTTTAAATACATTTTAAAATAGATGGACATTTCGCAATTATTTTGTGTGTAAAGCAGAAAAGGAGAATAACAACACATAATAGTGAAAGTCATCGGCAAGCAACGTGAAAAGACGGTTCATAGGAAATGAGCGAAGGGCTTTACATTTTTGGTCCAGCAAACATAATACGAGATAAAACTAGGACATTTGCAAAAAGGTTAATTTACATAGGTACTGCTGCTGCCCCAAAATTAAAATACAGCAACACTTTACAGGTAATTAGTAATTGTATTGGAATACATTTTTAAAAAAAAGGAACCTTTCAGTTTAACTAGGTTTTGTCTGTCGTACTAACATTTGAAGTTTTTGTTAAAAGTATTATTGAAATCACTTTAATATCTCTTTTTTTTTTGGCAAAGGTGATACAAGTGTTACATTTAAAACCTAAAAAACACAGAAAGAGACAACAAAAAACTTCAATGGCATAAGTAACGGGACCTGTGAAATTCTCTAAACTTAAAAACGTTTGCAATGCCTCCTTAACACCACTTATACCTCTAACTGTTTAACCATCGAAATAAATAATAATAATAATAATAATAATAATCCACTAACCTTTTCTTTCTTGGAGAGCATTGTGACTAAGCAAGTGATGTCTTGATGTTCCCTTGGCGTCTCTGAAAATACCTGTGAATGAGAAGCATTCATGAATAAAAAGGCACAAGTCAATGAACAGAAACGTCCTTCACCACACAGCTCATCTGTCATTCTACTAATGCAGAATCATATTTCAGTTGTGTCCATCCGTATTACATTGACACTGTGTAGTTACTTTCTCTGTTGAAGTATCACTCTTCATGGAAGCTAAAATCAATGCTGGTGTGAGTTGTTAAAAGTTGAATTACATGAAACCCAAGAATGGTGCCATAGAGAAAAAACCCTGACCTTTATTTGCTTAATCACACTCCTGACATTATCCAAAAGAACATCAGACTTCAGCTCGACTTTCTGACTGCGATTATAATCCACTATGCAGAGCTGACTGTCCTCGGCACTGCTGCCAATCAACAGAGAGAGCAAAACTGCCGACTCCATCATCTGAGAGAATGCAAACGTTGGAAGAGATTTAGAAAACAACAAGTAAAATCAGTACAGTTGAAACAACACTAAGTAGGTTTTAAACTGAGTAAAACAATTCATATGCACGTCTTCCATGTGTTATTGCTAATCAGAAGAAAACAGGCTCTCACAGAAGGAGTCAGTTTGTCTTGCAGATTTGTCTTCCTCTTTCTCTTCCTGCTCTGTTCTTCTTCTTCTTCTTCTTCCTCCTCCTTCTCCTCTTCCTCTTCCTCTTCCTCTTCCTCCTCCTCCTCTTCCTCCTCCTCCTTCTCCTTCTCCTTCTCCTCCTCTTCCACTTCCACTTCCTCTTTTTGCTCGGGGTCTGGTGGGAGGCAGAAGTCCAGTTTCTGACCCTTTTGTCCATGTGAATCCATGCTAGAAGGCAGCAGAATTACGGTCCGCCCGGGGAGTGGGGGCACGTTGTACCGACAGGAGAGCTGAACGGCCGTCTCCAGAGCTTTGCAGTAACGGTCCAACAGGGCGACAGTGAACTCTCTCTGACTGGATGCACAGACACAGAAACAGCTTTATTAAATACAGGAGTATACTTTTCTTTTTAATCCATGCAGACGTCAAATTGTCTTTGATGTCTTTTTTTTTTTTTTTTTTTTTTTTTTTAAACTGATCAAATCAAACAATTTTTCAAATCTGAGTGAAAAACTATGCACATTTTTATTTAAATAGGTTGTTTTTCTTGTTTGCATCTTTGGTGCTGCTACTTATTTTTAGAGATGCGCCGATACAATACTGAGTATTAGTGTGATACTGGTCAAAATCACTGAATCAGATATAAGAAAAGAGAAGAAATGATCATCCGACATGATCCATTATCCTAAACTCTCTGTCAACATCTGTCATTGAGGCTCCATTGAGGGTTGAGTTATATCCAGTATTTTACACTGGAATTATAGTGATTTTGTTATAATTACTCAGGTTACCTCAAAACTTCTGCACAAAGTTGCACTTTAAATTTCTTTCTGAATGGTCCTGACCAATGAAAGAAATGCTGCTAAACGTGTGTGAAAAACAATAAAATAAAAAAAAGAAGCAGCAGAAGTGCATAACTGAATCCTGTTGTGGGATATGTATTTCTACATTGTTTACTTACATTGTTGTTATTTTAGATAGCTAAGTTAAGCAAAGTACAGCCATACAAATGTATTATTAACAGCTTCGTTTTTAAAATGAGGGAAAAAGATGGTATTGCATTGGTATCGTATCAGCTGATACTCAAGGTTGCGGCATCGAGCCATCCCTACTTATGTTCTGCTTGAGTTTCTATAGGTGTTGCACTTTGCGTTGCCTGTTCAGTCACGGTGGCCATCACTGCTCAAGCTAACTAACAAATTGTTTTTCTGTTTATTTGAAATTGCTGTGGATTCTCTCACTTTCTGTGCTCCTGAAAAAATAAATGTTCCCAGCGTTGGTATGAGCCACAGACAACAAAAACAATTCTAACTTTTAAACTAAAATGTAATAAATTAGGAAAATATCAGGGAAACTTGCTGAAACTCAAAGAAAATGTTCATACTTGGCCTTGAGTAGCTGGTCCTTCTTCGCTCGGTATAGTCGATAGATAAACGGCACTCCAAGTGTCACCTTAATCCGGCTCTTCGGAGTCGTGTCCCATTCCTTATTTTTGAAGCGCCGGCTCTTGGGGATCTTCTTCAGGATGCTCTTCAGGATCTCTTGAACAGGAGGGACTGCTTGCTCTGATGCTGTGGCTAGAGGACAGAGAGGTAAAGTAAGTGTCAGTGCTGTATGTGTTGCAGTATGTCAGAGGTCCTGGGATGTTAGTTTGTTGACATATTTTGGTTAATATTGGACTTTGGTTTAGTATTGAAAACTGGCCAATCATCTGATACTGCTGATGTTAAAAAAGGAGGAGACTGGCGTTATTCTGAATTTCTTTTTAAAATGTCAACAATTCCCATGAAGGCACCAAAACCAGCAGCAGAGCAACAGAAAACACACGTCTGTAACAATGCAATACAATTCTATTCATTTTGAAGAATTGTATTTATCAAATTTCAATGTCGATATATTTTTGTCCTGCATTTAAAACACGTGTCATGATAGGACTCTCACCTTGTTCCCAAACACTGAATAAGGGGAATGTGATACCATGAGCTACCTAAAACAGACGTTCTTTTTTTAAATCTGACTTTCCGTCAGGAGTTTTGGGGCCATTTCATGTACAGCATATGTATCTCACCCAGATCGTTGAGCTCCATCATGACTTTGTAGGCAGCGAGGAATCTGATGGGAAACTGCCGGCTCTGAATAACTGCTTTCTGTGAACACAAACAAAAAACACAGAGTTTACAGAAATACCTTCATAACCTGCGAGTTTAAAAACATAGCAACCAACTGAAAAAAAACTTTTTTCTTTGACCTTTTTATCAACTTTCCTGTAACTTGTTTCACTCTGTTGGATCTCACCTTATTGGTCAGTCTGCTGAGGATCTTCTTGTGATGAGCCTCACTGATGCCTTTCATGATCATGTTCCTCAGGTTCCTCAGCATGGCCATGAACGGAAGAGACTTATTGTCTGCACAGTAGAGACATTATTCATCAATATGTGTGATAACGGACTGGTTTGAGTATTTATAGGTGTGTAAGATGCATACAGTATGCAATTTCGAATGTAAAGATGCGCCTTATGTCTCACGTAAAGTGTATTTTACTGGATTTGCATAAGAAGTTTAAACTTAATATATGTTTATGCATTGAAAAATATGTATGTATTGCTTTTTAGATTCCATATATACCAGCGAGTAAGGGATTCAAACTCAAAAAATGCTGGATTAAATCTCTGGAGCAGATTTGAAATGGCATGTCAGTAAAGCCAAACAGTATTTAGTCACAAAAGATGAAAGATTTTTGTGAGGACTGACCCCTCATTGTCCTGCAGTAATTACACTGTATGATGTAAATCTGATAACACGGTCTGGCTTTTAATCTTCTTAACAAATGTGAGGAATTTGTGAACTGAAAAAAAAAAAGTGGATTAAAAAGAAAAAAAGAAACAACTTGACATTTTGGAAACATTTGTGCGTCTGCGTGAACTCTGCAGACCTATGAGCTTCTCCCAGGTAGCGGCCTTGTTGCCCTCCAGGCTGAGCAGCCGTTCCCACGTCTCCGGGTCTTTGAGCTTCATTCGCTTCCCGGCCCTCTCCCTGTCCCACGTGCCTTTTATTCCACTGCGGGTGAACGTCTTCAGGTCTGCAGGATATCTGGTGTCGACACAAACACATCACATTTTAAAATAGAAAGAGGACAAGCCGAAGACCGAATCTAACCGTCTTCATATTGTCTTAACAATAACTTAATAAAATGCTTGTTTTTTTCTTAATAGGGAGCTTTAAGTGGGCCTGTAGTGAAGAGATCATAATTCTTGTGCAGGTAACTGGACTACTGTGCACATTTTCATTTCCCTAACAGATGCTTTTGTGAGGTGTAAACCCTCTACAAGACATTCGCTGCAAGTATTTTTACACTTCCTAGAAACAGAGCATGCTATTTAAATGTGAATTTCCAGTAACACTTTATTTCAACCCCTCTGTTTAGAATTTATAAGTACTATATGTGCATATAATATATGGTTTATAAACCCACTATAATGTAGTTGTAAGCAGATGTAAGATATTGTTATTTGTTTAATTATGTAGTTGTCAAAAATGTAAAAAGTATTATGCTTATTTTCAGGTCCATACAGTACTTGTGTTTTGGGCTTCTACCAGAACATGTTTGTAGCATGAAGCCTCCCTACCGAAAAAGCCCAATCTGGTCTGTTTGTTCAGGGTTTCCAGTTTTTCCGCATCTGTGCTCGCGGCGTCTCTGCATCGCCATTGCAGCCGGGGAATGACTGTCGCGGCACTTTCTACTTTCACGACCTTCACAACCTTAAGGAAGTCCTGACGGCTCGTTTAATAAGGCACAGTTTCTGAATACCGTGTGCGATTCTCCGTGGATTGAGCGTTTCTATACTTTCACGGTATTTATACAGCACGTAGACCTTCTTTAAAATCAAAAAGACATGAACATCTAACTTTTTACAATATGGGACCTTTAACTCCTCCCTTGTGATGCATCCATAAGTGGATGCTGGTACATAAACAGATAATGAATGACATATCTATTTGTAATAATATAAAGTATGTCTTTATAGAGGAGAGAAGATACTATAACAGTATAATATATATATATAAACTACTTTATAAAGGTGTTATAAACAAGTTATTACAAACTGCTTACAGATGATAAATGTGGGCGGGGGGGTTACAGTAAACTGAAGTAGAATGACAGATAGCAGGTGAAGGTTATTCATGAGTTGTAAGCTAAAGTGATAAAGTCATCAGTGTGTAACGTGTGTGTGTGTG
>CALSBV010009973.1:10587087-10607991 GCA_943590825.1 Bovichtus diacanthus
AACAGCTTGGATGGTTCCCCGCTTCCCCCTCCTGAGGTGCCGGACAGTACGCCAGAAGCACTTTGGTGCCGACCGAAAGTCCTTCTCCATGGCTTCTCCGAACTCCTCCCACACCCGCTGCTTTGCCTCTGTCACGGCCGAGGCCGCTGCCCTTCGGGCCTGTCGGTACCATGCAACCGCCTCTGGAGTCCCCCGTGATAACATATCTCGGAAGGACTCCTTCTTCAGTCGGACGGCTTCCCTGACCACCGCGGTCCACCACGGTGTTCGAGGGTTACCGCCCCTTGAGGCACCTAAGACCTTGAGGCCGCAGGCTCCCGCCGCAGCTTCAGCAATGGAAGTTTTGAACATTGACCACTCAGGCTCAATGCCCCCAACCTCCACAGGGATGCCAGAGAAACTCCGCCGGAGGTGTGAGTTAAAGGTCTCTTGGGTATGGGCCTCCTCCAGACGTTCCCAGTTCACCCGCACTACCCGTTTGGGCTTACCAGGTCTGTCCAGACTCTTCCCCCACCCCCTGACCCAACTCACCACCAGATGGTGATCAGTTGACAGCTCCGCCCCTCTCTTTACCCGAGTGTCCAAAACATGCGGCCTCAGATCAGATGATACGATTACAAAATCGATCATCGATCTTCGGCCTAAGGTGCTCTGGTACCATGTACACTTATGAGCATCCTTATGTTCGAACATGGTGTTTGTTATGGACAGCCCATGTCTAGCACAGAAGTCCAATAACAAACAACCACTCGGGTTGAGATCAGGGAGGCCGTTCCTCCCAGTCACGCCTCTCCAGGTGTCTCAATCGCTGCCCACGTGCGCGTTGAAGTCTCCCAGTAGAACTATGGAGTCCCCTACTGGAGCCCCCAACAGGACTCCATTCAGGGTCTCCAAGAAGGCCGAATACTCTGAACTGCTGTTCGGTGCATATGCACAGACAACAGTCAGAGTTTTCCCCCCCATAACCCGTAGGCGTAGGGAGGCGACCCTCTCATCTACCGGGGTGAACTCCAACGTAACGGCACTCAGCCGGGGATTTGTGAGTATCCCCACACCCGCCCGGCGCCTCACACCCTGAGCAACTCCAGAGAAGAATAAGGTCCAACCCCTATCCAGGAGTACGGTTCCAGAACCGAGACTGTGCGTAGAGGAGAGCCCAACCAGATCTAACTGGTAGCGCTCCGCCTCCCGCACAAGCTCCGGCTCTTTCCCCCACAGAGAGGTGACGTTCCACGTCCCCAGAGCCAGCCTTTGCCGCCCAGGTCTGGTCCGTCGAGGTCCCCGACCTTCACTGCCACCCGTCTGGCAATGTACCCGACCCCAACGGTTCTTCCTGCGGGTGGTAGGCCCACATGATGGAGAGGGGGGGGTGCCACGTTGCTTCTTCGGGCTATGCCCGGCCGGGCTCCGTGGCAAACCCGGCCACCAGGCGCTCGTTGACGGGCCCCCCTTCCAGGCCTGGCTCCAGACGGGGGCCCCGGGCTTCCTCCGGGCAGGGTCACACCTCCTCTTTTTTGATGTTGCATTGGGGTTCTTGAACCATTCTTTGTCTGGCCCCTCGCCTGAGACCAATTTGCCATGGGAGACCCTACCAGGAGCACTAGGCTCCCGACAACACAGCCCTCAGGTTCATAGGAGCACCCAAACCCCTCCACCACGGTAAGGTGATGGTTCTCGGAGGGGGCCTCATCCACCTATAAAATGTATTTGGCTGTAGCCACATTTGCATTCTGCAGTGGAGAAGACAAGTGTGTTGACTGTTTGTAGTTCCTATTGATGCCATTCTGGCCACCAATTCATAAAGCAGGCGACGCTGCTTGCATTGCTTTGTGCCTCGGACCTACTATCATCAAAGGCAAATCTATCAAAAGATAAACTGTGCGCAGGAATGTAGCTAGTGCTAACCACAAGGATTCTCACAGCTCCACCTGCACACACAGCTCCACAAATTATTTAGTAAATCATACAGTATGATTTAATAAGCAGGAACCTCCCCCGTCAGCTGCATAACAGAATGAATCCTATCAGACCCATGTTTGCTTTGCTGTAGAGTAAGTTATGTACCCTCTGTTCTTTTTCTTTTCTGTGTTTGAGCCAGTTTCCTCCAGAATGTCAGACACAGCAGCCCCCCTCACACCCAAAGAGACACAGGACGCTCCTGGTGATGATGTGTCCTCACCACCAACATCCTACAAAGCACAGCGACCTCCGACCTACTCTGAAGCCCCGGCAATGTACCCGGCAACCAAGCCTACCACTGAGCGCAAGTCTTTTTGGCAGATCAGCGACGAGGCTTTGTCGGACACTACTCCGCTGATAGCCTCATCTTCTATTTATGACAAGACAGTTAGAAGAGACTTTCTTAGAAAGGTGTGTACGACTTGCCTTGGGCACATTATTCTAGGGCAGATTTTCCTAAACTGGGGTCGGGACTATCCTAAGGGGTCGCAAGAACATTTTCAGGGGTTGCACAAGATGATTAACAGGATAAGAAAGTATAAAACAATACATATTTGCAACAAAAAAAATGCTTTTTGCTGTAAATTAATGGATAATATTCCCTCCTCAGGCCTAAAAAGGATTAAAAAAAATCTATCTGACAAGGAAAAATGACTTGTAGACATATGCAGCCAGTGAAAAGAAGCCGGAAATAGATGTTGCTTTGTTTTCAGGGGTTAGGAACCACTGTTTTACACAAATTCGGCCCAAAACTGCATGACATCACCCTGATTCAAAGGCCAGCCATCGAATAAGCAAGCAGCTTGAGGTTCAGTGTCTTGTTTTAGAGTCATAATAAAAGAATGAATCATGGCTGGTGCAACAAGACTTTTACATGACAAGTGTCTCCCTAACCCTGAACAAGAAGCTCTTTGTTTTCGTCCGAACAATCCTGTCCCAACATGGGACATTATTTAGTCTTAACATGTTAAGTATATAAACATACGAAGGGTTGATTTGCAAAAAAGCAATATCTTAATTTTTTTATTATTTTCCAAAATTGTGTTTTGTTTTTTTTGTTGGTGAAATATGCCCATTACTTTTAGGGAGCTATTTTGACAGCTATATTCACTTGCTAATTAATTTTGATGAACTCTTAATTGCAGTACGTGGTGTTGAGGTGTTAGAGCTGATTGGTGGGAGTCCCTGCATTAGACCACCCTGACTATTGGACACTGCAAAGCATATTGAAGCACAAGAGTTTCTGGAGCGCTAAGTCAGATGTAGTGCATGCTGGAAAGGGTAATAATCAAACAATCTGTTTTTTTTTTTTTTAAATGATCATCTTATTGAATTTTTGGACAAGGAAAATCTTTTTTTTAATCCACAGATCAGTGTCAAAATCAAAGCTGTTTTACCCGTGAAACATTTATACACACCTACAAGATCAGTTGCTGTGAATACGTGGTGGTGACGCTTGATCGTGATTGATCTTTTCTGTGCAGGTGTTCAGCATCCTGACTCTCCAGCTGCTGTTCACCTTCAGCGTGGTGTGTGTGTTCACCTTTTCCGGAGGTGAGGTGGTGCAGACCAACCTGTGGGCCTACTTCAGCTCCTTCATCATCTTCGTCGTGGTCGCCAGCACCCTTACCTGCTGCAAGTCCTTCAGTCGCCATCACACCTGGAACATCGTGGCACTGGTGGGTCACAGACACAGGAGCATAAAACCCCAAATATCTAATGAGGAAAGCAATTTTATAGGTACTGTCACAGATACATATAGTAAAACGATACAACAAAACATTTGAATAATAGACTAAAAGGACAGTTAACCCAGACTACAGGATAAAATAATCATATCTTTGTCGTTTAAAAGTAAATATATTTTGTGAAACACCTGAGGTCACAGTCACATCGGGAAAGGAGAAGTGGAGAAGGCGAGCTGCTGCCTCAGCTAAATAACGCTCAACATAGAAACAAACAAGTAGTAATGATGAAACATTTTGGCAAATGTTTTATTCACTGCTTGGTTTTCCTCAACATGTAGACCTCTCTACGTATCTGCTCTGAGAAACTGCTAAAATGTTTTCCTCTAAGCTTGTGTTCACATGCTCATAGATTAACTGTGAGCCGTTGAGGTTTTGTTGCCATTAAAAATTAGGTTGTGATGATTAAATACACAATGCAGAGCATGACATACACACACACCCCCAATGTAAAGAGTACACACCCACATAGGTTTCTGGAATAAAAGATGTCTGCACTTAACACATTTTTCATTAAGGTCTATAAAGACACTATAATTATTTACAGACATAACAACCTGCATCTGTCTCTGTTTGAAGCAGTTAAAATTGTGACGCTATCAATACAGCAAAAAAGCTTTTCCACATGATATTGAAGATGTTTTATAAAGTGAAATGTGTGCTTACAGCTTGTGGTCATCCTGAGCTTATCGTACATGGTGGGAACCATCGCCTCCTTCCACGACACCACTGATGTGGTCATCACTATGGGAGTAACGCTCGCCATTTCTGTCGCAATCATTGCATTCTCTGCACAGGTCAGACAACCAGGCCGAGCCAAAGAGCTGCTTCCTGTATACAGACATTGTGTTCTGTGTTTATTTGTGAGATGTGCGGGCTTTTCAGTTGCCTTATGTATCAGCTTTGAAGTTATAGCTCTCAATGGTTTCTTGTAAGGAAAATCCCGATTTGATTTTAGGATGATACATGTTGCAAGCGCAAACGAAAATGTGCATTTAAATTAAATTATATGAATGCATTTTTATGTATATTGATCAACAGGTGTATGATGGTGTATAATGTGCTAAATATTATATATAGTGCAGCTGTCTGTATGCGATATACAGACAAATAATGTATTAATGAAATCCATTAATCTACTAATGTGTTCCTGTGTTATTTGCAGACTTATGAATTCTCTATTTGGTACGGTGCTCTGCTGATTCTGACTGTGGACGTGATCATGTTTGGGTTCTTGCACCTTCTACTACTCCTACATCACTGATATCGCATATGGGTGCTCTGCTGTATTCACTAGTATGGGAGAAAATAATAATGTATACATATATTGTACAATAACACACCAAACACAGTTCATCTGCACACACTGCGATGACACAGAGGTGGTTGAAAATCGGCAAAATATCCCTTTTCCAGCTCCAACAGCAAAGTGATGAGAGTAAGGCAGAACGAATGAGAACTCCTGTGAACAATGTGTGTGTCGAGACTTCGAAGGAAACCAAGTCTAAGTGAGGGAAAGAGTCAAAGCCACACAAGCTGGAGAGTGAATGTAATAACTTCCAATCTCACACATAAAGCCACCTCCACAGCCGCAGTTTAAGTCCAATCATCAACAACGGTGAAAGGGTCACTAAGCAAAATGTCTTCCATCACGAGGAAGAAGGACCCTGACACTGAAGCAGCTCAAAGGAATTCAGCCGTCATTCATTTTATCATACACACCTTGACTTTTCTACGTCTTGCATGACAAAAGTCCAACATAAAATATGTCATAATTTACTATTAGTTATCTGGTGGTACTCTCACCCTGTCCTAACTCTTCCTCCTCCTCCTCCTCTCCCTCCCTTCAGTTCCTGATGGTCGACTGTCAGCTGATGATGGGGTGATGAGCTACCGTCTGGATCCAGAGGAATACGTCTCTCACACACACGCACACACACGCACACATTTTATATAATGAAAACGAATATAATAAATATAGAATTTATCTGGCAATTATTTTTTGAATTGTTGTGTTTAAAATATAATTTACTCAATGATGGCATTTTCAAATGTTGGCTTGTTTTTGTCCAGCAGTCCAAAACCCAGATATTCACTTTACTGTTTAAGAAAAGGATGAAATACTCATGTATTGTGAGGCTGAATCTAGAGTGTAACATGTTTGCTTAAAAGCGACTGAAATAATAGATAAAAAAAAAATTAAAAATTGTAAATCGTTTCAGCTCAAAATTCTATACTGTGGCAACATACAAGTTTTTAAAATATGAAAGTCCCCACGACCAACTTTTGACGACCTCAGACCAAGTATGAAGCAATGATGGAGTTTCCGATTTCCACGGAGAACGAGGTTTTTTTGTGTGCATGCTGTCAGAAACTGAAACTCTACAGCACTGCTTGGAAAAATAAAAGACGCCCATCACCACACGAAGTATTCGATGTATTCCTCCTCTCACACCACTATGTGGTTTCAGACACAACTATAATCCATCACAAAAGGTAAGCATTCACTTTATTCTCTGTTATGTATTCTTAACTTGTTCTGAGTGTAAATGGACTGCAACTACATAGCGCTTTTCCAATCTTTGCAATCACTCAAAGCGCTTTACAGCACATGTCAGCATTCATACACATTCACACACATTCATACAGAGTCAGTGGCGACTGTACAAGGTGCCACATTGCTCATCAGAGATAACCATTCACACACACTCACACACCGTTGGGAGCAATTTGGGGTTTGGTATCTTGCTCGAGGACACTTTGACATGCTGACCATAGAGGCTGGGGATTGAACCAGCGACCCTCCGACTAGTGGACGACCACTCCACCTCCTGACAAATTAAAAAGCTTATATCCTGCTGCTTGCTCTGTTTCATTTTTATTTGTCTGTAGTATTTCCTGGAAGTTTCAACAGAAACGGCAAACATTTGGTCAATAATAATCCTTTAAAAGGGTCTGTTCACTCGGATCACAAAAAGATTATGTTTCTTTTATTATCTACTCATGAAGATACTGATACTCATGCAGTCTGAGTTATAGACACCTTAAACCAACAAGCTAGATATCACTTTGGGTACATCGGATTTGTTTTGTGTGATTTATGTGAACTGACTCTTTAAGATATCTGAATTTATCAAATGTAAGCAGCTTTCTGGTTGATTATTTAATCAATTATGTATTCAATTCCTCATAGAATGCCTGCAATCTACTTTGGCTATCAAATATGAAAGTTTAACTTTAAATAACAGGATTTAACATGACTTTAAATGATGAACGGGGCACCACTCCCTTAGAGGGAAATTTGATAGAAATATTAATCTCGTCTCTTAATCTGAACGATAGGGAAGAGAATTCAGCGTACAGAGGCATAATATACTCATAATAAATGCACACAAGCCTGTACTCAAGTTCAAGTTGTTACTTAAGTAACATACATGTTACTTCCCAATGTGAACATCCACCGTTGGGCAACACCTCAGCTGCAGGGAGAGGCACAGGTTGTATTTAAACTCCAGATCTCATGTAAGCAACCATGTACGCGCTCACGGGCAGATATAAAAAAGTGACCAGTGTTTCACTAAAATCAACCAGCAACAGAGATAGACAGGATGTTTGGAGGAACAGTCATTTCTGCTGTTTTGTTCTCCGTCCACATTCTTTTCTCATCAATGATTGTATGTTTGGCAATATCAAGTACAGCTTAATTAAGTAAATCAGGAACTTCTCCCTTCAGCTGCTGAACAGAATGTATCCCATCACTCATGTTTGCTTTTGCATGAATGGCTCTTTTTGAACAGAACTTCTGTGTTTGAGCCAGTTTCCTCCAGAATGTCAGACCCAGCAGCCCCCGTCACACCCAGAGAGACACAGGACGCTCCTGGTGATGGTATGTCCTCACCACCAACATCCTACCAAGGACAGCGACCTCCACCCTACTCCGAAGCCCCGGCAATGTACCCGGCAACCAAAACCGAGACAGCTTGCACATATCAGCCGACCAAAACTGGGTACGAGTCTTTCCGGGACAGCATCCCAGAAGTGTCATCGGACACAACTCCGCTGATAGCTTCATCTTCTTTTGATGACAAGACAGTGAGAAGAGCGTTTGTTAGAAAGGTTTGTACGACTCTGAGTTTCAACTTTTGGCTACTGACTTCAGGAATATCTGCATTTATCCAAACAATCTATTGTGGCCAAAGACAAATACTCTTTGAGACGTACAGTATGTTTGCTTTTTATTTGTAAACAGTATTTGGGGTTATCCATGTTATTATATTATTATGTGTCGAGACCCTCCTAAGGGGTCACAAGAGAAGTTTCAGGGATCGCAAGATGATTAACAGGAAAGCAGATTTTTTCTTTTCTTTATAATTTAATGAATCGTTTTACCACTTCAGGCCTTGTTAAAATAAACTAGAGACCATCATGCGAAGGGATCACACCTGCCATGGCGGTAATCGGGCCATGGGCGTAATGTGAGGGGGCCAATACATCCTTCCCAGGGCTGGACGCTAATTCAATATGATAATTGATCGTTTTCAATGGAATCGTATTGTGATAAAATCACGTATATCGAGAAACACAATTAGGTCATGTAAATCAATGAAATCAAACACATACTAACTCACATTTATTTAGAAGATTTGATCAAACTGTGTTAAATCAAACTATTGTCTTAATCTGATTACTCTGTATTGTGTGCGTGCATATTAATATAGTCAGTGTATAGCTGAAAATATGAATTTATTGTTTTTTTCTATAGTTTCGCTTGTAACTGTTGTGAATTTTGCACTAAAAGTCTTAATTAAATAAGAAAATACTCACGTTTCATTTGACTTGAAAACATTTTTGTAGACACGAATAAGATCAGTTGCTGTGCATAACATTTAGTAATGAAGCTTTTCTTCATCTTTCCCTGTGCAGGTGTTCAGCATCGTGACTCTCCAGCTGCTGTTCACCTTCAGCGTGGTGTGTGTGTTCACCTTCTCCACCGTGGTCAAAGAGGCGGTGCAGACCAACCTGTGGGCCTACCTCAGCTCCTTCATCATCTTCATCGTGGTCGCCATCGCACTCAGCTGCTGCAAGTCCTTCAGTCGCCGTCACCCCTGGAACATCGTGGCACTGGTGGGTCGCAGACACAGGAGCATAAAACCCCAAATATCTAATGAGGAAAGCACTTGTAAAGATACTGTCGCACATATTGACTGATTTAAAATAACCCTGACATTATGATAAAATAAAATAAATCATAGCTTTGTAGTTTAAAAGGAAATACATATACACTTAGACTGAGAGTCACAACCTAGAAAGAGAAGTGAAATGTTTGGGTGAAGCTACTTCCTCAGATAAATGTAGAAGTGAAAGTATTACATCTAATTAGTGTAAAAATATATTCCATTACAGTTAAGCCATTAAAGACATAGTAGAGATACAAATTATTCACTGCTTGGTTTTCATCACCACGTAGAACCTCTTTTTACATTTAGATGGGCACTTAGAAACTGGTAAATGTTTTATTGTGTCCAAATAAATACTCAAATTTCCCACTGTGAGCCTTCAAGGTTTTATTGGCATTTATAATCCTGTTAAATATTCTATGAACTGCACAGCAGGGCACAAACACTACCAGGGTTCGAGTGCACGGTAGAATAAAGTGCGAACTATGGAAAAAGCTTTCTCCCATGATATTGGGGGTGTTTAAAACATTGCATTGTGTGCTTACAGCTTGTGGTCACCGTGAGCTTGTCTTACATGGTGGGAACCATCGCCTCCTTCCACGACACCACTGCTGTGGTCATCACTATGGGAGTAACGCTGGCCATTTCTGTCGCAATCATTGCATTCTCTGCACAGGTCAGACAACCAGGACCTTACGTATCAGTTTTGAAGTTATAGCTCTCTTTCTTTCTTGTAAAGAAATTCATATTTGATTTTTAGCATGTTTTGATGTTGCAAGTGCTGGAAAATAGTATCAGAAGAGGCAGAATTTGAATGTAGAGTTGAAAGGAGGTCAATTAATTGACAGAAAAAAAAGGTCAAAGATAAGTAGAAAATAAGAATTAGAAAAGGAAATAATCGATAAACATCCAAAGTGTACAAATGTGTTGTAAAAATATTAAAATGCTTAAGTATATATTGGCCCGTTATGTAGGCGGGAAACCCAGTATTTAAAAAAATGAAGGCAGCATTTTTACGTATATTGATTAACGTGTCATGTATAGTCTCTGATATAATTATTTTATTTATTGTAAAGAACTTACTTAAAAAGGAAAACTGTCCTAAAAATCAGCTGTATTAAGCAACATAGGAACAAAGAAAGTATTAATGAAATCAATTAATGCACTACTGTATTCCTGTGTTTTCTACAGACTCGTTATGATTTCACTATTTGGTATGGCGTTCTGCTGATTCTGACTGTGGACGTGATCATGTTTGGGTTCTTCTGCACCTTCTACTACTCCTACATCACTGATATTGCCTATGGATGTTTTGGTGCACTGCTGTATTCACTGGTACGGGAGAAAAGAACAATGAATACATATATATGAGAATAACACTACTATCTAAAGGGATGTACGAACAAGACTTATACAGCACTTCCCTTGCTACAAAGTAGAAGTAACAAAATCACATCAAACACACACTTGTGTTGTCCTCACCTGCCTTCAGACAGAAATACAAGCAGTTTTGCAGGTCTGAAGTGAACCACTACAGCGATAAACAATTCTTCTGTGAGGAAAAGGAAGCTGTGTGGTGTCAAAACGCACAGTTCCACTTTATTTAATGTACTTTTTTTTTTTTTTTTCCAGTTAACCTTGTGACTGGATTTTATTTAGAGCAAACGGGAGTACAGCAGCGGAATACGTTTCTTTATCAGATGCATTAAAGGCGCTGCACGCCGGTGCTTTTATTAACAGCTTCAACGGGAAAGTGATGACAGTTGAACAGTCATGAGGTCAGGTGAAATAAATAAAAACCTGTAAACAATGTGTGTAGGAACTTTGAATGTAACCAAGTCTAACGTTATGTTCAAAATTGCACGCTAACATACTAAGTATTAAGGAAAATAGAGTATGTTGTGTGTTCCAACTGCATAGTATTTGAATATTTTAAATCCCCAGATGTGTGCTAGATTAGCAAGAATTTTTTGAGCATGAGACCTCATTTTACTGGACAAACTCAATCGCCCCATTAGGCTCTTCAGACTGTCCAGTCAATTAACCAATTAACCATTTAGGAACAGGGAATGATGACGAGTGACTCACACATGTACTAGAAAAATATTGTAACACTAACATATTACTGGAAAATATTATATTTAGTTAAAAAGGTAATGTTGATTTACATTTGCTCTAAACTATTTTCATTCAACGGTAGATAGGACATCAACATCAAGATCTATTCAGTTGTGATGCAGAGAAGACGTATCGCTTGAGCTTACTTCAGAGTGAACAGTTGGCTTGTAATGTCATACGTCACTAACTATGCAGTACTGTGGCTCTGGTTTATTGAAGTGTCCCAATAAGCCACGACATGGCTGGCGTGCACAATATCAGGACCCTGAAACTGAATCATTCATTTAATTATTTACAGCTGTGCTTTTTTCTACTGTGACCCGTCAAAAGCCTTTAGAAAATGTCATAATTTACTATTAGTTATCTGATGGTACTCTCACCCTGTCCTAACTCTTCCTCCTCCTCCTCTCCCTCCCTTCAGTTCCTGATGATCGACTGTCAGCTGATGATGGGGATGATGAGCCACCGTCTGGAACCAGAGGAATACGTCAACGCAGCTCTCATGATCTACCTGGACGTAGTGCTCATCTTCCTCTACCTGCTGGGGAGGAGGTGAAACGTCTACACAAAATACATCTACACACACCAAACTGTACCCACATTTAAACTGAACTTTATTATTACTTTGTATATACAGTAACTCCTGTTTTAACTGACAATAAAAAAAAAAAGAAGATTATTATTGTTTTACATAAACAAAAATGTAAAAGTTGTGTTTGTGTTTTGTGGTTAATTTTTACTCATACAGAAATGTTGGCATTTATCAAAACAAATGAAAGAATTTAGTTTTAATGAAACGCATTCAATAGAATTTAGGTAGTTATTCAGTATAAATGTTCACGTCAAACCTGCTAAAATAACTTTTAAATGATTATGTTGACCACAGACCAAATTGTAATACAATACAGCTTACATTGATATGAGGACGTATGCATATAAAGAATCCTAGAAAATAAATAGTGCAAAATGTCGTATCACATGATTCCTTTCTCATCTTTCAGCCTATTATTCAGAAATCATTTGACAGGGAACAACATCAAAAAAAGAACAACGATGCAACGTCGTATTAAGAGAAAAAACCCATTGAAAAAAAAAGTGTGTTGGAGTTTTTCTTCAAAATAACATCCCTATATACATATTGAGTCAGTTGTTTAAACTTTGGATCCATCGAACACCACTGTGGTCATCATCATAGGCCTCAACTAATTCATCTGCCAACTATTCTATCAATATATCGTTATGAAATGGCAAAAAACAGTGAAAAATGCCAGCTTTAATTTTCTAAAACCCTAAAAGAGATGAAATATAAATGATTATTGATTCAACCAACAGTTAAGACCCCAAAGATATGAGATACGACAAAGAAAAGCAGCAATAATTTTGGTATTGACTGACTAAAATAATGAATTATCCCAAATAGTTGCCAATTGACAAATAGTTGCAGCTCTACGTCACAGGGAACGTTAACATTTTCACACAGTAAAAACAGTGTGCTCAGGTTTCACATCCTCTCCCCAAGAACCAGAATCCTGCTGTACATGAAGATTGAGTCGTGATATATCACTTCTGCTTTTTGGAAAGAAAAATCCCTCGAAATCTCCAGATTTCACACATCCACTGTTTTGCACGGCCTCACCACAGTGAAGCGTAGTTGAACTTGATCCGCAGCAGGTACCTCATGCGAGTCTGGGCAGGGTTGTAAACGATGTACTCGTTGTACAGGAGGGAGTAACAGCTGTTTTTACCCACCCCCGTCTTCACCCCCGGCCCCATAGGAACAATCACACCATCCCTAAGAAAGAGAGAATAATACAAATTAAACGTTGCCTTTATTTAAGGACCACACTGGTGGTGTTAAACACATTAAGTACAAATTGATTTCTTTTACGATATTTCTTCTTTCAGAGAGATACTAGTTTTCGATCATGCCGGCATGCAACTAACGATTACTTCTATTATCGATTAATCCAACGCTTTATATCTGAGATGATTGACTAATCGGCAAAAAAAGTGAACAAAAGGGTCTATCCCAAATGTTGCCTTTAAATATTCTGTTTTGTGCAACTATCAGTCCAACACCAAAAGTTCAACCATAGAAGACCAAAGGAAACTAGTAAATATTCACATAGGAGAAGCTTGAACCAGAAGATTTTGGCACACTCGGGGATTCATTTCCAGATTAATTGTGTTTCTAATTGTTGACAACTTCAATTGAATTGAAGGTAAGGTCTATCGTTATGTACATAGATATATTTACTTTTATATTGTTTCTAATCTAACTGACTAATCACTGAAGCTCCAGCTAAAACACAAAAGAAACAGCGTTCTCTATTGAGGATTGGAGGTTAATCAGATGAGGATTTGAAGGATAAAACTAGATGAAATTAGCGATATGCTTCATGCTCAGTCGACTAGTGCTCTGCAAAGAAAAACTGTATTTTTTCAGACTGTGAAATCTACAAAAAGAAGACGCAACAGAGCGGGAGAGAAGGCAGAATTACTGAGGGTAAAACGAGGTCAGTCCATTAGTCTATAAGTCACTCACTACACAGCAGAGTTCAGCACTTAGTATTTTGACTTTCATTTCCCTGCTTTTATTCCAAATTGCCTCTTTCTGGAGGAAACTCATCGGACATTTCTATGTCTATGTCCTCTATTACATTTTTCTCTGTCCACATCAACCTGCATATATTATTTGCTAATGTAATTAACAAACTTCCCCTCTCAGATAATGTAAAGATTTTTGTTGTGTAACAGAAAGCACAATTAAATCAATGTCTGGCCTGTATGAAATGTATCAGTGTAATGAAACAGACTAACAGATTGACAGAGTTTTTGGGGTCAGGTCCGGTCTGTCCAAGGCCCCTGGTGCTGTGTTTTCCAGCAGGCAGATTTTTGGCCTCATAGTCGGCATCCAGCAGCTCGTTACAGTCTCCCAGAGCGACCTGCAGTCACACACAGACACAAAGCACAGACGATGAAACCGTGCTGCATCACATCTGGGCCGAACGTGCAATGTGACGTTCAAATCACGTTGGTTTTATTGTTAATACGAGTTGTGGACTTGTATTGGCAGCTCTACGGGATCTGAAATGAACAGCCTGTAAGCACCAACAACTGGCACAATTTGTTCTTGGAGCCTTTTTCAGTCAAACACATTGTTTTGGGAGCTAAAAACCCAGCGTGCAGACACTATACTTTTTCCCTCCATTGAACCCGTTGTTCTGCACCTGGCGCAAATACGATATGCAACGACGTCATTGCATCTGGCCACAGAAAATAGGAAATCAACTCACCTCACTCAGTAACAGCAGACCCACGTGGTTGTTCTGATTGGCAAAGCAGTAGTTGGCACTCTTTGACGACATGTCAGCAAAGTAGATACCTTTTCCAAACTAGATGAAAGACAATCAGGGAAATTATCATCACTGGAATAAAAAAATGTAGTGCTGTATTGAAAAATATTGAAGAGTTTATAGATCATTTAATTCCAAAGTGCTTACACTTAGATAACGGTCTTTAATATATGTCAAAATGCATTATCTGCTATGTATTGATTTTAGTATTTTTTACTTTTTAAGCAGAGTACCTGAGTTTTGAGACAAACATGAAGAAAGAATTAAATGAAAAACAGTATATGGATGATTTCTGTGCATCCATCCTACCATGTAACCAGTGACGGGAGCTTCAGGTGGGGCCACTCGGAGCCCCTGACTGAGGATGCCGACCCAGTTAGATAGGCGGGAACCGTGCCACAACAGAGTCCTGGTAGACAGACAGAATGAAATTAAATTAAAAAAAACTTCATAGCAATGACGATTTCAAAGCAACACGGCACATAAGCTATCTGAGGCAACATGGACCAGTAACAGTATTTTATCAAAGCCTTCAGGTGTATTGAGAATTTATCCAAACACTAAGCCCGCTGTGCATCACCTGTTGTGCATCTGTGAGAGGAAGTTGTTGCTCTCCCCGGCTCTGTCCACTGAGAAGATGTCGAGGACAGTCATGGTGTAGTCGCGATGGGTGGAGGCGTGAGTGGACTGAAGATACTTCTCTATCACCTTCACACAGAGGAGAGGAAGGTTTACAAGGAAACACTGGCTACACAAATGATCTTTAGGTTATTGCAGATCAAGTTTCATTCAGTTTACCATGTAGTGGTGTAAATCGCAAAGTTTCATCACGATACAATATTATAATCGATTCTTTGGAAGTGATTTGCTGATATTACAAAGTCTGCCATGATACAATTTAGATTAAATTCAGGGGCCTATGAGAAAATATCACATGCCCATTTAACACAATCAGTTACGTTTATATCAACTCACAAAAAGCAACAACAACATGATTTGCCACAGAAGTTATTCAAATGCATTCTAGTCTATTAAGGCCTCTGTCAGTGGAAACATGTGTGTGTCTGTCTTCCTGCATGATGGTTGAAGTTGCTACAGAAAGGCAGCTATAAAAAGAAAATGTTGCCGTTTGATGTTACACCGACATTATAAATATAGATGCAGATATACAAAGATTGGTATATAAATATAGATAGTTGATATTCAACTCCATTGTAGCTGCTGAAAATATCTTAATATGCGACATCATCTACAATTGGCCACGTATGCAAGTTACCTCACTCGCTCACTAAACTTTTTAAAAAAGCATTTTGGAGTAAATTTTTCCTACATGTGAAGTACATGTGAAATTTACAACAAAATACTAGGTTTACAACAATTGAACATTTTATATGGGGCTTATATTAACCTCCGGCATTAATACTGTATTTATACTGTACATTTCAAGTAACATTCTTATTTATACTATTCAGCCTGTTAAACGCTTAATCATGAATCCCTTCAGCACTGATACTATACACACTATTGTATATATTGTAACATACATATCTTTTACATATTTATTGTTGTTATATATTGTTGTAAAATGCCCACATTTTTTCCAATAACTTCTCTGTTTGTATACATTTTAATTCTAAAATAGAGTAGGTAACTCAATATCCCTCTGCGGATCAATAACGTTTTTCTAAATCTGATTATGTAACCTTGGATGATTTGATGTTTTTGGTACAATTTGACTGATCAAGAACAAATATATCAGCCTATTAACTTGGTTTGGGAAAGGTAATGTGCAAAGACGGTGCTTTGAAAATCCTGACTGACTTGAACCCATCAGTCCTGGCTTTTCTGATTTGACTGTTGTGATATAATTTCAGTGACTTGGTTGCATTATAAACGGCCATATGAATCTGGCATCCCTGAAGATAAGAGCAGTGTATTAGTCCAGACTCATAAACCTTGACGTCTATCATTATAACAGTCATGAGAAGTAAAACACTGACCGTGTACTCGTTGCTGCTGCAGTCCAGAGGCTGCAGTTGGCACTGGAGCGAGCAGTACTGTTGGTCCAGAGGATGTTCGTTACCGTCTTCACTGGACTGAACCATTTTCACTGCTATCTGAATGTCACTCAGAGCCTGAAAAAAATACAGATATAAAAGTTTGGACCACAAATTTAAGTGAAGACATAAACAGAACATGTGTAGAACTTTTGTTTGTTTTTATAAACCTTTACCTCCAACAGGGCAATTTTTTCCTTCAGCTCATCTTCAGTGCGAATGATTGGAGGAGATTTCAACCTGGAGAATTACATCTTTCAGTTACCGCAACACAGAGATCAGTGTTTGCCGGTCATCATTCAGACTTCAATTTCTCAACAGCGTTAGTGCATCGCTCTGACTGCACAGCCGCACATTCCCTACCCAAAGTCATGAGGGATGCGCGTGTAGAACTGGTTGCATGCCTCCAGCAGCTCACGACTGCTGCGTTTCTTCTTCAAACACTCCTCGATTTTCTTCAGTGCCGTGTAGCCTGCACGGATCTGCTCTGAGGTCAGTTTGCCTGCAGGTAGAAAGAAAAACACCGACTGTGAAATATGAAGCACAAGAAGGAAATGTTTGAAAATACTGGTCACTTGTTTGTCACCAGCTGAATCTACTCATACAGTCAGACGACTTTGAGAACTGGTTTTATTGCATCAAATAATAGCAACTTGAATATTTTTAAATGCTATATACAGTATGTATGTGGTCTATATAAAAATGTAATTCAATTCAATTCAATTCTGGGAATGTTATTAGTAGAAATTACAGGGTCAATTCTGATACAATTCTGTTGTGATTTTGATTCTGTCAGACTGACCAAGAGGAGCTTTCCGGGTGTCAAACTTCATCTCCAGCACACACTCCTCCATGGCTTTGATGTCACAGATAAGCTCCAGGAGCGACTGGATCTTCTCATCCAGCTTGGAGGTCTTCTTTTTAGTTGGAGCATCCACCGTAGTCTGGATCTCCTCCTGGAACAGTGAAATATATTAATATACATAATGACAGATGATGTTTAGGAGAAACCTAACTTGCTGGTTGTTTGCCTTTTTATCCGTGCTGTAGTCCATGTAGACCATGTCATATTTTCCAGCAACTTTCTCAAAACTCGCCCGGTGTTCCCACTCATTCTTGGTCTTGTCTAAAAACCTGTGGCAAAACAAACAGATTCAGAATTTAACTGAACTCACTTCAATGTGTCCAGCAATATTTTTTTAATTGCCCAAACTCACTTTTTCGTGAAGATGTCTTTGGCTTTCAGCAGGTCTCCACCACAGGCTGTCAGACTGTTTTGACCCACTTTTCCCACTAAATAGAAACAATGGAGAAAACACCTAAATGTAATTGATCAGTGAGTTCTAATCTGCAGGCTTGTGTCCATTTCCTGCGTAAATACAAACATTTATAAAACATGTTAAGAATAACGGGCACATAAACTCACCTCTGCCCCATCTCATCCACACATTGTAAGCCTTGGAGTTATCGTCCTGCAACAGCTGGATCAGGTAGTATTTGTTGTTGTTAAACTGAAGATTTGTCTGCAAAATAAGACAAAGTATTTGCTGCAACCCTGAAAATCAGCTCACTGAATTTCCTTACTTTGCAGGTGAAAATAGTCAGAACTTTATAGGAGGCTAGTAGCGTAGTTAAATATATTTTCAGTACCTGGAACCATGGTGAACAATTGTGATTAGAATATCTATAAAACTATTCACAAGTACTATTTTAGACAGCACTAATCAATATAGAAATAAAGACTAAAGCTTTTTTTTTTTTAAAGAACTCCCAACTTTGAATGCAAGTAATACAATTAAAAAAAGTAATTTAATATTTTACCTGATTAAGCATCACGTCGTAAACATCATTTCCTTCACTGTAAACATGAGCCTGAAAGAGAATTGAATATTTACTAACATAAATGAAGGTAACTGCACTTGATCTGCATCTTGTAAATGGGAAATTAAAAACATGTTGTTCCTGTAAACTTTTCACTTCCTTTCTTTACATTGCATGTTTTTTTATACATTTTATTAAGGCAAACAATGAATTAAGAAAGTGTTTATACAAAGGGCATTCTCATTAAGATTAAAAAACAAGGCCATTACAGGACAAGGGTTAGAGATGCACTATAAGCACTACAGATAAACAAGCAACCAAAAATCAGTTTGTAAAACGGCAACTAACGATAATTCTCATTATCGATTAATCTGACAATAATTTTTTCCGATTAAATGCCCATCACAACTTCTAATAATCCAAAGTGACGTCCTGGAAATTATTGGATTGTTCTAAACATATGGCGAAGACAAGCAGTAAATCATTATATATGAACAAATTTAACATTTTTGCGTTTAAAAAAAACATATTAATCAATTAGGATAATAGTTGCATCTTCAATGTCTTTCGAACGACTAATCGTTGCAGCTCTAACTGTTTGTGTTAGTTTGTCTGTTTTATTAAAGATAATATAATAATAATGATTACTAATTAAATCCTAAGAACAAAAATGCATAATTACTTATTCATTACAATATTAGATATTTTTCTCATGTAACATTGATAGCACTTTTTCTGCTATTGACAATTAGTTGATAGAAACGAATAAAATTTAGCTGATCATCCTATATAGTACAACACACATTCATGTATAATAAACCACAAACTGTGTCATGCTCACAAGAGGAAATATAACTGGAGCAGAGCAAATGTTTTCTACAGGCATGACCGATGTGAATCATGAGTTTCACGTCTCGTGTGTGGACATCTAAACTGTACCTTGCTCAGTTTGGCTTTACATTCAAGGTCCACTGGAGCTTTTCCCTTCATGACCACCGACCTCACAACCTCTGTCCAACATCCAAAGATCAGAGAAAAAACATTAATGAGGTCAAAGGACACTTTATTGAAGTACGGGAAACACCGTGTCCTTTAAACCCTGGTGCCTCACTTTAACAAAGTTGCTCTGAAGTCTTCAGAGAAAAATGTCCATGTCAAAAAACTGCAATAAAATGATGTATTAATATTATTTTCCACTTTCACTGAATTATATCTTGTAACCAACTTTTAAATACTTAATTTTCACGGAAAAAGCTTTAAGTAAAAAAAATACTTAATTTTCATGAAAAAAGCTTGGATGTGAAAAAAACCTTAATTTTCATAAGTTGCGGCTCTGATCGCTCAGACATAAACTCAGTAATAAATGTAGTCTACGTTTATTACTGATGTGTAAAATCTATCAGTATTTACCGTTTAGATCACATATGAATGAAATGCTTGTAGAATCCGTAGTTGTATTTGTATTGTTGATTTAATGTAGAGAAGGTCACATAAAGCTCAATATTAGCCTGTAATGTGTAATATACTGTTGGAGTGGTAAGCAGCCTGTTGTTTGTTGATATTTGGGGAGTGAGGTGGTCCGTGAGGGGTTTTTTATTGGTTAAGTGGTGCTTGGTCTGAAAAAGTTTGAGAACCCCTGTTATAGACTGATTAAATAAAAAGAGGGGAATTTGAAATTTCAGCATTCGAAAAAAAATAATAATAATAAATGTATGCAATATAGATTAACACAATCAAAATGATCAAAAAATATAAAAGCCAAATATGTCCCAAGTGAATCACAATAGTTAACTAAAAAACTTGATAATGTTGCTATAGTTACTGCGCTTTGTGGGTCACCGAGTTACTCAACAACTTTAAAATCCTATTTCACGTTCTGGTGGTATTACATAGACAAACATAGATGACAAGAGAATCCACGTTACCTTCACTTTGTATTTCTTCTTTGGCCATTTTTTCACTTTTTGTCTGACTCTTGCTCTGCCCTCTCTTCTTCTTAGCTGCAGGTGGCTTTTCCGTCTCCTCCTCTTCCTCTTTAACTCCAACCATGGTCCCATTTTGAGCAGTCAAGTCACCAGCATCATTCAAACTTTCTGAACAAAAGAAGGTAAAGGAAGAAACACATTAAATACTTGTACATAATACAAATACATAAAACTGTTCCTAACAAAAGTTACAAAGTTTTACTAATAATAGTAGTAAAAATCCAATAAAAGAGCAGTTAAGGAAATGTAGAAAAATGGGTTAATTTTTGGGGACTTTTTGGATTTGATTAAGATGGATTTTTGATCATTTTAAGGCACTTAAAAATCTAAACGACAAAGTGATTAACTAAATGCAAAATAACACACATTGATAGCAAAAATCCAGAAATGTAATGATAGCAAATAAAATTAAAAAATGTATTTACAGTAAAACAGTGCTGTGGCAGTATGGCGTAACATATAACACACACCTGGTTTTACTGTCTGAGAGCGAATGCTCCTCTTGTACTTGGTGACAGGATTAATCTGAACCATTTTCTTCAGGTCGACTTCGTAGGGCGTCCCAGAGCCCGGAGACAGAGTGACTGAAGTTTGTCCTGAAGAGACAGCGGAGTCCAACAAGGCACAGGCTGAAGGCGAGTATGGTTCCCACTGTCCTTCATCTCCTTTCCACTGCCAAACTGATC
>CALSBV010009973.1:10608001-10621445 GCA_943590825.1 Bovichtus diacanthus
ACACACACACACACACACACACACACACACACACACACAGCATAGTGTTGTTCATACCATACTGAAGCAGCACTTAAGAGTTCTGGTAACTTGGGATTTCCAAATCTCAGCATTATTATATGAACTCTATAAATATACTATATTTATGAACTAAGTCTAACCTAATGAAATAGAATCTGGCATTTAATATGGATCTATTTTGAAGAGGGCCTTTCAGAACAAAGGGAGGGAAAACTTCCCAAGCAAATGGTGCAGAGAAGAAATGAAAACAAAATATATTTCGTCCGGAAAGTCTTCAATCACCAATGCAAAAGTTGAGGATAACTTTAATAGAAGCACCAATATATACCGGTCAACCCTCGTCTGATATCAGCTGTGAAAACTGCTATTTTTTGTCTAATTAAGTAATGTTTCCCCAACAGTATGTCCCTTAAAATAACTGTAGAGTTAATATTAGAAACATGCAAGTGTTGTATGTGGGTCCATACCAACTCAACAAAACCTCCCAGAACAATTTCATGTGAAAACATCTATTAAATTCACGACTGCATAATGCTATAGCTCTACTCCTAATACTTTCTTTTAGTTATTTAGAAGTTTGTGTATTCTAAAACCTAGAACTTTTTACTGAACATCCAAGAAACCCTAACGATCATTTGCAACATGTATTCATGTAAATAGTTGTTGCTGAATGTTTTTGCAGTAATCAAATCAAATAAAAAAAAAAACACAAATGTTTATCTGAACAATGAGTCTTTATATTTCGACCATGAATGTGTAAAACCTGCATAGACCGTAAACACATAACATGTATTTCCCTGCTCCTCAGCCCAGACATGTCCCCAACTGCCGTCGTCACAGCAGCTAACGTTAGCTTCCAACGGCTAAAGAGCACCAACCTGTTTTTGACTGGACTTCTTCATTTTCTTGTGCACTCTGACTTTTATTACTCCTCGAACTTCTTGTACGCCTCATGGTGGATTATGAAATTATAACTAGCGGTAAGTAGGTACAGTAATGAAGGGACACAACAAAGAAAGCGGTAAACTTTTCCGACCACCGTTTCCTAGCCAGTGCCAGTAAAGATCGTTTAATATCAAGATGAATCACTCCAAACCTACTGTGGACCCTGACGCATGCGCTCTACACCCTCGTTAACAACCGAACCCGTTAATATGGCAACGATTTTACTACAACGATGTTGAATTAGTTTTGTTGAATTTACGTTTAAAATCAATCACAAATAGTCCAATATTAGCCTTAACTTGTAATGTTTGCTGCCAATGCGTAATTTGGTCAACACTGCTAAAATTAATATTTTCGATAAATCAAGAAGAAACATGCACAGAGTGAGCACTCCTGTCTGTGCCTATACTATGTGGAACAGAACTTCGGGACCAAAGGTTCCGCCTTAACAGTTGGTCGGAATTATTTTGTTGAAGGATTGGTGAAAAGATCCTAACGTGCTTCCATGCTCATCAAAGTGGGGATGAAAGCTCAAATTTAATCCATTCAAGCACAAGAAGTCAGGTGCCGAAAATATGGCTTTAATGAGCTATGTTTGTGTCCTCTGTCAGAGGGCGGCTGTTTTGAAGATGATGTGCAGGGTGAGTGTCATTGAACGCAACATCTATACAATGGAGGTCAGGCAGAAGGAAGCTGTTACATACAGGACTGAGGTAAATAAATAGTCTATAGTTTAGCTATGTTCAAAGCGTAGTTTATATGGGAGTAACGTTTTTTCATATTAATTAATTTATCAGATTCCTTCAGTCTCCTCCTGTTTGAATAGATTTGCTTTTTCTCTACTCAATTTAAGTTACCTTAGTTTTTGAATGGTAAGTATAATTGTATGTATTTTTAATCCTGTTTTTCCCTTAAGATATTTTTTGCTACAGTTATACTATAATGCTGATAGAGAGCCTGTATATATATATGTATGTGTTTTCGGCAAAAAGCTTAACAGGAGAAAATCTCAGTCTGAATTAATTAGTTAATTGTTAAATAAAAATATCTCAATTTATGTGCTAGTGCTGAAATCAGTCACTCAACAATCTGTCAAGAACAAACAAGCTTCTGAAACACTATGGTAAGACTTTTCTGATGTATCTGGTATTTCACTATGCTCTTCATACAGTATGTGTTTGTAGGGGTGGGTAATACAAATACATTAATTTAATGCAGTATATGTATTATATATGGCAACAGAAATATACATTGTGATCTTGTGAATCTCCTGTAAATCCAATTTAAAAATATTGTGATTGGATAAAATAGCTACGAATCTATTATTACAAGTTCAGAGTGTGAGTTAATCAATGAAGAAATCAGAAAGAAATATGCTTAGGTGGATTGCAAACTTTAAATTGAACACCTGAATATTGCCTCTAAAACTATCTAATGGTATTCCTTGTCTGTCTATTATATTTTGTTTTATCTAAGCCCAGAAGAAGGTCGGTTGCTGTTAACTCACTAGAGCTTAAAGAGGTGGTTAATAAACATTTTGTTTTTATTTCTCAACCTTTAGGGAATGAGTGCATCGGCAAACCAGCAGTCACAGGTAGATTTCCTAAAAGGAGAACCACACAGGAAGCACCCAGGAGTGACCAACCTGAAAACTCTGCACCTCCCTGAAGAACTCCTGACAGCTGCACGGTCCATTATTCAAGGTAGGTTGAGTTCTGAATGTGGCTATCAGTTTGCACACCAAATGTTTCTGTAGACTCACTGTGCGACTCTTTAATCTCTCCACCTGTAGGAGCTCAGGTGGCGAAGCTGACTGACCGCGCTCGTAGCCTCACAAACTTCCTGTGGAGCAGAAAAAGTGCCGTCGACGATTCGACTCTGAGGAAAAAAGCTGTGACCCTGGAGAAAGAACTTTGGAATAAAGCGATTGAGATGAGAGAGGGTAGGTGACACGCAAATTAACAAAAATAGTAATGGATTTAAAATAACTGCAAAGAGATAATATAATGAAGCAGCTGGAGAAAAGTAAATGTGCTTTACATTACAGATATAGATGAACAATTACTGGAAGACCGCATCAGGAAGAAAGTGTTTACAGAGCTCAGAAGAACTACATATCACTGGACTACCATGAAGTAACACTTTTTTCTACACATTCTTTTATATAAATATATAATATATACTGGATTTTTTAAAATGATGATTGTAATTAGAAACAACCTCAATTAATGTACTACTTTATATAATGGAGAATAGAGAGACAAGATACAAATCTGAATTGTGCCAATGCTGACCAATAGTTAACATTTTAAACCCTTTATAGACCAAAGGCACATTGGTAACTAATTTCAAGTTTTCATATCGACAATTACTTTATATAAAGTTTGTACACTTAATTTTTCATTTCATAAATTCTTATGTTAATATATCAGACTCTGAACCAAGCCAGGAGTTGAGCGACAGGTTTCCCTCTCTGCAGTTACATTTTGGAGCTTGTAACTGGTGGTTTCTCCTTTTTGATTTCAAGGCGTGGATGAGTTTCTGCACAGCTCACTCTGTGTTTCAGGTACGATGAAGAGTTGGGTGTGGTGTACATGGCGGCTCGGCTGGCTGGGGGCTATGCAGCAGTGAGGAGAGCTATAAATGAGGTAATGACTCACGTGACAATACCAGGACTTTCCGTTCACAAAAAAATTTATGTTTTACTCATAGTTGTAAAGAATGGAGAAATTGCAAAATAAATGTCCTTATTACTGAGGATTATGTTCCTGGATGCGTAGGTTCAGACTTTTGCCTTTTCTGTCCTAAATGTTTGTTTTCTCTTTTTGTTTTTTTTTATTATTTCAGATAAAGAAGAAGGATCCCTCTTTTGCCCCTCAGTCTCTCCTGGATTTTGGTTCAGGGCTGGGAACAGTTGTCTGGTTAGTGTAAAAACACTGGTGCAACATAAAGAGAGTTTTCATGTAAATTACAAGAGCGTTCATAGTCTTGTAATTTACATTAAACTTTCTCTGAGTCTCTTTCTTTCCCACACAGGGCGTCACACTCGTGCTGGGGCGACACTTTGAAGGAGATGGTGTGTGTGGACAGCTCTGGGCCGATGAACATCTTAGCAGAACGACTTCTCAAAGGTGCAAACACAAACCGTTGGATCAGTTTTCATTTGTAAATGTTTTCGTTGGGCTTTTGTCATAAACTTGATGAGAAAATCTAAGCATTTCTTTTTTTATGTTGAGCAGGGGATGACGAAGAAGCTGACCCTCACATCAAACAAGTCTATTTCAGACAGTTCCTCCCCATCTCTCCTAAGGTAAACCCCCTCCAACAGAAAAAACACATTCTGTGTTAAATTTATTTTATTTTATTTTAAAATATATATTCTAGCTTTCAATTTTGAGTTCCAAACAAATCAGATTGTTCTTCTATATAAGACAAAAAATATATAGATTTATTTTTCCATCAATGATCACATCACAGTGCATGAATAGTTTTACTACAATCACATTACCTAGATGCATTTAAGTAATATATATGATAGTAGCAGTTGGCGTGGCTAAGAAACTCTATATTGAAAGCTATGTCTTGGGAAAGTGTTTTCTTGTTTCTGTCTATTTCTGATAATGCAATAGTTGTTGTCAAAAATTCTCACATTAGTTTTTTTTTTTTTAATAAATAGAAGAACTGGGTTGTTAATATGAGCAGCGTTGTCCTCCGTGGCTAAACAGAGGCACAAAAGAAATAAAAATACAAAACTTCATGAAGAGAAATCCAGAACTACAAGTGATACAGTGAAAAGTGATCTCTGGGAAATGCAGTGTAGAAGCACCGCAGTAAGCAGATCGTTCCCACCGGTCCTTGAAATCCTTGAAAGTTTGTGAATTTGAGGGTAAAAAAATCAAGGTCTTGAAAGTTTTTGAAAATAGACATAAATAGACATGGGTCATTGTGCTTTAATCGATATATTTTGTGCAAGAATAGAAATTGAAGTCTTTTTGATGTTGCGTTCTGCTGCCTGCAGGTGTGTCTCCGGCAGTTGCCTCAGTGTTTCACGCTCCACCTGCCTCGAGAAAGTGCGACGGTTACGTTTGTTAAACCAACCTTCAGTTATGCCTGGAAAATGTATATTCCAGGACTCGTGGCTCACCAAAGACTTGTTCAAAGACTGGCATTGTTAAAGATCCTTGAGACATTCATCCGGCCCGACGCAGAGCCTGCAGCAAACCAACGACCTTGATGTTGGGTTCTTGAATTTGAGAAAATTGGGCCTGGAAAGTCCTTGAAAAGTCCTTAAATTTGATGTTTAAGAAGGTGTGGGTACCTTGCTAACATGTTGCCAAAATTAGGAGCATCGTTAGGATTCCTTTTTTTACATTTAGTTTTGTCTCACCCCCCGCCCCCCATGGCATTTGACATTTGTGTATTTATGGAGCGGCTTCACTTGCATCTCAAAGATAAAGAGTCCTGACAGGCTGTGTTTCTCCTTCCAGGTGCAGTTCGACTTGGTGGTGGCAGCCTTCACCCTGTCGGAGCTTATAAATGCGAAGGAGCGAGAAGATGTGGTGTTAACTCTGTGGAGAAAGACAAACTCGTACCTGGTTGGTTGAAATAAAAACTTCACCTGCAGATGATGCACTTTTTTTTGTTGCACTTTTAGTGAATATAATCTCAATTTGAGACTATTTGTGTGTAAATTGCCACATGTCTTTAAAATATTCTGGTTCCTAGAAACCATATCTTATTTAATGACATTTGAATATGCTTTTTCTTTTCTTTTTTTTGTAGGTGCTGGTGGAAAATGGTACTAAAGAGGGCCATCAGATACTTATGGAGGCCAGAGACACTTTAATAAAGGTAATCAAATACAGCAGATAGGATGGCCCTTCAAAATATCCATGGGGGATTTTGTTAGGGGCTTTTCTGTAAATTATTTGGCACAAGTAATGGAAGCAGACTGATGACTTGAAGTTCTCCATCTCCAGAAACGAGACAAGATTGTCCACGACACCAGACCAGCATCAGTGTTTGCTCCGGTATGTTTGAATCTCAGCTGGTTGGAAACATCATGCTGCACTTTGAACCAGTTCACAGTCTTCTTGAATTGTTCTCTCCTGTTGTTTTGTGTCTCTAGTGTCCTCATAACCTAAAGTGTCCTAAACTGGCTTTTGAGACCACCACACCCTGCAACTTCCAGCAGATGTACCAACCTCTGCCTCTGCCCGGGGTAAGATTAGACTGTGGACTACATGTCTGTCTACACAGCATATTCCTGTAGAGCATAACATTTCATTCTTGACCACAGAAATGGTTTGCTTAAATTCAAATAGTTGTTGTTAAACTGGATTTATGATTCTAACATGACCTCTTGCTTTTGCATTTTTTGTGAAATTGTCTTATAATCAATCGATACGTAAATGTAAAGTAGAGGTTTTCAAACCTTTTAGTTTTAGTGTGACTTACACCTTCAGGGTGTCTCTTGCGAATAAGCGTCTGTAGGTGGAGCTACTTCCTCATTTTCTTAGCCACAGTATCATCACTTTCCTGTGTGAAACACACTAATTAAAGGAAATAGTTACAGGATGAATCACAATTGTCTTACATCAGTTACATATAGAAGCCAAAATGTAAACCAATTCTACGAAAATGTTTAAAATTTCAACATAAAAAGAGACAGTCAAAGCATAGATAGATTCCACTTATGTATCTATTTTATTTATTTATTTATTTTTTTTAGCACAAAGACCGGCAGACTGAGAAGTTCAGCTACCTGATTATGACTCGGACAGAACAGACAGCGGAGGCAGAATCCGAAGGTGTGGACTGGGCCAGGCTGATCGCACCGGTGCAGTGCAGAAGCAGACACGTCCACTGTCGAATGTGCTGCCCTGATGGACAACTACAACACCTGGTGGTGACCGCAAGAAAACACAGCAGGTAGGAGTCGCACGTAGCGTCAAAACTCATCGGCAGAATCAGCATCAATGTGGTTCAAGGGCTGTAAAAGTATGTCAGGCGTTTCATACCCTGTCTATGATACTCATGTGCAGTATTTATTATTGGTGGTATTTTCAGATTAATCTACAGAAATAGAAAAACTGTGTGAAAAGAAACCAACATGAATATTTGTATGGTATTGATTAGGTCTCATTTAGGCCGACACATAAGATTATTGATATAAAAATGGCAATTGCTAACAGAAGCAAAACCTTTTGTTAAAATGTTGTTGTGAATGAACTTTTCCTAAATAAAAGTTCAAAATTGGCAACATTTTGATTTAAATCAGTAACTGTCTGACCATAGAATTAGGAAACAAGACTACAAATCGACTGGACATTCGGTGCCAGCTTTTAATACATGTCGCAGACACATTTGATAGTATTGATACCCAGTCCGTGTGGTTTAGTGGTAAGCTGCTTGTATTGGACACTGAATTAGGCTCATGGTCTGATGCGTCTCTCAATTTGACTGAAAATTGTGTTTTTGTTTCCTTCCATCAGAGACGTGTACCGCTGTGCCCGGAACAGTGACTGGGGAGATCAACTGCCAATCCTTCAGGGAGCCGATGACGACGTCCAGAGTGATTCAGAGTCATGATTCAGCAACGAAGAATACTTTTTTTTTTTTTTTTTTTTTATACTTTTGAAACACCCTAACAACTGTGGACAGACTCCTCATGTTTTGCTTGAACAGAACATCTGCATGTCCTCACTAGAATTGTTAAAATACTGACTCATGTGACAACCTCTGATTACTTTAATAAAAAAGGTAAAAACATAAAAGTCCTTTACTCACTTTATTGTGCACCACCTTCAACAAATCATAGTCCATTTCTTATAACAAGTATGCTGCAGTTCAGACAGTAATGTGATATTTAAAAAGTCACAATTTCCTCCTGCATTTTCCAGTACCTCAGGTTAAAATTCAGACAAAAAATATCACTTTACTGAAGGAATCCCTAAGTTCAAAAGGCACCACTGATCTTCAGTTACTTTCTATTGCTTAAAACTTAAATGAATGTGATCATTAAAGGAATGATTACACTGGTGTTTTATAGACTAAACGATTAATCAATACATATTAATCATTAGTTGCAACCCTACTGCCCAGATTATCCAGACTGCAGAGTGCATCTTCTGCATCTCTGCTCACATGAGTTTGACGCGAAAGAGAAGCGCAAATGCAGCTGAACTGTCATGATGTGGACTTCACATATCATGACAAAAAATATCACATTTGAGTCCTTCCATGTCTGTACAATCGGATCCCAGAGCGCCTTAAATGTACACAGGGATGCCATCCCATCTGCATTTGTCTACAGAGTCTCGGTTTCTTTAAACCATTTTAATGCTTAGTATGAACAAACTCAGAAAACCTGATTCATTAACTGGTCTTATGTGGTATGAAAAACACTTTCCATCAGTCCTCAGGACCATTTGTAATCCTGAGTTCTCAATCAACCAGTGATTTGACTTGTCATACGTTTTAAATTCTTGCAATCCAGTATATATATGAACGCACAATTACAGAAAATGTTAAAGTTGGCACACATTCCTTCAATGTTTGTTAACTCCCAACGATCTCTTTCAGGGCTGAGTTCAAGTCCGGGTACTTGTACTCAAATCCGGCCTCTTGAGTCCTCTTTGGTATGACTTTCTGGCCCTGCATGAGGACCACGGCCCTCTCAGAGCCCATTAGGGTGTTCATGACGAAGCTAGGCAGAGGAAAAATGGTGGGCCTCCTCAGGACTCGGCCCAGTTCTTTAGTGAACTCGAGGTTGGTGTTCAGCACAGGCGCAACCCCGTTGAACACTTGTGGTGATGGCGAGGGAGTGTCAGAAGAGGGCTCCAGGGCGTGGGCGATGATTCCTGCCAGGTCCGAGACGTGGATCCAGGGAAACGGCTGTCTCCCTGACCCCAGCGTGCCCCCAAGGCCGAGCCAGAAGGGCAGCAGCATTTGCTTCATGGCGCCACCATCGCGGCCCAATACTGCCCCTGGTGGAGGGATAGAGGAATGGCTGTTCATCACACAGCATTAACTGCTCTCAGACAGCCGTGAGCAAGCGCTCCATCCACAGAAATATGAATTCACCATTACTCTACATTTATCATTTAAAAAAAAATGTTTTTATTGTCTTGTCAACATGACAAAAAAAAAAAAAAATCACATGAGGGTTCTATGAGAAGCTTCCCAATATTGCAATATATGGTCACTGGGAATTAAATAAACAGGATTTTCTGCTGCTACTTCAAGTGAAATATGCTCTTTTTACATACCAGACCTGATGACGACTTGTTTGGTGGTTTTTGTCGCATTCTCAGGAAGAACAGCTGAGGCCTCCCACTCTTTCACAAGTTTGGAGAGGATGTCAAATTGTGTCCATTCACTGTCTTCTGTATACTCAGCTGTCAGACTGGGCTTGTAACAAGCTGTGGGTCAAACAGCAAAAGTAAGAAATATACAACAATACATGACACTGAAATGATTATCTGCGAGTGTGTGAGGTGTGACTTGCTACTAGCAGGAAATCAGAATATAAAGTGTTATTAGGCAGACTTACCTACACCTGACACCAGGACCCAGGAGTGAGGAGGACTGGGAGACGCAGCGATAGCTTGAGCCAGAGACTTTGTCGTGTCAATACGACTGGAGAATATATCCTTTTTATAGCTTTCATTCCACCTGAGACCACAAATAAAAACAGATCAGGTGGAGATCCAGTACCCACAGCAATACTCGATATGTACAGAAATTGATAAATTTAAGTGTCCATTTATATACTTTTTTAGTTGTGGATTTAGAGATTTTTTATTTAGCCTTAATTTATACAGGTAATCTCTTTGAGACGCGGGGTCTCATTCGCAAAAGAGACCTGGTCAAGACAACAGCAATACGACCCAAAGTTACAGACAGACAGAACATTCATACAAAGACCAACAGAACCCAGGTTATAAAAATGACAAGTGCAAAAGGGCCAAAGCGATAGTTTAAAACTAACTACATGAGAAAACGCCCACAGACACCATCGCCAGATTTCTTAAAAAGTAGTTTGAAATCCCCTAGGGGAATCATACTGGAGAGCTTAAGTTCCTGCTGTAGCGTGTTCCAGACGGCCTTTTTACCAAATTCTGTACAGACTGATGGGATGGAGAGAGAGTGATGAAGCTCTGGGACTGTCGGCTATGGCAGCACCGTTCATGTGACATGTAAGTGGATAAATATGTGGGCAGCAGTCCAAGGATGGACTTATAACTAAAGTTATCAGTGAAAGTTCTGCGTAATGGATAATGATGACCGGTTGACCAAATTTGACATGAGGTCAAATGCAACTTAATCAAGAAATTGAAAGCTACAACTGAGGAGGAAAAAAAAAACAACTAAAACTTAAAAAAAAGGCCAAAAGTATGCAGACGCCACAGTCATATGTGATTGTTGAACATCTCATTCCAAAGCTACAGACTTTATTCTGCTCCTCTAACAGCCTCTCCACTCTTCTGGGAAGCCCTTCCACCAAATTTTGGAACCGGGCAGCAAGGATTTGTTCCCCACAAGACCATTAGAAGTTGGCCACTGATGCTTGGTGAGAAGGCCTGGCTCGCAGCGCATCCCAAAGGTGTTTGATGGGGCTGAAGTCAGTGCTCTCTGCAGGCCAGTTTTGAACCGGGGTGTCCACAAACATTTGACTGTATTGGCTACTGGATGTAAGCGTGTAGCTGTATGTAGTTGCAGGCTCGGTTTATTTATTGCTCACCATCGTAGTGGGTTCATTAGATTCTCTCCAGCTAAGTTGATGGCGCCCTCACATGGTGGGAGGCCATGAGACTCCAACTCATCCTGCAGAAGCACATAGAAAAAATTATTATAAATGACTCTGGATGTAGAGACAAGTGCAATGATTTTCAATACAGCAAAAAACAATGTAATTAAAAATATTTAACAGACATTAGAGTGTCATTTTTATCAAGATGAGAAATGACCTTGGTCCCTACTGTTTGACTAATATTCTGAATTAACTTGAGATCATACCCATGTTATCTTCCCTGGACCAGGCTGGCGAGATATCACTGTGACCTCATGACCTTTGCCTCTGAGCAGGCGAGTAAGCTCACGGCCAACGAAGCCAGATCCCCCTCCTACAAGGCAGAAAATATAAAGACAATATCAAAAACAAGGAACCAAATATGCACACATAGCCCATCAGTTACCAGTTATAATTAATATGGATGAGAGAAAAGACAGTTGAGGTTATATTTGCATATGTTTTGCACGCACGCACGCGCACGCGCGCGCGCACACACACACACACACACACACACACCATTTTAGAACGTGTACAAAACTTTTGTTGAGTGTTTAAAATTTTCACCTCCCTTTCTAGGATTGGAAAGCAAGGAGTGATAGCAAACATCCCAGCCAGTTTGAGCAAGTGACTAGACAATGACATGAACTGTTTTAATATCTAATATGACCTTGTCTATGCGTTTGTTTTACTAACTGCTTGTCTGATTTGTATGTTGTTGTTTCTTGCGCAAGATGAGACGAAAACTAATTTCCACTCTGGCAGACAATAAAGATATATTCTACTCTATTCATACACAATGTATTGGATGCAACCAATTTATGTTTGTTATACTAAAAAGGCACAAACTAGTCATGGTGTGCACTGCGCATGCGTACTATACATGCTTACAAAACACAGTTTGTTAGCTTTAGATAACAATTAAAAAACACAGTGACAGTTTTATAAGTTTGATCATATAGCTTGTACGCTTTTTTTAACAGTAGTTTTCTGTACGAACATAACGCACACGGAACTAACTTCGTACATATGCTTAAATTATACCTGCAATGCTAACATTAGCTTACAGCTAGCTGGTAGCGTTATGTCACATTGACCTTTCCGAAGCGACTTTAAACAAAGATATAATTGTTAAATAACGTACATACCTATTAAAACTCTCATTGCGGTTAATTGTGCGCCTAATGTTGGATTAAATAACTGGACGTCGCTGCAGGTTAAACCGTTTCCTTTTGACTGTACCACTCAGTGAGTTGTTTCTCGCTTTTTGGACCAATACGAGTTCCGTAGCCAGGCAGATGCGTCATTTTGTAGTTTAAAGCGGCGGTTTAGTCCCATCTGTATTGGGTTCAAGGAAAGAAAAAAAATATCAGCTGCAAAATATTATCAAATACCAAACAAAACACACAATAGATAAAATAGGTTGGAGGAGGAACAGCAAAACTTAACAAATAAAAAAGGGGACTATATTATACTATAAATCAGCGTCTAATAATATTACTGTTAATAATATTACTTTTATTTCTTTGGAAAGTCCCTTGAACACTCATATAATTAAATACTTTATGTTTATATATATATAATATATATATATATATATATATATATTATATATATGTATTTGTATATTTTATAAGTTTAGAATAATGTTTTCATGCACAACAATGCACCATAAACTGCTTTTAAAGGCCATTGTTTTGCACAGATACCATAAATAAATAAAATAAAATAGCTAAAGTGTCTCTTCTAATAACTCATTAATAATAACAATATAAGGCATTAATAATGTTATTATTAGTTCTTTGCTGCTTTCTTTTTCATATACTTAAGTGACTTGCAGTGGAGTGCTAGTTCTGTCTTCATAAATGTACAGTTATGGATAAAACATTAACCTAAAATAAAACAGAAATTCAGTTTACTTATCCTCCACTATGTTAAGCAGCTGGCTGAATGATGTACGTTGCTGTTTATTATTTATGTTAACATGTGTTTTTATAATACTTGCTCCTTTTCAGCCTACCGCACCAGAACCGGAAGCTGTTTTCAAACACGTGGTTTGATAAAGACATAAATTGAGCCTCAGCGTCATTAACAATTTCTCTTCCTTGTTGCGGTGAAGGATCGTGGACGTGCTTCGACGAACAAAGACGACTAACAACGCTTGTATCTTCTTTGACGGTATATCTTCACAGTTTGTCTTCGGACTGCTTTGTTTATGTCGCAATTGATGAGTTTATGCTGCAATTGATGAGTTTATGCATCTGCTTGTCGCTGTGTTGCGGTTATTTCCGTGCATTTTTGTTTCCATTGTGGCTTCAGTCGAGCTGAAGCGACCGCGTGGTCTGTGCTAATGAGCCTATTTGGAGCGTTTGAGAATATCTAAGATTGATGAATCTTTTGATCAACCTGATTTCATTGGTAGCACGATTCATTTCTAGATGTTTTATTATTTTTATTTTATTCATATTTTTGTAATTATCCACTTTTTTCAAGGAATTTTGAAAGCGCTTTGTTTTAAATAGACGTTGAATTATTGCATCCGTTATGCACAACGTTTATAATTACATGAATACTTTCACGTCTGCAATTGACAGGCCTCAATTATGTTAATTACAGGGAGACTGCGTCAGTTGCGTATTTATTTATATATATATATATATATATATATATATATTTAATATATAT
>CALSBV010009973.1:10621845-10703882 GCA_943590825.1 Bovichtus diacanthus
CCTCCAATCTGAACATTACAACTAACTGGTATATTGTACTGCAGGTGTAACGTGCATACTTCAATTTTAGTTAAAACAATTCCACATTTGTAATAAATCCACCTAAAACTTCTGTCATACAGTCAAACCTTAATGATGATTTGCATGTGAGTCCGTGTTTCAGCTGAACCTCGTGATTATTCTCTCACTGCACTGATGGGTTTGACCATACAGATATTAGTGAGGATGTTTATTGTTTTTCAGATTAACTTCGTTATATTTTTCTTTTTAGGATTCAAGAACCTGGACTGGATGCATCTTTTATAAGGTCAGTATCTGTCTTGTTGGTTAAAAGATGAAGCAGCACATTAGGACATAGTTGTACTCTGCGTCAGTTTATTAGGTCAAACAAATGCCCTCATTATAGTGATTCACCGCTCAGACTTTTTCTGTACATAAATCTGACCTTTAGCTAATTACAATACCTGAGTGGAAGTGATGAGGCTCATTTTGTGTGTAAGGCAACATCAGGGAAGGCTTTACTTAAACATTGCTTTCCTAACTTTGTAAAAAAATGTACAGTATTAATATTCAAATTGTGCACCAGAAACTTGGTACACAATCCCCTAAATTTATTTACTACTTTTGAATGTGCTTTATTAAGTTATGTGTTATGGTGCTGCCCCCACTATAAAACATTGGTGTTGGTGCAAGTGTGAAATGCTCTGTATCTGGTCAGTGAATCTTTAGTCCATTACTACAGCACTGCAATAAATCTTCCCTTTGTGATAATTTCTTGTTGAGATAGTTTGTGGTTCTTTTAACAGTGATTTTTTTTTTTTTTTTTTTTTTTTTTTTTTTTTTTTTTTCCATATGCTTATAGATGTTTACAATTTTGTCGGCCCAATTTATCAATGAGGGTTAAGCTCAATATCACAAACGCCACCTTCGAACAGTTAACAGACTCGACATTAATAACCTTTCATGGGGGGAAGATTTATTGCAGAACGGCTGCATTGGTTTTTATCTCTGTCCCTGATCTGGCAATATTTACATATATTGCAATGTGCTTGTAACCCCATCTGCTCCTCAGAGCGGCTGTAGATGGATTGAAAAAAGCCACATTTCTTTTTGGAATAAATCCCCTTTAAAACTTCAGTTCTGCATCATACAGTCAAACCTTAATGATGATTTGCATGTGAGTCCGTGTTTCAGCTGAAACTCATGATTATTCTTTCACTGCGCTGATGGGTTTGACCATACAGATATTGGTGAGGATGTTTATTGTATTTTAAGTTGAGATTAACCTTTTTGTTTTTTCCTTTAGGATTTAAGAAGCTGGGCTTGATGCATCTTTATAAGGTCAGTATCTGTCTTGTACTTGTAAATGCGTCAGTTTGTCATGTAGAAAAGTCTATTGCTACAGCACTGCAATAGCTTGACTTTGACTACTTTGATTTGTGGAGGCTCTATTTGTGTAATCTAACCCTTATTGGTATAAAGGTGGTTGCTGCAACACAATTCAGACAATCTGCATCAAAAGTAACCATTAATTTGAATCGACATCTAACCATTTGATGTTTTTACAGGTAATGGAAACGCTGCATGACCGGAGTACACAGCTGGATTGCCACAGTTTGGTATTTGAAGTGTAAAGGATTAATTTGAATGTTTGTTCTGCAATAAGTTGTGAATGTTTGAATCTTTGCAACTGTAAAAGGTCAACATCCTTACATAAAAGTTTTAGTACTGAATGAACTATGAAATTCACTGGTAATTAAAGTTTTTGAAATGTGTTCAACTATTGTCATCTTTTCCTTCATGTACAGAATAATGTTTATCAGTAGCTGGATATTGGTGTCAGTTTAATAATTTGAACATTGAGAACTTGTGGAAAATTGTAGACAAATGGTTGCTAACATCTTTAATAAACTGCTGAGGAAATTTATCAAATCTAAAGATTTTTTTATACGAGATAACATTCATGTTTTAATGTGTAAAGCTGGATATTTAGTGCTGCCAAAGATCTAAATGTAGTTTGGAATATGGGCATAAAGAAGTTAAAGGTTTGGGTTGTGTGTAGTCAAATCATCTGTACCAGTAAAACTTCTATTGGACCATAAAAATCAAAGAATGGCAAGTTGCAGTACATTAGAATCATTATTGTTGCATAACTTTAAAAAATACTGAAGCAGATCTACATTGTATAACTGATTCAAAAGTCTTTAACTCATAAGAAATGCCACATTACACAAAGTTAACCTTTTTAAATCAAACATGAAAAACTAAACTGCAGTTAATGCAAAGCTTTTACAAGTCAGTATGATAGTGTCAGTGTAGAGCAAAAGTCGAGTTTGAGTTCCCTATAAATTGTCATGCACCAGATTCTGTTCAGACAAACTTATTCAGGGTGTTTGATGAAACACTTTCACATAGTTATGTTATCTCTTTACCCTGAAAGTGGCTATAATGAAATGTGCACAGTTGCAGCTGAAACTCTTCAGAAATGTAATTTATCTGAAGTGCCAGATTCTGTTGATGGCATCACGTGTAATCCCCTATTTCGCATTTATAAGATGTATTTAAACCTTGAATAAATGGTTTAAAGCACTAATGTAGTTGTAAGCCGGTATTGTAGTCGTCTTTTTGTCAACTAACTCGTGATGCAACTGGGTAGTGAAAAGCAGCGCGTACAAGGCCCCTTAACCCCAACTGCTCCAGTGCAGCTGCTCCAGTGGCCAGACTGAAAATAAAGGTTTAAAAAAACCCTGTTAACTTAAGAAATGGCAGTTTTGAGTTTTTAAATCATAATCTAATTGTTCCCCAAGAAAATACAATTATTAAAAAATTGTGTTTTCCTTAGTTATTCTCTATTACTGTAATTAAAATGTAAAAGTATTTACAGTTCTGATATACAGGTCAGATATAAATATTTACTTTTTATGCACTGCTGACTTCCAGTCAAACTTACATTTTTTCAACAAAATCTATCTGCAAAAAAAACTAGTGCATAGCATAGCTGGTGCTTTAGTTTTGCAAATGTTACTTTACCCAAAAATCTACACGCTCCACATGGATTATTTACAAATGTTCACTTTCAGAGAGCTCATTTATGCACAGAGTTCATTCAACGCTCCTCCCATTTTGTAAATTCCGTGAGCCAGTTGTGGAGTCAACATTACTGAGTCCCACAATGTCTTTGCCCTTTTTGGTTCCTGTTTGGTCCAAGGACGTGCCCTCAAAGAGACGAGCCATGAAGGCAAAGCCGTTCTTCTTGATGTAGGATTTCCCAGCGAAGGTGTAGAGTATAGGATTGGCACAGCTGCTGATGAAGGCCAAAGCCGAAGTCACAGCACGACTGGACTTAGTGATGTGGTCCAATCTGCAGGTAAACAAAACATTTTAGACTGCAACTAAAACTTATAGTATACTTCGTGGAAATTAAAAATTGAAGCTTGGTAGCATCCTTAAGAGCTTAAATTAAACATCTTGCTCCCAAACTAACTGATATGAAATAGTATAAATGTATCAATGGATGGATTACTGAACGGGCCATCCGGGCACCGGCCCAGGAGCCCAAGGGGTCAGGAGGCCCAAAATGACCACAAAGAGATGCAAAACAAGCACACGACTGCAAAGAGACACAAAATCATCAGAAAGAGACAAAACACAACTACAAAGACACACATGACCAGACAGACTAGAATATAGTTATCAGCTCAATGATATTTTGACTTATTTTTGTCTCAATATAAAACTGGCTTTTTGTTACCTCTTGCAACCTTGCATTTAAAACAGCTATTAAATGATCAACATTCATAAGATGTTTCATTTAAAAACTGCATTCGTACTTAAAAGAAATTAATCAGCTTTTCTCAAAAGTGTCACAAAACCCTAATGTCCAGTTTTCTATGGAACATCTGGTCTTAGTCAATTTCTTTGACTTTTTCTGTTCAAAAATATGAACTCTTTCATATTTCTGCAATGCATAAAACAACCTCCTTGTCTTATAGTGCGATTGTGCAACTCTAGTAAATCAGAAGTATCATTTTGCTTGAGAGAGCGGGTGAAAACGATGCAAATCTTTTGTAACTCACGTATTTCTTGTGGATGTGCCAATCAGTTGCCACTCAGCTGCCACCTTGAACACACCAGAACATACTCAGTGTTCATTCAAAAGATCAATGATTTAAAATCACTAATGTATTTCATCTGTTGAGTGATACCGTGAACACACACCTGCAGCATGTTGATAACATGGTACGGCAGCCAGAAAAGGCCAAACATCACCACGATAGCCAGGATGAGTTTCTCGCTGCGGACCTTTCGCTGGAACTTGGTCTTTCTCAGGCGTCTCAGGATGAGGACGTAGCAGGTTATGATGACTGCGTAAGGGAGGATAAATCCCGCCACCGTCTCAAAGGCATACTGAAACCTGACCTGCGCACAGGAGGACACAAAACAGATGTGCTCATTGTAATTATTACATGTGTCTCTGTGGACATGACTGGATCTGTCAAAACAAGGCAGAGCAAGACAAATATACTGAATCTGGTCATTTATTAAACCTTACAGGAGTAAGTTAGTGAAGTAATAAGTCAATCCCTTGTAGTCTCAGGGTTAGAAAACTACTGCTAGAAAAAAAGCCAATTTTAAATGTAATTTAAAATGATACATGTTCAAGCCAAGGCAAGGTCAGTTCATTTATATGGCACATTTCAACCTCAAGGCAATTCAAAGTGCTTTACAAAAACTTTAAAAGCATTAAGACCTAGTGCAAGAGAAACACATTTTAAAATGACATTTAAATACATTTAAAAACAGTCTTTAAAGAGCCAAAAGAAGAGAAAAAAAACAAGCTAAAATAGAGTAAAACGGGTATTAAACACAAGAATAAACGTGTCAGTGCTGTGTAAGAAATGAATCATCATTTAATTTAATACAAGGCTGCGGCAAACAAAAGACTTCAGCCTTGATTTAAAAGAAGCGAGAGTTGCAGCGGACCTGCAGTTTACTGGGAGTTTGTTCCAGATATATGGAGCTTAAAAACTGAACGCTGCTTCTGCGTGTTTAGTTTTGACTCTGGGGTTTTATGTATGTATTTATGTTTATTAATCAATTCCAGCTCTAAAAACGGACTGGACCTTTTTTAACACCTGAATTTCTGAGGTTCATCTTATACTACTATAAGATAAGACAAGAACTATAGTAGTCTACTTACATGCCGAGGCAGCGTGTGATTGGGCGCACACACCAGTCTTGTTCTATTCCTCTCATCGTGGTCCTCTCTCACGTCTCGAAACACCAGCGAGGGGATAGAAATGGCCAAGACCAACACCCACATGCCTACGATCACCATCCTCACGTTCTTCTTGTTGGCCAGGGTGGACAGTCTCCACGGCAACACCACGGCCACCATCCTGTGCACGCTCATCAGTGTGATCAGAAAGATGGAGGCGTACATGTTGACGTTGCACAGGTAGAACAGGCCTTTGCACAGGGCGTCACCGAAGACCCACGACTGCTTGGCCAGGTAGATGATGAAGAAGATGGTGAGGGCCATGAGGAAGCCGTCGGCACACGCCAGGTTGAGGATGAGCAGGGTGGTGACCGAGCGTCGTCGGATGCGAGCCAGGATGCTCCAGACGATGAAGAGGTTGCCAGGGACGCCCAGGAGGACGACCAAGCCGAGGATGAGGGCACCCAAGGTCGTGGAAAAGTCATTGCTCACGACGCTGCCATCCTCTGGGTTTTCTGCGACTTTGGGAATATGGGGTAAGGAGGAACCATTGAAGTTGGACATGATAGGAGGGGTTTTGATCCTGAGGATGAAATACAAAGTTAGAGCTTAAATACGTCTGGCGTTAAAGTAAAGGGAAGGAGTATTTTCATTGAGGGTTAGTGTAATGATTGACATTCGTATGTATGTTTGGATTTATGATTGGATTTAATATTTGTTGTAATTTGAACTTGAACAGCGAGTAGTTGAATCTGTTACCTCTTCTCTTTGTATGAGATTAATGTATTTTGTACTGACAAATAAATATAATGAACTAAACTGAAGTTATGCTTTCCCTAAACCCTGCAGAGTCAGACAAACTTGTTTCCTTTCTCATGAATTCTGTATCTCAAAATGATGATTTACTGATTTTTACAAGAAACCTTTTCATTGTTTTGTCATAATAAGTAATAAAGAGGAATAAAAAACACAAACATGGATTCTTTTTTAGCATAAGTAATTTACTTTCTTCAGTGTAGGGTATTTATAAAGTTATATATATTACATTATAAAGTGTTATTGAGGCACAAAGATACAGGATGTTTTTATCTATGGTGGCGGATGAACACCGGCTTTCATTACTGATCAGATTTAAGCTGAAAATTCAGTATTAGTAGTATCTATCAGCAGATGTATTTGTGAACTTTTCTCTCTTGATGGCTTCAAAAAAAGGTTTGAGACAGAAACCTGATATCAGACGTCTATTGAGACGTCTTTGATGAAACTCATCACACGTCTCTGATATATATCTGATACGTGGACTGCCATTGCATGAGTCCTCTTTTAAGTTTACAGGAACAAGAGGAAAAAAAGAACTTCCTCTTGAAGGAAATTGTTTCTAACTGAATGATAAAAAGAGGTAGTGGTAATAAAAGAGGAAAAAAAAAAAAGAGTTAATAGCGATTCCATTGACAAACTACCGCAGAGGTAATTTGCTTCTTTCACGAGATACTTTTATAAACATCACAAAATATTGTTTGTCGATGTTACGTTGGCTGTTTCCAGAACTGGAGGATGGCTGCCGCCCTGACGCAGCCTCTAAAGTATTCACATCAGACCCTGTAGCCAACAGTGTAGCTCGACCTCAGAGGCAGCGTGCTAAAACATGTCGCACATTAGCAGCACTGCGTCAAAGAAGAGCAGTATTTCAACACAGTCTCTTTATTCTTTATTCACTGTCCTTTCACATGGAAACAGTAACACTGTCACAGAAGGTTGACCTTTAAGGAAAAACACAGTTAAAGATGAAGTTTCCTTTACTATTGTTATACGCTAATATGCTGAATAGAAGAATTAAACATGAGTGATGCAGATAGAGGTATAATGTGATATCCGCAAAGTCCCATTTGCCCTTGTGAGAACAAGACTACAAGCCCTTCTTTCCTGATTAAGTACTAATGTTCTTTTTCTGGTCCCACTAAAACAAACTGTTTATTTCCCGCTGATGGCTGTAAACAAGAGTCAACGAGTAAACACATTCTTACATCACCAGCCGAGTCTGAGCAGTCGGGTGAAAGCATTGATTTTTCAGAAATGACAGCTTTATTTTTATTTAACAGTTTAAAGTTTTTAATAAAAAGCAGGTGACAAAAGTGTTCCAGCCCGCAGGTGACCATACCGTCAGTTCAGTTAAAAACACAAACATCTGCAAATTATGACTTATTTTTCGACAGATATTTGACATTAAATGCAATGAACAAACTACACTAAGGAGAAAAAACTGACTGTAATTAATGTTTGAATGACAAACTAAGGAAAGGACTGTAAAAGTATATGTAAGTGAATCTGACGAATAGGAAAACTACAAGGTGCTTTTGCTTTTGCTTTTTTTTTTTTTTTTTTTTTTTTACAATTTCAAGCACTTATTTGGGTTATAAAACAACGTTTTAACGAAACTGAAAAATCGCACTTCAAATGAATTGTTCCTGCCAGTAACTCTGATTGCCAATAAAGAAATGCCGATGGATGGTCTTGCAGTCCTGAGTTTAAAAAAAAATTAGTCATAGGTTTGTAATAAATCTGCTACTTGTAAATAATTACGTCAAGAAAAAGTAAATAATTATTTTAAGATTGTAAAAAAGAATGGGAAAGAGGCAGATGTTAGTAAAATATCAAGTAAAAGGTCAATAAAAAGTCCTAAATTAACTTTTCTAGTGAACATTCAAGAGCGACTGACCTTTCAGGATGTCTCTCTGTGGCGAGTGTCCGATTCAATTATTCCTCTGCTGCTCTCCGCTCTGTCTGACAGCGTCTCCCTTATGTGACGGTCACTGTGAGCTCTGTCCATAATAACGTGAATCACATCCTGCCACACAGGCTGCAACACGCTGTGGTTAGAGAGAGAAAGGCAGAGAGGTGTGTCCTTTCCTAGAACTCTTACTATCTCCTGGTTTATAGTCATCCCCATGAATGAGCCTGATCCTGTGAATTGTATCTGTGCTATAACATTATAACATTGTATGCAATAAGGTCTTTTTTTTCTTTTCTTTCTATAAACAAACATGCATTCTTCCTGAAAGCACATCACAGTCAGTCACTGTCATGTATCAATATTGCACATTTGTGTGTTGTGAGGCACTTTTCACTCCTTGCAACTCAAGTGTTGCATAATCTGACGGAACAGAGGAGTATAGGTAATTCAAATTCTTGCACAAGATCCTGATGAGCACACAAGCGCAAACGCGCATAGAAGACAACACACGCACACACACACACACACACACACACACACACACAACCTCACTCACTAGTTCATACAAGTTTCGGACAGGAATGTTGGTTGCTGGTGGGGAAATGAATGATGGTGGGGAAATGAATGATGAAGCCCAAAGATGAAACCTTTCTCCATCCACGGAAGGTTTGCTGCTTATCTCACACTTACACACAGCAGACGGAGAAGCGTAAGCCAGAATCCACTAAGTGCTTTTAAGACTGTTGGATGTAATGTAGACTGAACAAGCACTTTGAAAATCTGACTAAAATAAAAAAAAAAAAATGAAAAGCATTTTCTTCATAGTTAGAAAAAATATAATGGAAATAGATGTTGTGAGGCAAATATGGAAAATCTTGCTGAAAGTTTCTTAATTACTCACTACATGTAAATTGATCAATCGTACTCAAATATAAATGGAGAGCTTACATTTTAGAACCATGCTGTCAAAGTGACAGTTTATATGTTCATCTCCACACTTATTTTATTTTAGTATTTTGAAAACGATGCCATAAGTCACATTACTCTTTATCGTGAATGTACGTTGTTTTTATTTTGTTTTACAAATACATTTTGTTTAAAAGATGTAATAGTGTGTCCGAATATGCAGTATCTGAATATATCGTAATTATATGTAGAAAGTATTCAACAACACAAAATGTTCTTCAAGTCAATTAATCATTCCAATCTGTCACTCTCTGACTCACAACATCAGTGTGTCGGGGTTTAAGTTGCAACACTTTTCAATGATAACAATAATCTGTGTCCTCAGGCTGTGAAAGCAGAGCTGACTGTTGAGGAAAGTTTCAGTAAACCTGTTCTTCGTTTCACCACCTGATGGCAACTCGTCCACAGGAATCAATTCTTCCGTTTTTCTCCTTTCCTCCCATAAACTTGACACTCAGCAGTTCCTCCTGTGTGTTGCACTCATCCATCTCATTGCAGCACTCCTTTAAACAATTTATTAGCCATTCGACTTTACAGTTCACAACCCCCCAAAACTTTCCATTTCTGGAGAGGCTTTGTGTCTGAACGACTGAACGTATGCATAGATACAGTGCCTGCATTTAGTTCAGCTTTATTAACCAGTTACCTCATTTGGTCTTACTGCTCAATCACATATAAAAACTCATAAAACTAAAACAGTTGTTTTTACCATTTTGGCAAACCAAGTTTCTGTAATTCAGGATGCCCATGTGAACACTATTGTACAGTTAATGGAGACTTTTCAAAGTCAAAGGCTGCTAAATCTGAAAATGACTTATATATCACACTGATATTGCACATATTTTTCATATATATGTATGTACAGTATAGAGTTAACTGTATATCTTTCTTGTAAATACAATTTAGTTTTCCTTTTTTCTTTTTCTTTTTGTGATACTTTTATATACTTTCTTCTATTTTATCGCCTATTTTATTGAATTCTAATTTAAAATATTTGAATATTATCCATACATTTTCTGTGTGGCTGATCTTGTCTTTTATAATGACAATAAAGCTCAACCTTAACCTTGAAACTTGACCTTGAAAATATATCTTTTTCTCATCCTTTTGGCCTTTCATCCACACTAAATCGCCCTTATTCACATTCAAAAACTATATAAAAAAAAAAGTCAGATTACAAATCAGAAAACACCAGCTTTTGCATTTTAGTGTGGACGACGAAACTTGAACTTTTCCAAAACAATGACGTCTGCCTGCTTAGACTCAACTGAGGGCTGTGTAACAGTAAAGTGAGGAAACCAACTTAAACCTAGCTCAACTTTTGCCTCAACACAATGTGATGTAATCCAGCAAAGCACGGAGTTGCCTAATTAAATACATGCACGCTGTATTTCTGTTTACTTTGCGATGGTTGAGATGTATACATTGATTGTTACCACTTTCCAGTTCTAATATGCAGAAGATTCAAAGACGAACTCTTCTCACTTGGTCATATTCTCATGCAGTGACATGGATGTTCAAGAGGATGTGCTAAAAGGCAAACGTGCAACAATAATAATAATTAAAACGAGAGGGCACTCGGCGAGCGATGACCCCTGCCAAGGCCGTTTCCAAAATTGAAAAGCAAAGTATCCGCGCAATGATTCGGATCTGCTTCAAAATTGAGTGGGTTCTTCCTTGGCCCATGCTTCACCCTTCCACAAAGTGTCATGAAAATCAGGCCTGTTTTTTTTCCAGAATCCTGCTGACAAAGAGACATGTTGAAATGATGAAAAACAAGTGCATATTTATTCTCATAGTTATTATATACTATAAAAAACCTTTCTGGGTTGTATCTTCCCAGTGGTACCTCTATAACGCATTGATGTTTTGGGTCAGAACTCTTATGCTGCATTTCCACTGCACGGTACGGCGCGGCTCTACTCTACTCGACTCGCTCGCTTTTGGTTTTCCATTAGTGAGCTAATCCGATACTAAACGGTGCCTTTAAAACACTGCAGACCACTGATTGGTCAGAGAGAATCGTCACCAGCTCGACGGGGACATCGTGCACATAGGCGCCATTTTTAAATAGCCAAGTTACAGTCAATAGCAACCAACATTCTTTTACTTGACCCATTTTTTTTTTTTTTAAATGGCGGTCCGGGAAACTACGCCAAACATCTGCACTTCGTCAACAATTGAGAAAATGCAGATGTTCCTTCTTAATTTTGTTATAGTGCCCTATGGAGATTTGGTGGGAGTATGGGTTATCACATTCTGCCTTTGGCCCCAAAAAGTATCGCGTCGGCCCTGCTGGTAAAACTTTTTCCTCTCCTCTCCCTGACCAGACTGCAACATCTTGAGATCAGGATCCAAGGCCTGCCCACACAACCCCAAGAGGATGACAGGGAGAGTGAAGCAAGCCCCCAGTTACACGCCAGTATAACATACATAATGATTGTGAGAATCAGAGGAGGACGAGGAAGGAGGACAGAGAGGGGGGGGGGGGATAAGGAGCTGGACTGAGGCAGAGAGAGCCAGAGAGAGAGAGTGTTTATTTAAGTTCTTCGTCTCCTGACTCAGACAGAGAGCAGACTACAGAGGATAATGAGAAACAGATATTTGGTGGAGAGGAAGGGGAGGGAGGGGAGACTCAAGAGAAGGAGGGACGAGGAGAAGTGGGGTAAAAAAAAAGAAAAAAGAAAAGGAAAAAAAAGTAGAAGAGGAAAGGGGGAGGAGAGGGAAGAGTGACAGCAAAAAAAGGGGGGCTGTCATGTTCATCGCCACAGGAAATAGGCCCTCTTATGTTCACTACTGACAGTTAACATCACAGCCCTGGTGGCTATGCAGCCGACCCACAATGGCAGGTTTTGGAGACAGTGAACTGCTTGCCATGCTCATGATTGGAATAATAATCATAGTGTTTTGGGCTTAAAAAAGTGAAAAAAGTTATTGATGCTGAGAATGATATGGTGTTGGAAAGATAGAAGAAAATGATGTGTGGATGATGCAAAATAAGATAAAGACAAGACATAATTGTAGGGTTTCAAATGTGTGTTAAGTAAATGTGAAGTGAGTTTGGGTAAAAGAAAAACCTCCAGAGTGAGTGAAGAGGGGGGAGAAGGGGGAGGCAGGAGGTTGGGCAGGGGGGATACTTGACTGACAGGCACAAGGTCCTATGGGGAATGAGTAACGGACCAACTGGAGCTGGGAAACCCACCCAAAGGCAATTAAGGGTAAAAGGACGACACAAATATTTGATAAACTTTTTTTTCCTCCTCTCTCTGTCTTGAACGGGGAGAAAGACGCTACAGGGACGGCGATGGAGCTAGAATGAAAGACCCGGCTGTATCTGGGAGATGTGTTTCGGAAAAGATTGAGAGATATCCAGAGCGAAGATTTGATTTGGACCTCAAGGCATCCAGGCTGAAAAAGTTGCAAATACCCGAGCGAGAAGCAGTCCTCATCGTGTGGAAACGGCTGGGAAAAGTTGCTGAAGTTACATCAAAACCTTCCAAGACGAGGGATAGGCTTTTTTGCGCAATGACAAGCAAATAGGAGAAAGACAAACGTTTTGGGAATATCTCCGGGAAACTCGCTTTTTCGAGGCGCACCGACGAAGTTAAAGCCGCTGTGTCCGACGCAGGGAGATACGATAGTATCCCTCTCTCTGTATCCTGTCCCTGCGATGGGGGCCGCGCCGGGCTCGGGCTGGGAAGAGGGTGAGTTCGAGTTTAAGTTGGTGTTTGAGGAGGACCCGCCGCCGCGGCAGAGCCAGGGGCCATCACCGGTTCGCACAGCCGAGCCGGAGAGCTCCGTTCCCGGGAAAGAGAGTGAGTGCGCCCTGCTGCACCTGGAGTCCTCCAGCAGCAGCAGCCTGGGTTAGAGTCATTTCTAAGATAGTTGAATAGTGTAATGTGTTGAAGTAAAGGGACACAGTAGATAGAGGATGTCTGAGCGGCCTGACAGTGTGGCTTCTAATGCATGGGAACTTGTGTGTGTGTGTGTGTGTGTGTGAGTGTGTGTGTGGCTGCATGTTGCATGTGCTGTAATGAGGGCCTTCATCTGCATGCCTGTGCTTATGTGAACCTTGTATGTGAGCGTGTGTGTGTGTGTTTGAACTTGTGTATGTGTGTGTGTGTCTGTGTGTGTGTGCGCGCCTCTATCTGTAAGCATGTGAGTATATTGTTATTGTGTGTTTGTTTTGTGTGTAGCTTGTGCATATCTGACCGTATTCCTGTCTGTGTGTGCATCTGTGTGTTTGTGCATGTGTGCGTGCAGCCCCAGACTCAATGTGTTTCTAATCAGCTGTGCGTGTGAGGAGAGTTAACAGCTGCCATCTGGGAAGGAACCTCAACCTCTGTGTACTGAACAGGCACCACATACACACCTCCCTCCCTCTTTCACTCAACCTCCAACTCCCCTATTTTTCACTCCCCCCCTCCCCTCCCCTCCACACACACACACACACACACACACACACTCACCTCGTATCCTCATATCCACTCTCTCATTTGTTTCCCGCCCACACTGGCATACAGTTGTATTACCACACCCAAGGCATGAAAGTGAACTACGGGACAAACAAGAGAGCAATTCTTCACTGTGGGTGATACTTTTGTGCTTTTCAGAGTGTCACAGAAGAGTTCGGTGTCACTCCTGTTCTTCAGATTGATGTCTTTAACTCTCCATATCTTTTGATACAACATGCAAACCTGTGGAACACAACAGTTTTGTCTTGTGACCCCTAAAACAAAGCAATGTCAACTCGCCACTTCTGGTAACTGGTACGACATGTCTGCCAGTTGTGACCTTTGCAACCAAACACCATTCTACGACTTTTAGATTTCTGAGGAGGTAAACGTTAGGGCTGTATGGTTCCCACTGTTACTTTTCTGATGGCTCAAATCAGAGCACTGGTATTAAATTGGTACTCTGAACCCACAGATATCCTATTTCCCCCAAATTTACAATCTGTATATCTGCGTGGAACTCAATGGAGTCGTTTTTATATGATATAACATGAGCCCAAGGTTTGTTATGGTCGGTTTTATAGTAACAGGGATGTAAAACTTCCTTTAATATGTCATGTCATGTTCACTAACTGTCCAAGGCCTTAGTGAAATTATTCAGTAATTCACAGGGAAAAAAAACTATTAGAGAGAAGTCGGAAATTTTTTTTTTGTTGCAAAAATGTGTTTTTTTCTGCTTTCTTATCCTGCTCATCTCCGGACCCTCAGATTGATTTTGTGACCTCTAGTCGGGGTCCTGACTAGGGCGTACGATATGAGGAAGATATGCGATGTGCAATAACGTTGTTTAATATCGCAATAACGATACTAACTGCGATAAATACACAGATATTAAAGTGTACTCAGTTCTGCCTTTCTGCTGCTTTCAGTAAACTGCTTGTTGAATTAAAAAAAATAAAGGAAATTTCTTTCATTGAACAAATTCAACATTGAACTGAACACGAAAGGCACCAATAAAAAAAGATGGATGATGATGACATTTTAAAGTGCAGTTTTATACTGATACTGTCTTTCAACTATAACAAAAAAACGTTTTTGTTGACATCTGAGTTGACATGATGATGATGAAAAAAAAAACAATATATTGTGCAGCCTTAGTCCTGACCCCAGGTTGGGAAGACCGACTCCTTATGAGAGGTTCACCTCAGGGCACAGAATGAAGTGTTACTTTATATTAAACATGATAGACTTGGGATGAAAGAGAAAAAGAAAGTGACAAACTGATCCTCTACAATAACTGTCAGGTACATCTTCGCACGACTAAACTCGTGGTCTAAACATACATAAACATAAATTATTGTTTCCTAAATAGTTAGAAGAGCCCTGAAGAGGTAAAATGATCTATTATTTTACATGAAAAGAGCAACATCTGGAGGAAAGTCTGAAAAACGAATATAAACATTTGTGTACAGTGTCGCAAAAATATATATTTTCTTGCTTTGCTATCCTGTTAATCTCCTTGCGACCCCTTGTCGGGTTCCTAATCCCTTTTTCTTGTGAGGTTCAACTCAGGACACAGAATAAAATATTACATTTAGAATTGAGATTAGGTTTATTGTGCTTAATAAGTGTTAGGTACATTTTCGTGGCTCATAAACTTCTCTGCTGGTCTGCACATAAACATCTAAATCATTGTTTCATGTGAAAAGAGAAGTTGCCTCAGCACTGCAGCTTTAACCGCTTGGAAATATTTCTGTTGCCAGGAAACATTTGAAGAGATTTTTCACCCCAAGTCTTAAATTTGTTGGCAGTTGCTGTTGTGTGTCCGCGTTGCCCAAAAATTGCCTGTAGGGCCCGCCGCCACTGCAGCGCAACAATGATCAGTTGGAGCCTCGCTCATTACAGAGTAACTACTGTTTGGCTCCCTGTGGAGGCCGACCACACCACGCTGGGGAAATGTTGTGTGGAGGGCCGTGGTCTTCAGGGGTCGTGTCCTCATTGATTGTTGGGCAAAAAACTCGCAAACATTTTGTTGTCTGTCATTTTTTTTAAAAGGTTAGCAGAAGAGTTAAGTTTGTTGAAAGTGGTATATATATAATATATATATATTTGTATGCATATATATATATATATATATATCATATATAGATATGTAATTGATATATCATCAATTGGAGGTGAAATAAATAACAACATAAAGAGTAACACTAAACAATTACAATATAAACAAATTATTTTAGGCTAATTCAATATAAATGTATTCAAAGGAATAATTCAACATTTTGGGAAATATTTGTACCCTTTCTTGCTGGTAGTTTAATGTTCGGGTTGATGTTTAAATGTGAAGCTACAGCCAGCAGCCGGTTAGCGTAGCTTAGCATAAAGAGAAGAAACGTGCCATGCCATGTATGCCAGCTTCATATTTACCGTCGGCCTACGGATAAGAGAGCGCTATCAATCGTCTCATCTAACTCTCAACAAGAAAGTGAACAATCGTATTTCCCAAAAAGTCGTATTCCTTCATATTAAAACTGACATGATGCTGCACTTGTTTCAAATACATTGGGAGTGCATTTCATGAAGAAAAGTTCCAGTTGCATGTATTTTCCATATGGCATCAATTACAGATCAAGGAAATCAAGGAATGTTGATGTGTAATGAGTGATGCAGGCATGTTGATGATAAAAAATGAATCTGTACTTACTGCAAATTGTGTTTACAGTATTTTGATTGACATCTAATGAGTGTTTCTCATGCCAGATGTAAAAGAACAGCACGTTTTGAGAGCTAACTGTCATTTTGCTTTTGTGAAAAAAGATTAATGGGAGTTCATATGACCCCCAAAACCCACAATATACTATGATATAAAAAGAAATTGTGTTTGAACAAAAGAAAAAAAAAGTTGTTTTTTTACGAGAAAGCAGCCAGAAGATAAATTGTTTCCATGTGGAACTGTAAGTGTATATTAGGAAAACGAACTTACTCTAAACTCTTCATTGGTAGCGTTTCATAATCAGCACTTTTCTTTTTTTAACAAGTAAGACCAATGTTTGTGCAGTTTTGATTTCAATCTGTGAACTGATCTTGTGATGTTTGCCACATATTTTGGTGCCAGTGTTTGTCAGATTTCCACACATTCAGTCTGATTATTTTTTTTATCAGTTACAGATAACCACCATTCAATCAGCATCCCCAGCTCGCCATCCTCTGCCAATCAGCGGGCTGGGATGCATTCCCCGCCCCCACGGAGGGCCCCTGCCAGAGAGTTCAGCGGGACCTATGAGAGCCTGCCGGCGCGCTCAGTACAGGTGGGACGACTTGTTTGCAAGTCCTGCGTGTTTTTCATCAGAGGGTTTATGCAAGATTGAAACAAAGTTTTGAAGGCTTGCGTGATGTTTTGATCGGCTGGGGAAAATAGTAAAAATGTGTCGCTGTTCTGCTATATTTAGTTTGTGTGGTGATCTGAAAACTGGGGGAAAATTCCTGATCACAACTGCGTTCTTTTGTGATAATAACTTTGGTAGATTTTGTGAATCAAGAACGTTTCTACGGAAATAAAAGCTGCTTCTAGTGTAGAGAATCAGTCCAGAATGTCCCTTTAACTTTAGACCACTAATATCAAATGGTGATAGGTCTAAAACTAATTACATTTTTCATTTGTCAATCAATTAATGTTTGATTACTTAATGATAGAAAACAGTGAAAAGTGTCCATCACAGTTTTCCTGAGGTGACATCTTCACATTGCTTGTTTTGTCAGAGCAAAACTAAATGTTTTTCAATTTCTAATAAAATGAACCAGAGAAGTTAAGCAAATATTTACATTTGAATATTTGGTATTTTGACATAACATTTGCATTTGCTGTCTATTGACTGAGACTCAAAACAGAGAAAATGAAAGGAATCTCTTTCTTGCGCTCCCCTTCCCTCCAGGTTTCAGAGTCTCGTGTTGTCGAGTGTCCTAGCATCCAGATAACAACCATCTCCCCTGAAGACGACTTAGCACCCACCATTTCCAGTTACTGGGACATGGGCGGCGGTGGTGGTTGGGACCGAGAGCGCCTCTACCTCCCCCTGTTGGACCCCTTTACTTACCGTGACAGATGCCCTGGCTCCCTCAGCCCCAGCCCTGGCTCCAGCCCCTCCTCCCGCGGCTGGCTCAGCCCCGCCTCCAGCTGCGACTCCCTGCTGGTGGAGGAAGAGGAGCTGAACGAGGCCACAATCAATTTCGGGCTCTCGCCGTCCTCGAGGCCTACTTCCCCCGGGGGTAAAAAGCGTAGAAACACCCCCCTGGTCTCCCCCTGTACTTCACGGAGGGGCAGTTACTCAGATGAACTGCAGGGATTCAACCTTGAGGGTGGAGACTCCACACCTCAGTCGCAAGCTCCGCCCAGCAGCTGTGAGCTCAGCATCCCACAGAAAACCAGGAAGACGTCGTTGGAACAGGTACAGACGCTGGCTTGGTGTCATGGTGTTCAAATGTTGTGCTCTCCCCATATGAGAGATGCTTGAATAGTTAAATAACTTGCATCGCACTAACGTGGCGAACCATACTTTTTGTTTTCCAGTTGTCTCCCAGGGAGGTGGATCCGGAGCAGGCTCCAGGCCACAGCTCCCCCTGCCCGCTGCCAGAGACCCAACAGCCCAGGAGAGAGCCCCCGTCACTGGGCATGGACTACCTCTCTGTGCCCCCTGCTCTAGCCTGGGGCCGGACCCGAGCCAGCGCCCACAGCCCTCTGTTCAGGCAAGGATGCACACCTCCTACTGATGATAATATCCATCAAAACTCACTCAATATATATATATATAGATGTGTTAAAGGGTTAACCCAATTAGAAAATAACAAACAAGCCCTCTTCTCAAAAGAAATGTTTATACTGAATTTCTAAATGGAAATTTCCCCACAAACAAAAGCTGCAGGCATGAAACCAAGAGCTTGCTCACACCAGCATTTTGTCAAACCCAAATTAACTAATTTCATTGGAACTCCAGTGATCAGTGAGTGCTTATGAACTTTATTCAGGTATCAGGTAAGTACTGTGTTACAATGAAAATGGCATTATGTGTGGAGCACGACGCTGAGGTTGTATCTGTTCTTGCAAAAGATTAACAGGAGTTCATTAATCTACTCGTGATTTTTATACAATGAAAAGAAATCCCTTTAATCACGATAAAAACTGTTATCCTTCAAACTAATATTCTTACAGCAGATGTGGACACTTTTATGCTAAGGGACGAGCATTATAAATTGTCTTCATTTTTAATAATCTAAAACACGTGCAGGTCTAATGCCTTGCCGCCACTCGACTGGCCGCTGCCGTCCCAGTTTGACCAGTACGAGCTGCGTATTGAGGTGCAGCCGCGTCCACACCACAGAGCCCACTATGAGACAGAGGGGAGCAGGGGAGCCGTCAAGGCCACACCAACGGGACACCCTATCGTCAAGGTGAAACCCAAACCTGCACATTTACATCGTGACAATACTGATGTTTTATTCCCAACTAACGTCTCGCTTAGAAATGTTGCACACGCATATTCATAATCTAGCTGGAATGGCATTATTGTATGTTATATTAAATGTAATTTCTATTGAAGTCAAAGTAGACATTTAATTTCAATGTTGTGTTTTCATAATACTGGAACAAAGTCTGAGGACACATGTTGTGGATCACTGCTGCTGGCCTCATCACAGTTTGATTTCCTCCCTCACGCCATGTCTCTCCGTACAGCTGTGTGGATACACAGAGAGGAAGCCGCTCTCGCTTCAGGTTTTCGTTGGAACAGCTGACGACCGATCAATCAGGCCACATCCTTTCTATCAAATACACAGGTACCGCACTGTATTTCTATTTCAATTATTGCCAGGCATCCATCGACCATACACTGATATTCAAGGGACACGACGTACTGTATACATCTGCCCACTGTGGCTTTAACCGCTGTGTAACTTACCACCAGCTGCTTCGAGTGTTGGTCCAGGAAATCTCTTCAACCAGTGGTTCTCAGTGTCGCATGCTCTGGATCAGCACATCAGCTTAACATAGAAGATGTCAAATCTAGCTACTGTATGTCCTAGTTTATGCCGTTATTTTGCTTAGTGTTTCGACATCTATGAGATATTTGTTTTCACAACAGCATATTATTTCTCTCATTTTTTCTTACCACATTAATGTTTGTTCTTTTCATGAATGAATATATGCATCAACCAAAAAGTGTTTGTTTTGCTTTATATTCAATTATATATTTATATATAGATATATATATTAAATTATTTATCAACTATTTTGATCAATAATGTATTTTAATTGATGTTATGTTTAATTGATGTCAGAAAAAATTGAAAGAAATGCCCTCACAAGTTTCGGACCCCAAAGTGATATCGCTTGTTTTGTCCAAAATCCAAAGTTATTCAAAATCAATAATTAAAAAAGGCACTGGCAAAAAAGGATCTGTTTCTTCTCACGATCCCAGGCCACCGCCTCAGAGTCCAGGACGCAGGATACCACAGAGTCCTTCTTCACCTTTTTGAAGAAATCATGCAGCAAAAGGGGAATTGTAAATGAATTAAGAGAAACCAGATTATACCCAGTACAGAGATATAAAAAAAGCAGTAAATCTTTACATAAATACATTAAATTCTTGATAAATGACATACGCGATTAATCAAAACTTGTTGTTAATCTGTACCAGTTTGGACAGAGCACCGGTCTTTCACAGGACTTTGATTGAGCATAAGAACTGTGAATGGAGTTAAATGAATCTGTTTCTTCCCGCTCAGGGTGACAGGGAAGATGGTGGGTACTGCCAGTCATGAAAGTGTCCAGACGGGGACCAAACTTCTGGACATCCCCCTCAACCCTGAGAACAACATGACGGCACTGTGAGTAGGAAAGAGACCAGAAACTTTTCCTGCAAGTTTTCAGCTTTGTACTCCAGTTTCCAGGCCGTGTTGAAGAAGTAGGCTTATCATTTAGATTCCTTTTACTGGACCTATAAGGAAGAATGTGACCAAACAACCCCCTAAACGTACAAATCTTTGTGTCGTAGCATCGACTGTGCTGGGATTCTGAAGCTGAGGAACTCGGACATCGAGCTGAGGAAAGGAGAAACAGACGTTGGAAGGAAGAACACACGTGTCCGTTTGGTGTTTCGGACCCACCTCCCTCTAACGCCCCCTGTAGCCCAGCCGGGCCGAGTCCTGGCTCTGCAGGTTGCCTCCCTGGCCATCGAATGCTGTAAGTAGCTGCAAAGAGAATAATACCTATTTACTAGGGCTGTGTCGATGTCAGGTTTCCACGATTATTGTTGCCAAAAGAATTCACGATAACGATATTGTTCGAAAACTAATCGCTACCAGTCGAATTCATCTTTATTGTGTGTTTTGTCTCTTTTTTGGCAAATAAATGTATGAAACCATAACTGCATACAAAAAGAACAAAACTGAAATTATTTAACAGGCAATGATTTATTTACATAATATTATCATATCTGCATTATTAAGATAATATACATTTTTTTTATTTTATATCACGATTATTGTAATACCAGTATATCGCGACATTCCTAATACTTACCAAAGAAGGTATTTAAACCCACTTTGTGTAAGGTTTGTGTCCAGCATGAATTGCCACTTGGAGTTGCCAAAGTCGGAGATTTTTTTAACACACACTGGCTTTGAATCAGGAGCACGTTCACTGGTGTAATTTGCCTGACTCCCCCTGCCTCAGCCCAGCGTTCGGCTCAGGAGCTGCCCGTCATCGAGACCGTCAGTCTCACCTCCTGCTGCGTGGAGGGAGGAGAGGAGCTTCTGCTGAGCGGCTCAAACTTCCTGCCAATCTCCAGAGTCCTTTTCATGGAGAGAGGGACAGGTAAAGGTCCACAGAAGAGACATAATCCTCTCGAATGTCTAATCTTTTGTCTGATATCTTGATGAGTTACTGACTTAAATGAAGCCAGCAAAAATATAAAACTAGGGTATTAATAATTCAGCCTGTTGCATCTAGTAGCTCAAAGTAAATCGATGCAGCTCAATACAGTGTGTTCTGGCCTCTGTCTTTTCATTAAGGCTTTTTAACAGCAGTCCATCAGTGTACAGTTGTACAGCACAGCCATTCAGTAATAAAAACCCAGGAAGGATAACAGTTGGTTTATTTATTTCTAACCTGCACATGCGTGAGTTTACTTTTATTTTTATAAATGATAGGACCATAAAAAGCATCTTTGTGTACCTTGAAAAGCTCTATATCTATATAAGTTGAATGTATTATTGTTATAAAAAAGGGTTAAAAATAAAGTAATATCACCATATGCGAAAAAAACGTTTAAAACATGTTGTGAAACAGGTTAGTGGGAGAGTAAGGGGGTTTCATGATGCTGAATACACAACAGAATGATTTTAGATCAAATTGTAGTACATTTTGTTGATATAAAATGAAAGTTGTGAGAGTGCATGGACATGAGGAGGAGCAGGGTTATCAAGCCAACTATCATTTAATCTAGACAATAGCCGTTAAATTGGAGAAATAATAACTCTTAAATTCTATCTTTAAGAGTTTAGCTCCTCTAAAGGTACTTTCCACAAAAAAATCAGTGGAGACACATTTACGAGCAGAACCAACCTGTTTTACAAAAGATTTAATGTTAGGCATTACCTGTGACGCAATGAGGCCGAGAGCAAATTATATTTATTATACCTACTGTGTGTGTGTGCGTGTGTGTGTGTGTGTGTGTGTGTGTGTAGGCTACACTTAATTCTACCCTATGTTCTCATCTATTAGATGGTAAACTACAGTGGGAGGAGGAGGCTCATGTCGACCGAGACAACAGCAATGAGGTAACTTCGCTCGAGTGACATCAGTCCCAAAAATGTCACAAACAGTTTCTATAACAACAGCATAAACTTTTCATCACGTTGTAATTTAATTCAACGGATTCAACAAAAGCATCGGGTCCACTCGTGTGTGATATTCACGGCTCTTTTTTGTTATAGTGTTTGTTGTGCGTGAGGGTCCCCACCTACAGCGACATGTCCGTCAGTCTGCCTGTGTCGGTTAGTCTTTACGTCTCCAACGGGAAGAGGAAAAGGAGCAGCACTCACTGCTTCAAGTATCTCCCCAGTGAGTGTCCGATCTCACCGCATTTAGCTCTGTCACTCTTCTGTCTGTTGAGGCTTTTGTTCAGGTTGTGTTCTTATATTTGCTCTATCTTCCCTGATATTCAGTGGAGATTTTCTCTAAAGTCCTAAATAGGAACAAAAACAACTAACTACGAAATTAAAGAAAACATTTAAACAATATAGTATATTTCTCTATAATTTGCAAGTACAAACATTGTGTTAACTACAAGAAAAAGTCCAATAATTCTACTTGTAATTGTATTTTTCCAAGTCCTGGGTGTGCATTTGTTCCAATTTCTTTTGGTTTGTTTCCATGTGGTGGAATAAAATGATATACTGTAAACCAAAAAGGAATTATACATTAATAAATTACATAAAATAAATAGTAAATACAGATCATGAAAAATGTAATATTAAAAGAAATGTGCCACTACCTTAATTTATGATAGAATTCAACTAGATTAAACTCCTCAAAAAAACACCACAATATTAAAAATATATTATGTAATCTTCAAAGTTTTTATTGCTAGAAAAAATATTTCCACATATTAATTAAACAGTTTCTTCTCACAGTTATGTTCAAAGAGGAGGACCCGCTGCTGTCCCGGCCCTCTGTGCTGCCTCTGGATGGGGGGACTGTGGGGTGTCAGCCCAGGATGGACAGGGGCTTCCACGTGAGAGGCGACCCCATGGATGATGATCGAGGCATGGGCTTCCTGCCCCCTTACCCCTCCACCTACTCCCCTCCCTGCCCCACTATGAGTTACCATGAGGAGTACTGCTCCAAACCCGACGGTGCGGGGGAAGAGCCCGGCGGGTCCAGGGCAGCCCTCTCCGAGCGTCAGCCCAGCTTCGAGAACCTGGAGCTGGGCTTCACCGAGCTCCTTCCTCCCTTATACCCCCGCGGCCCGCAGCCTCCCTCCCCCTCTCCTTCCCCGTGGTTGGACTCACCCTACCTTTCCTCCTCGCCCTCTCCCTCCCACTCCTCCTCTCTCAGCCCGTTTCCTGCCGGCAGTCCCATCTCATCCTCCCCTCTACCTCCCATCCCCACCTCCCCTTACCCCCAGTACTCTGCGTATCCTCAGGAGGTGTGTCCCTCACCTCCCTCCCACCCCAGCCTATATCAGGACATCTGCCCGGCACCCTACTCCCACTATGAGGGCTGGGACCCCCAGGGAAGGGTGCTGGGGATGGGACATGGGGGAGACAGGGATGCCAAGATCCAGGATTGCCCCCTGGAGTTTACCAGCTCGTCTATGCACCACATTACATTTGAAGAAGGTGAGTTACACGTGTTTGTCTTTATCTTAATAAGTGCGAACATGTAATAATCTGATAAGTTTAACTATTTGGCTACATTACAGACACGTAAAGCACAGACAGAGATGATAAATGCATGTTATTATGCACATTAAGTAAGTATGGATGAGTGGGAAGATGGACGTGTCGGATCCAGAGGTGGAATGTAACTAAGTACCTTTACTGTATTGTACAATTTTGAGGTACTCGTACTTTACTTAAGTATTTTCTTTCAAGGAATTCAAGGAACATTTATTGTCATTCTGCAGCACAAGGTTGCACAACGCAAAACAGTTGTAGCCTGGTCCATTCATGCTACACAAGAAAAACATGACAAAACAGAACAAAAACAGAACAAAAACAGTAGTGCATTTTTTTTATTTACATCAGGAGGAATGTAAACAGCCGCAATGAAAACAATGATGATGAATTTTGTCCATCAACTTTGATGATGTTTGAGCACCAAGCCTCATGGATGTAAACACAGTTCGCCGCCTCTCGTCCCACCGGAGTTCACCCGTCAAGTGCAGCAGCTTGATCCGGGATGCCACGTTGGAGTCTTATCTCTGAATCCTTGAAAGGTCCCAAGGCTGGAATTGAATCTGTGACGTTGCATATGGCCTGCGTTGTTGCCACTTCGCTACCAAGGCGCGCCAAAAGTTAACAGTTTTAATACTGAAATTTGGGTTTACACTCTCCATCAGAAGTGAAGACATTTGGGTTTTTAATGATTCTTAACGTGATGATAACTGTCATTTCTTCTAACCCATCATACAAAGTGACAATAAGACCGCTGTAAGGTATAGCCCGTCTGATATTACCTTTTGCACTCATCTTGATATTTGACTAAAAGAATATTATTAAAACAACATATTAATCTGTATAATTTTTTTTTTTTTTTTTAAATGAACACATACAATTAAAAATAAAGATCCCTTAAATTTGTTGTTAGATAACCAACATATATACAGAGCGGAAAGGCTGCACAATATGAGGAAAATATGCGATAACGTTGAATATCGCGTAACGAAATTACTAGTAATGCGAGACAATATTTTGGCTGATATTATCTTGCAGTTTTACTCTAAAAACACATTTTTAGATGTTCCCAATCTTAACTGGCATTTTAAACTGCTCAGCGATCAACACGTATGATATGAGCTAACCCACAATGGAAAACTTTTCAGCCATAAAGTTTTAAAAACAATTGTTTTTAAGGCCAAAGTAGCATATTGTCTTTACTAGACTTTTCCCCTACATAGCTGCAATATTGAGCTTCTGCAAAAATCATCATAACTAAAATGATTGAACTAAAAAGATTTGTGTTGGAGAAGACAAATGCATTTACTTATTCAGATGCTGCAATTCCTGTTGCTTTAAAATAAATGAGTATAACATTTTTTGAGGGTCAATACAGGTTGATTATCTTTGATTCCAGCAATGCATTAGCTGAAAACAACACACTAATGACGTGGTCGTATATGAGCTGGATAAAAGGATTGTGATTTTCTGTTCTCCCTCCACAGTGACGGAGTTCATCGGGGAGGACATCCAGTCCTACCAGTCAGGCTCACAGATGGACAACCAGCCAAACTGAGCTCAGAGCAGCTCAACACCCCACATTTGATATTCAGCATCATTTTAAACCCATTATGCACCTGGTATTAAGATGCATCGCTCCAGGTTTGATTACCAGAACACTGTTGTAATTATGACCACAGGTAACTGTTTTATGTGGTTTTATAAAGGGAAACTAATGTTTTTAACATGTTTTCAATATAAATTATACAAGAACGCGCTTGAGTTTTGTGTGTCTCATGTGTTTTTCTTGCAAACAAAAATCTAAATTTACACTCAAACAAGGTGAATCTAGAATAAAGGGACTGATGGAAAAAAAGGCTTAGACTCTATGGAAAACTAAAGGGTTTAATAAATTATTATGTCGAGATGCTTTATTCTCTACAAAAAAAAAAAAAAGAAGATATCTTTTGTTTTAAGAGACGCAATTATGTCTTTACTTTGAGATTGCACCAGCAGAAACTTAATCCATCCTGCCGTGAGAACACATTTGTCTGCTCAGTTCCTGGATGTGATGGAATTTTTTTTGAGTAATGGCGACAGGATTTAGGATCCTGTGTTGCCAAATAGCAGCAATCATTTCAGATTTTTCTCCTGCAATGCCACATTTAGGTGTAGTAGTTTAATGAAATGACTTATAAGCAGAGAAAATGACTAAACTAAGCTTCATTGACAAACCATGTTAAGACAATTGAGCCTGTTGCTGGGAAAGTGTTGAGACAAAAGGTAGTTTGACCTGAAACAATGACGTGACCAGGCTGTGACTGTTGAAGCTGTTTGAAAGGTTTGTATGAGAAATTGTTTGTTAGTTCTTTTGAAAGTCGAGCAGGTTTGTCTTGAAGAACAGTGCCACCTGGGGGGACTCAGGAACGCCTCTACAGTCCTAAATCAGCAACTGAGATATCACTCATTCTGCCTTATAAGTCTTATTTTCTGCTGTGTTTACTTCCTACACTAAAAGGAGTGTGGCTATAAGAAAGACGGACACAAAAGTGTTTAATTGATGCAAAGCAGCAAAGGCAATACAAATACACAAACATAACAAAAAGACGGTAAAGTGGCATATATATATGTTTTCTTGACAGTTTTATGGGTCTAAATAGTTCAATGCAACCATAAATGGGCATGTTGGGAGCTTGTTGAGACCAAACAAGCCTTAATGGTACGGGGTAGATATAGTTGGTGTAGAGCTTTGAAGATCTTTTAAGAATAGCTTACTGTTGGAATCTGAAGCCATAATTCCTTCATGACATTCATTATTCCAGTTCAAGCTCCTATTTCTTTCTCTCTGGCTGCAGCTCAGGAAAGTTTAATTAGTGAATGTGGCAAAAATGGAGGGGAAGACTCCAAGCACAAACCTCTGACCAAATCGATTAATTCACTCACTTTTGCTGCAAATAATGAATATTTTTGTCATCTAGGGATCAAATGTTTGCGTCCTCTTTTGTCATTTAGGTTTGTGTGCATTTTGACACTTTGACAGTGTAAAAAATAAAATAAAAACGTTTCTTTTATTTAGATACTATTCACTGACAAAAAAAAAAAAGAAATGTAGAAAACAAAACAAAAAAGACTAAATACAACAATAATAGCACTTCAAATAAACACTATGTATATGTTCTCTTAACTAATAGGCCTTCCTCTTAGAAATACTTGGAAATAAATAATTTTATCAAAACATTGAGCAACATGTAGTTTTCTTTCTTTTTTTACATCTAATGTGACTGTGTGTTGTTTCAAGATTGAATTTAAGTCTAATACATTCTGTCAAAATCAGCAACCATGTAGTAGATTCTGTCTTTCATGGTCCCTTAATGTAATATGAGAAACGCACAACTTTATTTGCCATTACATTATCTGTATAATATAGTTTCCCAGCCTAGGAATAGATAAACAAGGTCACCCTAACTTCAAATTGCTGAATGACCTACTAAAATATTTTTGATTTATTTAGCAGTAGGATATTTCCTGCACCAGGACACTTTGCTTCAAATTATTTTTCATACCTTGATTGGATACAGTAATGAAAAAATCTGTCTGAAGATGCCCAATTATTTCTCACATCATAACTTATTCTTCTGCCATATAAAGACACTCAAGAGTGTCACCAGGGGGAGGTATAATCACAAATATCACACTGTGCTTCTGTGAGTCGCCTGACTGACACATACAGGTTCATGAAACAGCAGCCAAATGGACCCTTAATGGAAACTCCTGCATTAGACCATAAAGAGCTTATGGGAAAACAAAACGGACCTTTATGTCTAACCCTAGCCTTCATCACTGGAGCGCTAGAGTCCCAAAAGACAAGCTAACTATAGGATCACTAACTATAGGATCACTGAGGTATGTGGGAATCAAACAGCACAGTCAAGCTGCTGCTGCCTGCTTAATACACAAGTGTACACACAGTTCACAATAATAATACTAATACTGATACAGCCACTGTAATAATACTGGTACTGAGTCTGACAGTAACACTAATATACTAACTCATACTAATACTAATAATGCTAATAATCATAATGATGTTAACACTAATACCGCTAGTTGTATTACTGGCAGGGATATCAATCATATTAGCACTAATAATGCTCGCAATGCTAATTGTATCGGTTCAACATCAATTACTACATGGAGGTGAATGTAATTGGGTTTGATAAATGACATTTAACAAGATCAAGAGTCTACAGCAATGCTAGAGGCTGAGTAGAATAAAATAGAATAGAAAGCCTTTATTGTCATTTTACATAATACAATGAGAAAACCGCCCGAAAAAAAAAAAAAAAAACAACTTCAGCAAACAAACATCCACAGCTGGCTACGCAGGTTCTAAAACAATAAGTAAAAAAAAAAAAATACAATATAATTTTTCCAGTAAAAAAAAAGAGGATGTATTGCACTAGAATAACTGTAATTATTGCACTAGTATGAATGTAATCATTGTGCAATATCCTTGCCTATGTGAGACTGTGTGGAGCTTTGTGCTGAATGCTAACATTAGCATGTTGAACATGATCACAATGACAATGCTCACATGCCAATGTTAAGCAGGTATAATGTTTATCATGTTCGCCATCCTTTAACATGCTAAGATTTTCCAATTAGCAACTGGCATTGAAAACACAAGAACAAAAAAATCATAAAAGTGGGTAATAGAGAGGATTTAGAATTGTGTGTCTTCAGTAGCGACAAAGGAGTTAGATGTGTATTTCAGTGATTTGAGGTCAAACTTCCTTTACAATGTGTGGGTGACTCACAGGAGATACATTTGAAGAAACAGTTTGACTTTTTCGCTTATTTAACTTCTTACAGAAAGTTAGATGAGAAGATCGGTAGCTCTCTTTATGGTTTCATGACACGTTTTAAGCTACAGCCAACAGCCTGTTATCTTAGTTTAGCACAAAGACTGGAAACAGGGATACAGTAAGCCTGGCTCCGTCCAAAGGTGACGCCTACCAGCACGTCTAATTAACACGTTATATATTTTTGTTGAATCTGTATAAAAACTGAAAATAATTTTTTTTATAAAAGATCTTTTCGGAGGCATTATTTGTGGGACTATTTCTTGGCTGGGTGCAATGACTTCCTCTCTGCTGCTCCACATAAAACCACACCTTGTTGTGTAATATTTCCCGTGACGAATACACTGACCTTTATGTGCAAAATGGGTGAAGTTCCCCTTTAAAAACCCATGGACAACAGGAGGTCCTGGACTGGAAGCAACAAATTACAACTCAGTCAAGAGTCAATGTAGGGTCAGAGGAAGCAAATGTGTTGAAATAAAATGAGCATATTGGTGAACAACTCAACAAAATCACTTCAGTTGTTAGTCAGTTACACAGTAGAGTGCACAGCTGTTTGCCATTGAGACTCTCGGGGCTTAGAAAGAGACGAGTGAAGTATCTGTGGGAAGATGAGGTTGCATCAGCCTCAGCACTGCAGGAATGTCGGGCCTTTCCACATCTGTGTGTCTATTTTAGTTTATGTCTGTGTGTCGTATGTTTTCAGTTAAGTATTCTGTTGCCATTTAAATGTGCTTGTTGTTACACACTTGACTCTTGGTTGTGTTGATAACAACACATCTGCTTTAAGGGTGAAAACAAGATGCTGCGTTTGAGTCAGACTTCTTTCTGTGGCCTCTTTCATTTGACGATTGTATCAAGCTATTGTTGTGCTGATGACTTACGCTCTTTGTTCTTCTTTATGGGTCAAAGTGGGAAGGCCAAGAATTAATTTAGTTACTAAAGAAGAGTAGGAAGGCCACTCCGCACAGGACGCTTCACTATAGTGGTACACAACAGTAGAAAAGCTTACTGGGAGATGGTGTAAAACAGACAACAGCAGTGCATACTAACCTCATGCCAGCAGAGACTGACATTTGACAAAATTCACTTTTTAGAAGCGAAGGGCAGAGGAAAGACATTTTTCAAGACAGTTAAGAAAAAAAAAAAGCTGTAATTCAGTCCTGAGACTATTACATTTTCACTCGAGCAGTATGTGAATAACGTTTAGAATCAAAATAAAATATGAATCGTCGTACTTAACATGTATTTAGATGACAGTCCTGATATGTTATATGATACATAACCCAACATTTTAACAAATAAACCTCAAAAAAACATTTAAATGGAACTTGTGCACGTATATATATATATATATATATTTATATATATGGTGAAAGTCACATTTTTACTCAAATAGAGGTAGGAAATCAGGAGGATTATACTGCCACTTTTCATACCTATTTTGCTTAATACCATGAAACACATAAACTCAAACTCACTTTAAACAGGCTAATCAAATGTAGCCTGAGTTTCATGAATGAATGAGTGTATTTTTTATTCAAGTGTCATACCCCAATAGATGTCCAGCCCACGAGGGATCACAGACACTATATATTTGTAATACATTACAAACAAAGGCAAGAGAAAAAGAGAAGGAAAGACAGCAAACGCGTGTGCTGTATATGTGTTAAAACAAAGATTATTAGATATAAATTGAACAAGTTAAGCGTACAATGCTCTCAAACGTTTATGATTGGCCTTTAATAAAAACTCCACTCACACACTATGTAAACACAAAACTTCAATCTACATTGACCTGTCTTGGAAATCTTGCAGAAGAAAAACTTAACATGAAGGATCAGGATAAAATAATTGACAGTACAATATTAAATTCTATTTAATTATTTAACCTCAAAGACCATATGCTCTCAATGTTGGTTTGCTAAATATCTCTTCTGGCCATTTTTCTGAATATTTTTCTATTTATTTATAACACTTCAAGGAAACTTATATTGTAGATAAGCTTGAAAATAACTCTACAATCTCCCTTGCACATGAATAGTTATGAAGTGTTCCTGCCTTGTGATCCAGGTTCACCAACATCTAACTTGCCAGTGGCTTGGCTTGCTATTGTAGTATCCATGTACCCATGCAAGAGGGTACAACCCTTCCTTAAACAAAATAAACTCCATGTCACGTCATTGTGTCAGAGCTGGGCGTCGATGCCGTCTCCTTTCCTGGCCATTGATTTATAGGCAACTTAAATGTTGACTGTGTTGCACTCTGCCCCTCAGAAGCAGCGTTCATCAGTAGTAAATCCTCCTGATAGTCGAGGCTCTGGAGCCCAGAGATACATTAAGGCATTAAGGTTGCACTGGTCTGCAGAGAGCTGGAGGGGATCTGGCAGTGAAGGGAAGAGTCGGGGAACTAGAGAGTGTGGTGAGAGAGAATGTAAACAGGGAAGTATAAATAGTGTGCATAGAGCAGATGCTGATTTAAACTTGGTTTACTTTAAGTTCAAATAATCAGATATTTTTTCTTAAAGTTAAATCATTTTTATCTCTTCAGACCGTCTATTCTTACCTTTATTTGTCCAGCGTTGTTGTTGCGTCTATCTCTGTGTGAGTGGAATTGTTTTGCTTGTCTAAAGAACCAAAATAATGAGCTAAAAGTGTCTGTAAGCATTACAGAGCTGCAGAATGGGGTGTTGATTCTCAGTGGTACAGTACAGCATCATTGCATCTTTGCATCCTTAAATGTTTCTGTAATCTTATCAGTCAGTTAAAAGCAGTACTAAGTGTTATGAGGACTATCTATTCAAATTAATTTAATTAAATGCTCTTTATGCTACATTTAAACTATATTTATTTGCAGAATTTTTAGGCAGAATATATTTAACAAATGAAGAGACTGAAGATTGCCCGAGATGATGAGACATGTGTAAACCAAATTTGACAACAGTCCATCCAAATTGGATGATCCAATAATTAATCAGATATTAAACTTCAAACCACAAAGGTGAACATCAAGGTGGTGCTGGAAGGGAAGTCAGGGGATCTATCAAGTCGTTAAGAAATAATGTTTGACAACATTTTGTGCCAATTCATCGAGTAGTGATGCTTTGACCTGGTGGTGGTGCTCAGTAATAATAAGTCATTGGTTCGCCAAAGTCAATAGGATTCATCATTCATTCACCGTGAATATCCACAACAAATTTCATGGCAATCCATCCGATAGTTTTATTTTGAACCAAACATTTCAACCTCATGGTGGCGGAAGAAAAGCCAGGGATCACTAAAATCAGAGGAATTCATCCTTTGGAAAGCATGGAGGTCTATACAAAATTTTATGACAATCTATTAAATAGTTGTTGAGACATTTCAGTCTGGACCAAAATGGTGCACCGACTGAGCTACTGCACTAGCATGGCCATAAACACAAATAAAAATCACAAAAGTGGGTAATAAGGCAGAAACCAAAACATGATATATTCAAATTCACACACTCATCTGTTTAACATGTGGTTTTATTGAAACACGGGATTACGTTTTTCCTACAACATTGATGTGGTATGCACAATTGAAACAGTGGAATATAAAAAAGCTGAAGAATATAACACAAACAACATCGAGAGAGAGAGAGAAGCATCTTGTTTGGTCTCTTTCTCTGTGTGTTTTTTACAGCAGTACAAAACCAATAGACCCAATCGACAACATATATAAATTTAGTGGTGTGAGTTTGGTGTTAATAGATGCTTATTAGGCGACACCAGACATTTAAACATGCATAGAAAATACTAATATTAAGTGCACTTTGAACATACTTTTTTTGTTTTTTATCTCCACAATTTTGAAAATGTTCTTTCCACATATATATTCTTACCATTGGTTGTAGCTTGCAGATAGAGATACACATATATCATAACAGGAGCAAAAAGCTAGCTGAGCATTCATCTTAACGGACAACATTGGAGCCATGTAAAAATAACATGAACAATACAATCTGATCAGCTGCTCTGCATACGGTTGGGAAAATGAAACAGTCAATTCCTTTAATGAAATCATCAACAAAAACAAAACACTTTCTTTAAAGTCTAGGATTTCAAATGTTATGGCTTTCAAATAAGAGAAATACTGATTGGCATCACAAATTTAAGGCAGAGCACTGATATATGCATTATGCAAAACATTCTAACAAAAACACAATAATAAGCCGCCAGTTTCTTTGTTTTTTCTTCATTTGTCATTACAGACTATGTTTACATGCACATAGCATTGTGGGTGTTAGCTTGTATCCTTGTTAAGAGCCTTGCTTAGGAGATTCTTCTAATAGCTTACTCCAGAAAACGTCTACGTGAAAGAATCTTGTATTTTGAGTATTACAATGTGGCAATGACCTACCACTAAAATGGATAAAAAGATCCGGCACATTCCGGTCTCTCATAAACAAGATAAGAGTCTATCCGGGTCACTGGAAGCAAGGGTTGACATTTATGAAACGAAAGCCTTGGTAATTTAAGGGAATATTGTTGTACTTGTAAACATAGCCATTGACCTCCACCTCTTCCTCGTCTCTCTCCCTATGGTCCTAAGCAGTATACTTTACACAAAATCAAATTTGGCAGGTTTGCAGAGGCAAAACGGATAGTCTGGGGACAAAAAAACCCCCACAAGATTTGATTGATTAACCAGGTTGGCCAGCTGAACTTGTCGATCTCTTTAAATAACCATGTTCACTGGACTCAATACATTATCTCCAGTACATCCTGGGTCAACCATTATACTTCTACTTCTCCTGGGAAATAAAATCCTTGAATTTTTAAATTTCAAACAGTAAATGGAGTCACACTAGAATACAATGCTACAATAAACTATACAAGTTGTGGTATAACTCTACAGTCTGCTCCCATCATGAGCCACAAGCTTCTCCAGCTCGTATGGCTGCCATTAAACAAACAGACCGGAGTCGCAGTGATTTGTCATTTGCTCGCAGCACTGTATTTGACAGCAGTTCGACAGCCCTTTGAGAACCTGCCAAATTAAATTTTATTGGGAGATACTGCTGGCCTAACACACTTTCTCTTCCCTCAAGCGCTGACAAACACCAGGCGGCTGGAGTAGATCAGGTCGGCCAGGTAGAGAATGAAGTTGACCGCCGTGAGCACAGACACCGAGATGGCCTTATCCCACACACACAGCCCCATCATTGTGTTGCAATTGTAAGGCCTGTCTTTAGAACCGCCATGCTTGGGATCAAAGTTGAAGATAGGCCAGATAATGGTTGCTGACAGATAGAGGATCACAGCCAGAAGGGCGTAGGCAGACAGGAAGCGTGCAAACGGGAAAGGGAGGCAGCCGGTGCACTCGCCTATGCAGAGCAGGATGATGGCCGCCGACAGAATGAAGCAGATGCAGTAGACAGACATGCAGTACTTGAGTGCATCGTGTTTGTCGTACAACACGGGTTCGCTGACGAAGACGAAGATGATACAGGCCACAAAGGTCTCGCAGACTTTCAACAGGCCAGGGGCTGTGGCCATGTAGCCAGCCACCTCGCCTGGACGTGCCTTGCTGATGCTCACCTCAGTCATGTAGGCGATGGTGGCCAGGCAGGAGAAGACGGTTGACACGATGCGGCAGTCGCGGATTGTACTTTGGCCTGTCGAGCCCTTGAGGAAGTAGAGTGGGAAGATGATGGAGGCAGACAGGCAGAGCAAGGCGGCGTAGCAGGCAAAGGTGATGGGGAAGTTCTTCCAGGAAACAGGGGCTCTGGTCTGTAGGCCGAAGAGCTCCACCAGGATGACGAGCAGACTCCCGGCGAAACTGAAGGCCCAGCAGAAGATGCACCAGTCTCCCGTGCCGTGGTGGAGTCTGCCTCCATGCACGGCCACGGAGAAGGCCACGCAGGAGAAGATCAGCGCTGCCAACCGTGTCCATAGGAGGGGGCTGGAGTGGAGGACTATGGCCATGATGTAGTAGGTGATGTGTGAAGCTGAAATGGTTCCTGTGAGATACGAGTCTCTTCCTATTGGGAGTCACTTCCTCAGATGTTTACCATCAGCCACCCAGAGAAGGCAGAGAAGAACTGTATGAAGAAAAGACATTGAAAAGAATAAGTAAGCAAGATTTTAGAGTTTGTGTGAATTTTTCATGACCTCTAGATGAAGTACACGATACGACCACATGAGGGCTTAAACATGCTCTGCACTCCTACGTGTCCTTTTCTGAAACGCACAATGCTGTCATTGTATTTTTATGAATGGTTAAAACAACAAGTGAAAGCATGAAAACACAATTTAAAACCACAAATAATGACTGCACTGTGGTCACCCTCGTCACAGCACATTTACGTCTGGTCAAACAATCTGGTGAGCATTTCCTCTCCTCTCTGGTACTTTCTGTCTCGTATCAAACTCCAGACTGCTCTCTCGCAGCATTCCTGCGCTGAGTGCAGACTGTTTCACTCGGACATTCCTCGATGCTCATGTCGTCTGACGGGCGAGGCGCGGCAACCTTCACCGACCCCACATTGTGTCTGTCATCGTGCTCTAAACATGGCCCTCTTCACTTGTTCCCCTCCCACTCCCAAGGTCCTCATTTAGTCTGCTAACACATCTGAAATCTAAACTTAAACTGCATTTTGAAACTATTTTTACTATGACAGATTGGGTTTAATATGAACAAAAAAAAAATGTTTACACTAAAGATAAAACCCTTTTGGTTATTTCTAAATCCTTTTTTTTTCTGCCCTATTTGTAGTGTGCATGGCTCAGTTGGAAAAAGATGATGTCACGTACTTCAGTGCACCAATTAAGGTTTGTTTTTTTTAAATATATCTAGAGATATTGTAGCCATAGCCATATAGCCATGTTTTCAGTTTTCTATCCATTGTAACATTAACTGCTGTAGGTTTTGTTGATTTATTGATGTAGAACTTCCTTCCTTCCTTCAACTGTCTTGTCATGTTCTTCTTAAGTTAGTGATTTCCTACACTTCCTGAATAATTTTCAACCAAGGAGCATGGCCAAAAGTTAACACAAAAGTATTTTTAGATGCAGCTCCTCAGAGAAAAGAGTTTGGTGGCTAATCATCTTCTTTATTTGGTAAAGGATATACAATGTACAACTACTGAGTACATTTAGCTGAGTAGCAGCCACTGTGACCACAAGTGAAATTTATAGTTAATTGTAACAGTACCATGAGTGGAAAATAGTCATAAAGTCAAGAAACCTCTGACCAATTGAAGCTGTAGCAGCAAAGTCCCAGAGTCTGTTGGATTGAACAAGGGTGTGTTTTATTGCCTATGAAATTAACTGTTCATTTGTAAAGAATGAATGTGCTATTTCCTCTTTTAAAAGTTACACAGTCTCACTTTTAAGCTGACATAGGAATGTGTTAAAACTCAATTTTTTGTTATTTGAGGAAATTTGTTGTTTTGTAAAAAATATATTCAACTCATAATTATATAAAATAGAGAGAACCAACAGATCCTCACAAGCTGAGACCAAACATTGTGGTGATAAATAACTCCTTGTATTGTATTGCATTATCATAATTGCTCTTGATTGGCTTATTCGATTATGTGACTAATCTTTTCAGCACTAGTTTTCCTTTAGTTTGCTTTACTGACAGCCCTGGAATTAGAATTTTGTCACTCCAAAAGATTTGCCTAAAGGGCCCAAAACTCATCTCCAGGTTTCGTAACGCCCTTTCTAAAAACGATGGGTGATGTCATGTTTTCAACAAACTGTAGAGACTTGAGGTGTGAAATGACTGCATTCATCTGTTTCCATTGCAAGGCAGTTATGGGGTTTTTCCAGTTGATAAATGACTCAAGATGCATGCTCTGCGATCTAATGGGGCTACTGTCATTCGTACAAATCTCCTTTTCCTCCTCTACGATGGATTTATATTGTACGTTGGTGCATAATGGTGTCTATATAAAGAAGCTCCTACTTTTTGATTCTGAGGGACTGATAGTGATGCAGCTGATGTTTGCCTTGAAACAATCTGCTTTGGAAGATTTCCGAAAAACAAGATTTTAATCCACAAAAACACATTTAACGGGATTAAAATGGACATTTTCACAATGCAGAAACCCTCCGACCACACCATCTGTCCTCCCTCCCATCCCTCCTGACACCCATCACCCACTTGGCTCCACAAGCGCTGCATTCCCTGTTTCCAGTTTACACAGAGAGACGGTTATAAACAAGGAGAATGGGCCTGTTTACATTAGTCCCATTAAACGACTATAAAATGGTGGTGGCTGAGGAGGCAAACATCTGAACTGGTGGCAAGGTATGAATAGAAAAACAAGAAAAACACAAAGAGAAATGGAAAAAGAGACCCCTAAAACTCCAGCAGGATGACTAACTTGGAGCCAAGAGGGAGATGAGGGAGGGGGAAATAAGGGAGGAACACGGGGGAAGCCCTGTGTCTCAGGCCGCAGAAGGACACATAGTTTAAACACAATGATGGAGTGGAATAGCAGAAAAGTGAGTCACCAGTGGGCCCCTCTCTGCTTTCACCACTCCTCCTCTTTCACTCCCCCTCCTCCTCCCTTATTTCTTGTAAGATTTTCCAACTTACTGATGTGTTCCAGATGTGCTGCAGTCTGGCTGCTGCTGAACAACTGGGAACTTTGTCACATTTACCAAGTTCTTTCCTTTCCTCTCTTTCCCTTCCCTTCCTTCCCTCCTCATAGTCTCATTTGGCGGCAACTCCCTCTCTTTTCCATCAGTTGTCCTCTTTCTCCCTCCCTGCTCAATACTCCCCGTCCAGCTTTAAGGTTAGAGTACCAATTATGCTTCAGTTATGCATAAACCACTCAAAATAAACGTATACGGAGAGGTCGTAATGGAAAAATCAATCCCGCCATTACTTCTTGCTGCTTATGGAATCAAGTTAGGAAAGAAAATTGGGGGTGGAAAATGGCAAATGGGGAGACAAAAAAAAAAAAAAGAGAAAAGAAAACAAGAGCACAGTGTGGAAAAGTGTCTTTTCACAGCACAGCATGGAAAACACGACAGGATCGCACTCTAACGGGGGAACTTCCCAAAGGGAAGAGGTGCTGAAAATAGGTTCACACATCAGGCCTGCAACACGACAGCAAACAGGATGTGACAGCATCAAGCTCCTCTGCACAGTCACTTTTCATACAGACAGCAGGGGAGTGTGTCCTGCGCACGCACACACACACACACACACACACACACACACACACACACACACACACAGATGTTCAGGAAACCAGTGAGGTCATGTGTGCAGCTTGTTTGGTTGTCATGACACAACATCAGTAACTCGATTTCACCCATAATCCACTTACAGGGGACTCGTGGGTCGAAGCACAAGACAAGCTCTGTTGGCAAATCGCCCCAGTGTGTGTGTCGTAGCGTCATATTTAGTGTCCGTTGTGTGTTTTTGAAGGCCGGTTCAAATTGTAACTTCACATTTGACCTTCTTCAAACCAAAAAGAATCCCATGTATTCAGTATTTTCACCCAGATTTCCTCTCTTGCACATAGCACATTTCTCCCTCCTCTCAGACTGGAGAATCAACAGAAACAGCACGTAAACCATCACAAGATACTAAATCTCTCTAATGGAACACAACATGATTATGTTTTTTTAAAAGCCTTTTATCTGACCCACCAACCTACTCAACAAAGAGAGAAACTTGGATGCAATTCTGCATTTAAACTAAGAATAACGAGGCAGTTGTTTGTGAGAATCTAAATCAGCATCTTCATTAAAAGAGAGTGCCCATAGAGTGGAGCATGTGAGAGTTACAGCTGTGTGTGAGGCCCCTGCAGAGGTTCATTCATTGACAATGAAGGTGGGTGTGCCGCCTGCCGCACCCTGCTCCCACCACACACACCACACTACAGCCCACTAAACGCAGAAATATATGTTCAGAAATTGCATTTTTCTTCAGGAAACTGGGTAAAAGACATTTTTGAAAACATTGTGTAGTTGCTGAATGTCTGAAAGTCTTTCAGCACAAAAATACTATTGTAGAAAATACTAAAAAAAAAGTATAATGAAGTGTCTATAAACTCACTAAGGAGCAACTTGAAAGTTTTCTTCCTACTCTTTCTTTTTTTTTAATCATATTTCCGAATTTATTTCAATGACAAAAAGTTTAAGTTTTTTTAATCTGTGAAAAACATGCACACAAATAAACACAAACTAGTGTGTATCACATTTTTTCCACTAGGCTTGCAGGTAAGCAAGATGCAACTAGTCAATCTCAGTATCTGACTCATAAAAACACATTTCCTTTACACACATATCATCTAAAAGTTGGTTACCTTTCGGATACTTGGCTGCGGATAGTCTCTCGTTTCTCCTGCACATCCAGCGGTAGAGAATCGTAGATTGCAACTCCTCAGCTCCCGGAGTTAACCAGCAGCTCAGAGCAGCAGCTCCCCGCCCAGCAAACCAAATTAGGCATCAAATGTCTGCACCGTTTTTCACATCTGTCGAAACTCTCCTCCTCCTCCTGCAGCCCAGGACACTGGCTGCGTAACACACCCAATTTTACCCAGCCTTAAAATGTACCCTTCTTTAAAATGACATTTTTTGTTTAGTTTTCTACATTTCTACAGAGGCTGGCAGCATCGTGAAAAACAGGGGGGGAAATCCGAAGCTACGTTTATATTTGAATGAATAAATCGCTTGTGTAGGACTATGTGAAGGTGTTTTAACCACTAAAGTTTTGTATTGAACCTTGTTATTGGAGAAAAAAGTGCACTTTATTGATTTTTTTCAAATCATATTTGATTGGCAACACCTAAACAATAGTTAGGGGATCAATGAAACAAGTCAAATCTCTCTCTCGATGCATGAATTCACTACGACTAAATACATCATTAAAATTCATGAAAATGTAAAATAGCCTATCACTAATTTAATTAATTAATAATAATAATTATTATTATTATTAGTATTATTATTATTTAATTTAATTAAATGAAAATGTCGTACAATTTCAGCAGAAAGGGGCCTGATTTAGTTCTGGGAGTAGTTGTGTTTATGTGAATGCCTCTCCATCATCGTTACTACCGACACGGTGCAGATAATACTAAATATTTGTCGATGCGAAACTCCGAATCATCGTGGTCTGGGATTGTTTGTATACGTTGCATGGCAACAGCTGCTGTAACCCTTGGCAACTGTTTTTTTTATTTACTGAGTGTTTTAAATTGACGCGTTTCCTGACTGTTAAAAAAAACAAAACTCTCCGAGAGACAGGAAAGGAAGGAAGTTAAGCTCACATGTGCACATTCTTACAAGATTGGTTTAATTTGCTTAAATTGCTTGCATTTCATTCCACCGTTACAATATATAGGAGAGACTATAATGTCAGAGTCACAGTGTGTGTTTGTGTGTGAATAGAATAGGCTTTATTGTAGCCTATTCTATTGAAGGCTGTTTATCACAAATGCACTGTATTTTGCACAATAACACAAACAAGATTGTTCATCTTATGGGTTTCATTCTTGAATATAAAAAGAAAAACACTTCATAAACAAGATTGCATTTAAAAAAGGATTATTATTTGCTTTGCCACCAGATGGCGCCATATTTAAAATCCAGGCCTGTAGTCATGACGTAACAGTGTCCGCGACATTTTCACAACAGAAGCGTCAGTTTTCGGCAGACCGGTGGGTGTTTGGAGAAGGTAACATCATGGCGTCGGGAACAGGAGAGCCGTCCACCGGACACGATGCAGAATTGGACGAATTATTGGACAGTAAGTGTCTTTACAGGGACCCTCTCTGTACTCACACGTGTACGGGTTATTCTGTCCTTATAAACGGCTGGGATGTGTCTCTCTCTGGGTGTCAGGGGACGGTTAGCTTGTGCGCCCGGTGGGACCGCCAATGTCTGGGTGCCAAATATTGACGACGTAGCGTTCGCTGAAAGTAATCACTGACAGTCGGACTGTGATATCATTTGCCGAAACAATCAAATAAAAGTGGTCATTGCATGTTGCTATGTGATAAAGCACTTCATGTCGCTAATTTTAGTTAACCTAGCTAGCTGTGATCCATCTCAACCGAGCAGTTATTATCTTTGCCCTTGAATGCTTTTATCGAAAGACAGTTGATGTTAGACATAATAAAGATTTAACATGGTGGCTGAGCTGTCAGTGATGGTAATGTTTCTCTTTTTGCTCGCCTTTGTGTACTCGTGCATCCCTTTCTGGCCCAGTTAATAGTGTTTACTTGCTACTATACTAGACATGTGTTCAATTGCCAGTTTATTAGGCATATTGAAGTTAATTCAGTCTAATAATAAACTCGACCTTTTATGAAAGTTGTATGTTGAGCTTTTGTTGAAACTGGGAAGTTGTTGATTCAACTTAAATGTTTTTCTCGAGACTACAGTGGTGCTGTTTCAAACATTAATACAAATGAGGATCAACTAAATATTAGTCTAACAGAGTATAATTCAAACAGCACCACAAATGACAGGCTCTCAAATGACCATAGCATTGAATAAGCACCTCATCACCTCACAGTATAACCTTTACAGATTGCACAGACTCTTGTATTATTAGTGTAAGCTAGGTGTACCTGTAATGAACTTGCAACTGAGTGTACATTTCATGACATTCCTTTGCTCTCTGAAAACCTAAAATGTCATCAGTATACACCCATTATATTATCAATTAAAGTATTAATTCAATTATTAGCTGTTGTTCCATCCCGATTCAGACTATTAAAGATGAGAGTCGTCATGTTTTCACAGCTCTAAAATACCTTTAACCATCCATTAGATTGCTCCAAAGAAGAGAAATTACACACCGTAAATAAAAAACAAGTAAATAAAGTTTTTGGAATTTGCTGCACGATCTGTTTTGGAGACTTTTGATGTACCTTCATGCTGCTGGGGCTTAAGCTGCTTTAGTAATAAGTCGACAATGGCTGAATTATAACATTTGTGTTGTTGAATTACTCCTTTAAATCTCTTTAAAAGTCCATTGGCATCGTTCTAATGTTGTTCATTTCTTTGAGGTGCGTTGGATGACTTTGACAAGACGCCCCCTCCCCCGGCCCCTGAACCTGCAGCTGCCTCCTCCTCAGCCAACAGTGGTGCAGAGAAGGTCCGTTTGTTATTGTTTGTGTCAGGATGCTGTTGCAGGATTCACATCTAGCTTTGTTACATATGCTCATATGACTATATAATGACCGTCTCCACTTTTCTTCTAACTGTATTTTCTCTCCTAACCAAAATTGTACTTCTCATCTGGTTGCTGCTTGTGAAATGAATTTTTTATGAATTTAGAAATGTTCAACCTAAAGATGCTTGTTTTTTCCCTGTTTACCTTCCTACCAAGAACTGTAAAGGGAAACATTTAAGTTTCAAGTTTTTTTTTTTTTTTGGGGTTTTTCAAGTGTCTGATACTGATAATAATCAAGGTATATTTGTAGTTTGGTTAAAGTATCTTAATACATTTTTCAGATTATTTCAATGCCTGCCTCCAACTCTGAAGATACAAAGTATTTGTGTTTGTCTGTTGCTATTAATGCTTCACTTGGTAGGTTCTGTATAACTTGTTTACTTTGGCTGCTGTCACATGTATCCATCAGTTATTTGTTGGTTGTGCAACCTGCCAAGTTTACAAAGTTCAGACTGCACCCCTGAAAAGTTATTTCTCAGTTGCAAAGACCTAAAAGGCGCTTTTACATGTTTTCTATTTACCTGTGTAGCCACCCCTGCTTGAAGACTGCAAACTCTTTGAGACTCTCTTTGAGGGAGACATGGCTTCCCAAGCCAAGGAGGAATGGGAGAAGGCCATGACTGAGCTGGCCCACGAGGAGCCAGAGTTACTGCAGCACTTCCATAAACTGTCGGAGGCAGCAGGCAAAGTTGGTAAGGTCTACAATTTGTGTTATTTGTAGTTTTGATATGCTCCTCTGCTTATTGTTCCTGTAGCCTAAATGTTATCCGTGTACTCTGTATAGGCACTGACACCGCCTCCCAGCAAGAATTCACTTCCTGTCTTAAAGAAACCCTTCGTGGCCTAGCCAAAAATGCAGACAACCTGCAGGTGGGTAAATCATAAATGATAAATTGTTATTTAGAGTGATGCTCGCATGGAACAGTTTACCGACTATTTGGGTTGTTCTCTTAAAGTCCTCTGGACTAGCAGGAGACGACCTTGTCAAGGCTCTAGAAGGCCTGGGATTGGAAGAGGGTGGCGAGGGAGGCGGTGATGACGGAAACATCCTGCCCATCATGCAGTCCATCATGCAGAATCTCCTCTCTAAGGAAGTGCTTTATCCATCTCTCAAAGAGATCACTGCTAAGGTGTGCATCTGTTTCACTAGCAATCACTATAGTCTCTAGTTCCACCACCAAGTGTCACTCATAAATGTCACTCACCCTCACAGTACCCAGAATGGTTGGAGGCCAACAAGCCAAGCCTTAGCCCAGAGGACTACCAGCGCTATGAGCAGCAGGCCAAAATCATGGGAGATATCTGCAAGCACTTTGAGAAGGAGGAACAGGGAGCAGCAGATAAAGAAGGCGCGTTTGAGGGCATCATGGACCTGATGCAAAAGGTAGACACACTCTGCTTTTGACTGATTAGCTGATCATTAAGACATGATGCAGAAACCATACATTAAACGTTCAGTCTTTCAGTCTGATTTATTGTTCACTTTAATGTAAATAGAAGTTGGTTTGTTAGGAATGAAACTCTTAACAGATTATAATGCTTTTACTTACAGCTGCAAGACCTGGGCCAACCACCCAAAGAGCTAGCAGGTGATGCGGTAAGTTTCCCACTTAGTCAACAAAAAGCGGTATGTGTAGTGCGTGTAAACGTATATGACCTTTAGTAAATAATACAAGATGTGTTTGGAAAATATCTTGACGTTTTCTTGACGTATATTGTCATATCACCCAACCCAACCCCGGCTCGGACATAACAGCATTCTTCCTCTTTCTTCTTCCCCTGCAGCCTCCTGGCTTTAACTTTGACATGGAGTCCCTCAATCTCCCAGGAGGCCCCGGAGCTGGGTCGGCCGAGCAGTGCTCCATCATGTGATGAGGTAGCGGTGCGGTCCATCAGAAGTACTGAAGCCAGAGGGTCACTCTGTGTGCGTCAGCGACAGGCGGGGATTGAAGCAGTGTGAAGCAAAGGTCAGGCAGGAGTGTGACCAGACCGTCGACACTCTTCTCCCTCAAGTAGAAGGTGTGTGGTTGCAGAAACAACAACAACAGGAGGAGGAGGCACGAAAACCACCAGAACCACACACACAAACACGCTCTCTTCTGTCTTAAATCCCTGAACGCACAACTTAGAACATCCCTGCATTAGTTTGGCAGCGGTTGCTGCAGCTCTTTCGCGGTTTAGTTTAGCAGCATTCCTTTAAAAAGAAAATACCACTGCCGTTCTTTGTGTTGTTTTTACAATACTGTTTAGCCTCATGGTAAAAATCTATCAAACCACTTCACAGGTATAAACAGTGCCTTTTGCAAAATGACTCTTAAGTTATTATTTTAAGTCTTTATATTTTGCTATCATTCAGCCAATCACTACAGATTATAGTTTAAAAATGGTGAGAATTTTTGCAATATCATCCCATGTTTACACCAAGTGAGTGATTTAATTATTTGGCAGTTCATTAAACACACACCTCTGTTTCTGTACAGGCTGTAGAGGATGTAACTTAACGAGTTAATTACTTAACATGTAAGGAAACAGGAAAAAAAAGTAGTGTACATTTGTTCAAATATGTTGTTCAATTATTCAAATAATTAAAAAGACTAGAAAGGATTGAAGCGCTCACTGTAATTCAGCCAACTAATTCAACCCCCTCCCCTCTCCGTGTGTTACCCCCCCCATTCCCAGGTATTGATTTTAAGTGATTGAGATGATGATTCCCGTATGCCTTTGCTGTGGTTACAGTGATCATTATTGTGTAGAGTTACTGTGCTCCCCTTGTGATTCCCAGTGTTTTTAATGTCCAGAGCGATGTTTTCTTCGGTATGGGGTCCCTTCTAGGAAAGAAAATGTTTGAGGGATTTTAGGAGTGTTAACCACCTGACAGCATGTACTTATCCTGTAACCCTCCATTAAAGGCACATTCTTTCCAGAAAAGGTGACAGGCAGACAGTTAAGCATCACATTGTGTCACGAGAGGAGAGAAACGTCAATAGTGCGATGACATGTTGGCTGTGCTTGCTGGGTTTGTTTACCCGAGCGTCCACTTTTCACCAGCTTCTATTGCAAGTGGACAAATTTTTACCGCTGTGACCATAGAGAGAGGTCTAGAAATCCCACGACCATCAGCTCATCAATAACTGTATAATAAAGGGGTTCTGTGAAAGGATTCAGTCAGCTTTGCACTGAAAAGAGATCTGATCCACGTCAAACACAGTGGAGGGAAGGCTGCTGTGTAGGCCCATAAAGGGGAGGGTGCAATCTATTTAACTCTCAGGGCCGAAGCAAACACGGCCACCGTTTAAAAAAAATTGATAAATAAAAAATACATCCTGTTATTTGACACTTTTTTGTTTTGTAAATATATTAAAGAAAATAATGGTATAATGCAAATTATTTTTGTTGTTGTGCATTATTGATTTTACATAAGTAGTAACGAGTGATACATAACTTAAGTACATTTATTCGGGTACTGTGCAATTTTGGGATACTCGCACTTGAATTTTTCCACTTTGTCACACACTCACGCACACACTACCTAACACAAGGTCTCCCTGGCCGAGATAATTAAATAAAATTTCCGTAAGACCAGAGCATAAAACTGGCCATACATCAAACAAAACATAACGGCATCAAGACAAAACCATTAAGCTTCTGAAGTGTGTGTCTGCAGCAAGCCGGAGTGCAATGGAACAAACATAGAACAAGACATGTATACATATACAGTATTAATACACAAGTAGCAATAATAATGATGAAATAGTTCATGTGTGTGTGTGTATTTTATAACAAATTTCTTCCACCTCAACTAGCTATTGGTTGAAAGTAGACTTTGAGTGCAGGGCTGTGCTGATTACAGAGTATTTTTTACATTCTGGTACTTTTATTTCTACTTAAGTAGAGGACGTAAATACTGCACTTCCGCACACTGCAAATCTTACCTCAAGGTCTTACAATCCTTTTTAAAGCTTCAAGCAGTTGATTTTGCTCAGTTTTGTGGGGTTTTCTGAGCATTTATAGTCTTCCACAGTTTGTAGGTGTACAGTCTATAACAGGGGTTCTCAAACTTTTTCAGACCAAGCACCACTTAACCAATAAAAAACCCTCACATGCCACCTAACTCCCCAAATATCAACAAACAATAGGCCTGCTTACCACTCCAACAGTATAGTACACATTACAGGCTAATATTGAGCTTTATGTGACCTTCTCTACATTAAATCAACAATACAAATACAACTACGGATTCTACAAGCATTTCATTCATATGTGATCTAAACGGTAAATACTGATAGATTTTACACATCAGTAATAAACGTAGACTACATTTATTACTGAGTTTATGTCTGAGCGATCAGATCAGCAACTTACTTATGAAAATTAAGGTTTTTTTCACATCCAAGCTTTTTTCATGAAAATTAAGTTGTTTTTTTTTACTTAAAGCTTTTTCCGTGAAAATTAAGTATTTAAAAGTTGGTTACAAGATATAATTCAGTGAAAGTGGAAAATAATATTAATACATCATTTTATTGCAGTTTTTTGACATGGACATTTTTCTCTGAAGACATCAGAGCAACTTTGTTAAAGTGAGGCACCAGGGTTTAAAGGACACGGTGTTTCCCGTACTTCAATAAAGTGTCCTTTGACCTCATTAATGTTTTTTCTCTGATCTTTGGATGTTGAACAGAGGTTGTGAGGTCGGTGGTCATGAAGGGAAAAGCTCCAGTGGACCTTGAATGTAAAGCCAAACTGAGCAAGGTACAGTTTAGATGTCCACACACGAGACGTGAAACTCATGATTCACATCGGTCATGCCTGTAGAAAACATTTGCTCTGCTCCAGTTATATTTCCTCTTGTGAGCATGACACAGTTTGTGGTTTATTATACATGAATGTGTGTTGTACTATATAGGATGATCAGCTAAATTGTATTCGTTTCTATCAACTAATTGTCAATAGCAGAAAAAGTGCTATCAATGTCACATGAGAAAAATATCTAATATAGTAATGAATAAATAATAATAAATGTAGACTACATTTATTACTGAGTTTATGTCTGAGCGAACAGAGCTGCAACTTGCTTATGAAAATTAAGGGTTTTTTCACATCCAAGCTATTTTCATGACAAGTTTTTTTTTTTTTTTACTTAAAGCTTTTTCCGTGAAAATTAAGTATTTTGACATCCAAGCTTTTTTGAAGAAAATTACGTTTTTTTTTGACATTCAAGCTGTTTTTAAGAAAATTTAGTTTTTTTGAAATATTTTTTTTTTTCACATGAAAATTAAGTATTTTGACATCCAAGCTTTTTTCAGGAAAATTAAGTTTTTTTACAGTCAAGCTTTCTACATCAGAACAAAATCACTTATTTTAACTGACCCGGTCTTGAGCCGTCATCCATCTTGTCAGTTGACGCTCAAAGATCGTAAAACAAACCCACGTAGCTACGTAGCTATGCTACATCTATGCTACACTCTATACTAGTCATTTTTCAACATTTTGAGAAACACTTTTAAACTTATAATATATTAATTTAAAATGTGACATTTTACCAAGATACTCACGGACCACTAGGGGTCACTCACGGTCTCTGAGAAAGACTAGTCTATGGCGTAAAGTCCTACCAGACTGTAGAAATAGATTATTTAGATTAGTTATGATAATATACTCACCAGGGCTCCCATGAAAGCGCCTGTCAGTTTAGTTCTATGTGCTGTATTTCTATCCTCCGCCGCCGTGGAGCTTTCTGCGTCAAATTTTCACTTCACAACTTTATTGTTCATACTACCGGAAGACAAAACGGGCTACGTGTCAGGAAAAAGGAGAATCGGCTAAATGGGCGAAGGCGATCAGGCCGCCTGAGTTCACCTGTCTGGAATATTTGAGTTGTTTTTAGTGTTCGTGGGGAGTTATATTTTACCACATCATTAACATTGCGACTTGTATTGTTGTCAAAGGACGATGTTAACCAAATTCGAAACGAAGTCGGCCCGTGTCAAAGGTAAGAGTCTGCCAGCTGCAGTTAGCTTAGAAGCTGACGTTAGCTAGCGGACGTTATCCGGCTCAGTTATTTATCCTTTTAAAGTTATGTCTGTAAATGAGTCAATTGCTTCTTTAAATATGTTAATGTTTCACAAATTCCGACTTCGAATCATTTATGTCACGTCTTGTGTTCAAATGTAGTGATGTTGATCGGACACGACCTGTACGTTTTATTTTGCTATCCAACGTTAGCTATCGTAACAAAAGTACAGCAATTAGCTAAACCTGACCACTTTATATGGTATCCTGGCAGAAATAAGAACAGTTAGTAAGCTGACCCCTCATCGGCTGGAATTTAATAGTATGACTTTACTGGCATGATGAGATAGTTGATCAGCTGTTTTACGTTTCAGGCCTGAGTTTCCATCCCAAGAGGCCATGGGTTCTTGCAAGTTTGCACAACGGAGTCATCCAGCTGTGGGACTATCGGATGTGCACACTGATTGACAAGTTTGACGAGCATGATGGTAAGGCAGTGATGCTGGCTGATGATGTATATTATTATTATTATTGTTATTGTTATTATTATTATTTTTATTTTATCTTCCACACTGTGTTCCTTGATTGATATGTTATGTACTTTGTGTGTCTTTACCCACAGGCCCCGTTAGAGGAATTGATTTCCACAAACAGCAGCCTCTGTTTGTGTCTGGAGGAGATGACTACAAAATCAAGGTGAGTCTGCTTTAGCACTGGCATGTTGCCACACAAATGTTATAAAGGGGACAGGTTTGAGCAAAAAAAAAGAAAGCTGTTCTGCACCATATAGTTTGTAGAACGCTTATTTAGCTTGATGTCCATATCTCAGCTAATGTTTAAGTTCAAATGTTTACATTTAGATATCAGAGACATGATGGTCTGTTGTATGGTGCTGTTATGTCTTGCAGATTAAAATATCTATTGTTGTGATACTCTATTGTTGTGATACTCCACACAATGATTAGATCAATACACTATGCATGTATATGGGGAGTAAATATTCCTATTTTAACCAGGTGTGGAACTACAAACTGAGACGCTGCCTCTTCACTCTGCTTGGACACCTCGACTACATCAGAACCACCTTCTTCCACCATGTGAGTTGTTCTGCCACGAACATCTGCTTCCCATATATTACATAACGGATTTCAAGATGCAGAGTGACAAAGACTCTGTATATTGTTGTCCATGCGAAAAAAGTAAATCTGAAATGAATGAATGAATTTAACCGTTTCCTCTTCCGTAGGATTACCCCTGGATTCTGAGCGCCTCAGATGACCAGACTATTCGCATCTGGAACTGGCAGTCCAGGACCTGCGTGTGGTAAGAACTTGTTGTACAAAAGACAGAAACATTGGGCATTTACTTTGATCTCATATGTTTCACAAATCCCCCAACCACCGTTTAACACAATGTCAGGGAAAGCATTATAATGATCATTGTTATTACCCTGCAAATGTTAAGATGACCTGTGATCTAATATTTCTGTACATTCCTCTTTTCCTCCTCATCCACAGTGTGCTGACCGGCCATAATCACTATGTGATGTGCGCCCAGTTCCACCCATCTGAGGACCTGGTGGTGTCAGCCAGTCTGGATCAGACCGTGCGAGTGTGGGATATTTCCGGTGAGGGCCTGGGGACGGCTGACCAGAGGACAGTGGTCTGGGTTGAGGAAGGGGTGGGAGGGCAGAGTGGTATGAAGGACGAGGAAGAAGCAGGAACAGGATGAATAAAAAGTCCTGCATCCCCTCTTCTTCCTCTCCTACTTGTAGGACAAATCTCTATGGGCTGTTTGCAGAAACACCTCTCCTTTCAGGAAAGGAAAATAGATGTATTGTCAGAACACATTTATAGTGTGGTATTTATAAATGAAATGCTGCACTGTAAATAAGGGTTCTGAATTAAGCAATTTACAGATCAGAGAGGTGTAAGGAAAACTAGGAAATGGGAGGTGTTTCTGATTCCTCTGCATGCTCTTAAAATCTATGTTTGTTGATGGTATTTCTTGCTTCCTGTTGTCTTTTCGCTAACTAAACCATTAATTGACTCGCATCTACTATCACTTTCTTACACGTGAACATGTATAATATGTGGATCTGTAACTGTTTCCTGTCCTGGGTGTACTACTAGCATAGCGCATGATTGCATTTATACGTGCAGCTTTTATGTGCTCCTACATCGTATGATGTCATAGCAGGGCGCAGGAATTTCATGTTTGACTCGCATGCACGTCATCTGCTTAACATGAAAGTAAGGCTCACTTTGCACTCATACTTTCATTATAGGAAGTCCATACTGCTTCCCATACTGTTGTTCTACCATTTAGTTTGTTGCATTGGTATAAAAGGCATCAAGAAAAACAGCCATAACTACTAACTGGTTTGAAAGTGTATCCTTTATAAACTTACCCAGTACTTTCTTCTGGCATGATTTGCTCGACTGGCTCAACATCTCAAAATATGACAGGAAATATACAACAGTGTTTATATTTCTTGTAGCAAAAGTCACCATGTTGTTACCAACTTCATTCCTAACCCATAAATGTGACATGTCAGATTCTAATAACTCTGCATGTGACTTAAACATCTGTGCAGAAACATGCATGAGCATCTAAGAATATTTATTAAAAAAAACTCCTCATTTTCCTGACACCCAACGCCCCATCAGAGCACGTCTTTACAACGCCAAGCCCCATCCATCCCACCCTCATCTGCCAAGTCCACGCGCTCCCTGTGTCCACCTCATCCCATGTTCTCCCTGGAAACATCCACACCTGCACATGGGTTCCTAGTTCCATCTCTTTCCCCCTGTGTCATCTCTCCGTGCTGTTGAAGTATCTGTTCACCACATTGGTTTAGTGGGTAGGAATCACGAATGCGGTCTGTGCTTTCTCAATCGTTTTTATTCCTGATCTCATTTGAGTCTGGGAGGTAATCAGTGTCTGTCACTGCTGTCCAATCAAATCACGAGTGATTGGGATTTACGTCTGTATGCAAGTGATTCATTAACCCGAACAACCTCGCTGTTACAGCCATGACTGTTTCCAGACTCAAGTTTGTGGGGAATGAGAGAGCAGAGGTTGTATTGGTGACGTGTTTCGACCCTGTGTGTGCGTGTTCAGTAGTCCAACAGATCTCCCTCCTTTTTATAATTCCCCTCTGTTGCCTCTCCTCTCCTATGATATTGCTTCATATTTCATTATTTTAATCGTTTGTACGTTGTTTTTCATGTTTTTCTTCCTCCCCGTGTATTGTGGCTGCGCCTTGTGTAACATAAATATGGCTCCTTCCTTGCCCTGAATGTTGCTTCCAGGTCTGAGGAAGAAGAACCTGTCACCAGGCGCTGTGGAGACGGATGTGCGCGGCATCTCCGGTGTTGACTTGTTCGGTGCCTCGGATGCCGTTGTCAAGCATGTCCTTGAGGTGAGCATGTTTTGATTTAGTCTGATATCGTGTGGTTTAAGTGAATCAACCCTTAACTGTGACAGGTGAGCTTTTACGTTTACATTTTTTATTTATGCCCCTTAGATTTTTTTCTGCCTGAAGCTACATTTAAAAAAAAAATCCACTAGTATTAACTTATTGCGGTAAAAGGATGCTACGTTAATGTAAAAATAACTTTTATTGTTTCCTTTCTACTGTAAAGCCAAAGAGAAACAAGCTTAGCTTTGTAAAGAGGTTTTCCGAATCGTCACTGACTTCAAAGTGCTGTTCATGGAAAATACCAAGTAAATGAGTTTTTAGTCTAAATGTAGCACATTTAGGCAGTTCTCTACATTACATCACGTTCTTCTGGGTGTTTTTAAGTCCTGAGTTATTAGTTCTTAAGGTCAAGAAATGTTCAGCCCTTGCTAATTAAAGGACATTGCCTGGGTTGGGTTTTAAAGTCTATACCAGAGGTGTGTCATCCGATGAAAGTAATGGAAAATTGAAACACAACCAGGCACAGTCGCACTCCCATCTTTATTAAAGGTGTCGTGAAGGTAAAAATAAATGACATTTCAATAACTTACAAAAAAATGTCCTCTGGAGATTCACTTTATTTTTGGTGTAAAAAATAATGTTGACGTTAAATTAGATTTTCACCAGAGAGGGCCTTGAGTGTTTCAGTGTTCAGCCTTCATCTCGGCCTCAGTGCTGCCACAGCTGTTGGATCTTTGTTTGGAAATGTGTGACTTGACTTTGTATCTGTGTCCAGGGTCACGACCGCGGGGTCAACTGGGCCGCCTTCCACCCCACCATGCCTCTCATTGTGTCTGGAGCCGACGACAGGCAGGTCAAGATCTGGAGAATGAACGGTGAGAGTCTCTGAAGTCACTAGTTAACGGCTCTATTATCAAAGTAGATGTGAATAAAATGAGGCTCTTCACCCAGGATGGCACATCAATTACAACCACGCTTAATGTTTAAATGCATGTACTTCTTTATCACAGCATCATTATTATGCTTCTAAGTACTTGATTTTGTATTTTATAGCATCTATATTATAATTACTGCTGGGTTTATTGTAAATAATTGACCTATTGTTAAATTCCTATGAATGATGAGGTGTAATATGAACTCCTTTTATGCACTGAAAGACAGTTAATTCCGTCAGTTTCTTCACTACATTTTCAAGAACTTAACATATTTTTGTTTGTGCATTAATCCCTCTTGTGACTCTGCAGTATACATGTACTGTTTATTTTTACCAAGTCGATTTTAAACTCTTAATTTTCCACTCATACCCAGTGTTTACATTTCTCTTGTCTCGTTTTCCACCTTCTTCTGTGGTCCCTCTTCTCCCACGGTCCAGAATCCAAGGCCTGGGAACTGGATACGTGCCGCGGACACTACAACAATGTGTCCTGTGCCGTCTTCCACCCGCGCCAGGAGCTCATCCTGTCCAACTCTGAGGACAAGAGCATCCGGGTGTGGGATATGTCCAAGAGGACCGGAGTGCAGACCTTCCGGCGGGACCACGATCGCTTCTGGGTGCTGGGTGCTCACCCAAACCTCAACCTGTTTGCTGCTGGTAGGTGGTGACGCTGATCTGCATCCGTACACATTTAACAAGGTCAAAAGTAGACTCATTTCCTGCTTCAAAATATCTAGTTCATGATTTTGGTTTATAAATCATCCCCTCAAACTACTTTGTGTCATATTAGGGAAGAAGGCATTTACAGCTGACATTTGGGTTACGGCTGTACATGAAAATGGGTTTCTGTGCTTTATTGCCATTTCAGTAGAAATGGCACCCTCCTCCTGCAGCAGAGGGACTTGCACACTTAAACTTTAGGTGTGCAATTATGTATATGTGACTTTAACACTGAAAGACGGTCTGTGTGTCCTTCAGGTCATGACAGTGGCATGATTGTGTTCAAGCTGGAGCGTGAGCGACCGGCATACGCTGTGCACGGCAACATGCTGTACTACGTGAAGGACCGATTCCTCCGCCAGCTGGACTTCAACAGCAGCAAGGACACTGCTGTCATGCAGCTACGCAGGTAGGTCATTTTTCTTGTGATTCTGAATCCACTCCACCCTCATTCTGACCGATTCTCAAGCTTTCATTGTACTACATTAAGTATTTGGATACTAGTGAGTGTAACATGTTGTTTTATATATTTTCTTGTCCTAGTGGGTCCAAGTTCCCGGTGTTCAGCATGTCTTACAACCCTGCTGAGAACGCTGTCCTGCTCTGCACTGTAAGTATCTCTCAATCAAAACGCACGTTAATCCTGCTCTATACAGTCAACTAATTGTTTTCCCATATATGTTATGTAATACTCCTTTCCTCCTGCAGAGGGCAACCAACCTGGAGAACAGCACCTATGACCTTTACTCTATTCCCAAAGAAAGCGACTCTCAAAACCCTGATGGTAAAGACTCGACTCACTAAAGTTCTACTGTTTTTCCTCACACTTTGCTTCGTAAACGCCAAAGTACTTGACGTTCATTTCTTTTTAGAATAATTAAGTGTAGTTAAATGTCATGTCTTCCTTGCTACTGTATCATTGCTGTTACTTATGCCTCATTTCCACTGCTTGGTGGTTTGTAACAGTCTATGGTGTTCAAATATACTGTACGTGGTGACAAAAGTAAACCCAGAATCTGTCTTTTTCTCAGCACCGGAGGGGAAGAGGTCCTCTGGTCTGACTGCAGTCTGGGTGGCCAGGAACAGATTTGCCGTCCTGGACCGTATGCACTCTGTAAGTCCATTTTGCAGGTCTAGAAAGTCTAAAAATGTTTTTGAAAGAGTAATATCTCAACGCGGATTTCATCTTGAAAAGTTGGGAAATTCGTAGTAAAATTTGGAAACGTGTGACTAAATGAAATCAGCACTTCTAATAACTTTTCCCTCTCCTTTTTTTTTTTTTAAGCTGCTGATTAAGAACCTGAAGAATGAAATTGTGAAGAAAGTCCAGGTGCCGAGCTGTGAGGAAATCTTCTACGCCGGGACAGGCTCATTGTTGCTGCGCGATGCCGATGGCGTCACGCTGTTCGACGTGCAGCAGAAACGCTCTCTGGCCACCGTTAAGATCGCCAAGGTCAAGTACGTGGTGTGGAGTGCTGACACCAGCCACGTGGCTCTGCTGGCTAAACACGGTGGGTAGATAAGATGGATATCTGCATGTACAGACAAGAATGCTTATCACAGAGTCACAAATATCTTTATCTTATTCTGTCCTCTAAACGTGTTGGTGCTGCCGGGGCTGAGGCTCTGAAACGTCACTGAGACGTGAGCCCTGTCTGGACACTATTAGCATGACCACAAACGGGCAATAATTTGATTTCCACTTTACTACAGTACAGCAAAACAGACATGTTTGTGTAACTCCAGATGCCAAAGCTCCTGCACACATTTCATTTAACTGCATCATATTGTGGTTAAAAGTCCAAGTAACTCGCACAAAGAAGAGGATACTGTGTTAAGATTTAGTTTGTGAATGTTGGTAAAGAACCGCCAAGTAGTTTATGAACTGCTTTGGCACCGCTAAGGGAATTTGACTCAAACTATCCTGTTGTCAGTTCAAACAAGACCGATAATGTCGGTATGCTCTTGACCACTAAAAGTTCAAATCTGATGTTTTGCTTTAGTGATTCTGTTAAAAATAAAAATGTTGCTCCCCTTTTCGTCCCTCAGCCATCATGATCTGCAACCGTAAGCTGGAGAGTCTCTGCAACATTCATGAGAACATCAGAGTGAAGAGTGGAGCCTGGGACGAGAGTGGAGTCTTCATCTACACCACCTCTAACCACATCAAATACGCCCTCACCTCTGGGTATGTGCTGCTTCAAAAATTAATAAATTAAAAAAAGCAGTGTTCATTTAACACTGTAGTTGAAACAATTCTGTCTTCAGATGGATCAGTTGCACCCACTTTGTTCCTTACACTCGACCTGTTGGTTAAACTTTTATCAGCAAACTAGATACATAATGTAAAACGCATAAGATCTTGCGGCGTAAATTTGGGGATTGAGCCTAAATGTACCAGACTGGTGTAGACACATGTTTCCGCTCAGTGTCTTCACAGATAAAATAATTTTTTATAGTGCAAAACAACCAGAAGCACTGATATGTGAATGTCTATTAGACAACATGTTAGAACTGATTCCAAAAGAATGTAATACAGTGTGTATTGTTTGGAAGTTATGTTAAAGTTTTTCTTTTAGCAAGTTATCAGCAAATTTGATGTTGAACAATAATATATTTAATTTCTTCACATATTAAATATAAAACGTTTCTGTTGTGTCTTCTGCAACATTAGATTTAAAGGCTTTACAGTTAAAAGGTATGAATGCCACACACATCGGCAGGTGGTGGGGTATTTTCTGAAACCTTGTTCATTGTGTTCCCCTGTAGTGATCATGGCATCATCAGAACCCTGGATCTGCCCATCTATGTGACCCGTGTGAGAGGAAACAGCGTTTACTGCCTGGACAGGGAGTGCAGGCCGCGCGTCCTCACCATTGATCCCACAGAGTACCGCTTCAAACTGGCCCTGGTCAACCGCAAATATGATGAGGTGGGTCTGTGGTGATCACTGTTTCTGTGAAGGGTTTATTGGAGTATAGTGTACCTGCTTCTTTCTGCAACAGTGTAGGAAAATTAAAGTGGATGGCAACAATTCTGCATCTCTAATCTTAATTTGACAAACATTTTTGAGCGCCTAAACTTTGTACTAGCGACCATTTTAATTCCCAAACATTGACTTTGACATCATTCCTCTTATCGTCGTCCCTGCAGGTGCTCCACATGGTGCGTAATGCCAAGCTGGTGGGCCAGTCCATCATTGCCTACCTGCAGAAGAAGGGTTACCCTGAGGTGGCGCTGCACTTTGTCAAAGATGAGAAGACGCGCTTCAGTCTGGCTCTGGAGTGTGGCAACATCGAGGTGAGCTGCTGCTGGACAAACTGTATAGTTAGGAAACAATATACAATAATAATAATACAACATGCACTATTTTTTATGATGTTCTGTTTTTTTCTTTCTTTTATGCACCTTTGCTATCTGCTATATTGTTTGATAAGCCAACATTTGCTCTTAACAATTTCAGCTTTATAACAATTTCATTCAAGTACACTTATTATTATTATTATTATTAAACATTTCTGTTTCTCCATATATCCAGGTGGCTCTGGAGGCAGCCAAGGCCCTGGATGAGCGCAGCTGCTGGGAGCGTCTGGGTGAAGCAGCACTGCTGCAGGGTCACCACCAGGTCGTGGAAATGTGCTACCAGAGGACCAAGAACTTCGACAAGCTCACCTTCCTCTACCTCATCACTGGTAACCTGGCCAAGCTGCGCAAGATGATGAAGATCGGTGAGAGATGGAGACTGTGAAAAGTCCTTTAACGAACAAAGATGTCGGCGATTTGGTTGGAGGCTTGTGTGTCTTGCATGTCAGTGAAGTTACATCTAATACTCTTTGTTTGTAGCTGAGATAAGGAAGGACATGAGCGGTCACTACCAGGCAGCTCTCTACCTGGGAGATGTCAGTGAGAGGGTCCGCATCCTGAAGAACTGTGGACAGAGTGAGTTACATTACATACATGTTTTCTGTCGTAATTTTGCAGTTGAATTTGAGGCTTTATCAACCTGTTACCTGCACGCGTGATCAGTCCTGTTGTTCACCTCATTGTTCAGAAATGACTGCAGTGGTTGTAGTGCGAGGCATGACCCAGCTCGTGCAATGTAACAAATGAGAACCAACTAAAAATGACTTTCAACCTCTGTCGTGGAATTAAGCCAATACAAACTTAAATAAGAGATGGTGAGAGATTACACTGAAATAAAGATACTTAATTGAATAAGTTATATTTTAGTTCTTTATTCTTGCAAGAAGGAACAACGATGCAGAGTGTCAAGCAGTCTGCAGCGAAGTACAAAGGACGGAGATTTCTTTATAATATTTATAGTCTTGATGACCGCATTCCTGAGTCAGGAGAAACTTTCTACGGGAGAGAACAAAGAGATCGAGGAGATTGAAAGGAGTGTGATTGGGACCAGAACTCCGGTGGTCCAGAGTTCCTGCTGTAAATATATGTCAGAGGTTAAAGTAGTAAAAGAGAGGGGATTAGTTAGAGTAGGGGTACCGCTGAGGAGGGGGGGCAGTCAGCTCTTCTCTGGATATACAGATAATATTCATAGAGTTGCTGGACTGATTATACAAATAGATAACGTACAGAATACATATTCAAAACTTAATGCACACATTGGAAGGTTATTACAGAATCATGAAATGTACCATCACACCTCTTTTCTTTGTTGTGTATTTAATTTGAAGAGCAATTAAACACCGATCTTAAAAAAAAAAAAAAAAAAAAAAAAAAAAAAAGAAGAAGGTTCAATCATCTTAATTTCCACCATACCATAAAGGTTTTTACCAAAACAGTGTTGTTGTGTAAATTGTTGACGATGGACTAAGATGCCAACATGTGCAACTGTTTGTGTGCATGTTTCCAGAGTCCCTGGCTTACCTGACTGCGGCCACTCATGGGCTGGATGAAGAGGCTGAGGCGCTAAAGGAGACCTTTGACCCAGAAAAGGAGACGGTGTGTTGAGAAAACATTCTCTGTACCTTCATAAACACAACATGGACAACCGTAACGTGCAGTCTGAAACCGAAGCAGTGCACCCATTAGCTTTTGTTCATTTTTGTTGTGTCTTGTAGGTGCCAGAGGTTGATCCCAATGCACAGCTGCTGCAGCCTTCTCCACCCATCAACCCTCTGGACACCAACTGGCCTCTGCTCACTGTGTCAAAGGGCTTCTTTGAGGGAGCCATTGCAGCGAAGGGTGAGTCATCAGTCTGACACATGACGGATGCACATACACTATACATATTGTATCTAATCACAACATATATAATACGTAAAATAACTTTATTAATCCGTGTGTTCATTCATTCATTCACACATCTACACACAAATCACTTGTATAAGTTGTGGAAACTTGTGGCAGATGCCAGAGTGAGAACCGTGTATTTCTGTTGCAGGGAAGGCAGGTCAGATGGCGGCCGACGTGGACATGGAAGCCCCCGGAGGCGAGGGCTGGGGAGACGATGCTGAGCTTCAGCTGGACGAAGGTGAATTCAGCGTAACTTGAAGAATATTTTCAACCTGACCTTACGGTGTCTGCATTGTTATGTATAAATTAATATTCATCTTTCCTCGTCTTTCTCCGTCACTCAGATGGCTTCATGGATGCCCAGGAAGGATTAGGGGAAGAAGGGGTGAAAGAGGAGGGAGGAGGCTGGGAGGTGGAAGAAGACCTGGACCTTCCTCCAGAGCTGGTGAGAGCAGCTACATCATTACAAATCCCCCCACCAATAAAACAGGGTTAACACTAGTACAATGTTCATAGATTTTGCGTAAAGTCAACTAAACATTTTTTAAAGCTCACATCTGTCAGTGTTGCCTGTTCTTGTACTTCACCTCTCTCTCTCTCTCTCTCTCTCTCTCTCTCTCTCTCTCTCTCTCTCTCTCTCCCTCTCACTCTCTCTCTCCTCCTCTCTCTCTCTCTCTCTCTCTCTCTCTCTCTCTCTCTCAAAGAAATGCAACAGGCGTCTGATCTTCCAAATCGTCGTACCACTGTAGCTAAATGCACATGTTATTGCAATTTCTCTCTCCCAACCATCAGGACATACCGGCTGGTGCAGGTGGAGGAGCAGAAGACGGCTTCTTTGTCCCACCGACCAAGGGCATGAGTCCCACACAGATGTGGTGCAACAACTCCCAGCTGCCAGTGGACCACATCCTGGCTGGCTCCTACGAAACTGCTATGAGAGTATGTTCACAATTTGATATTGACTTCTTATAGTTTCTTTATTTGTGTTGTTATTGTTTTGTTTTTTTTTAGTTTTGCCTCAGGCAAAGCATCAATCGTATCACAGTGTTGTAATGTTAATTTACTGTTCTCCTTCGATACCACAGTTGCTCCACGATCAGGTAGGAGTTGTGAGTTTCGACCCCTACAAGCCGCTGTTCATGCAGACTCTGTCCAGAGGCCGCACCTGTTACCTGGGGCTGCCTTCCCTGCCCTGCCTGCGTGGCCATCCTCAGAGAAACTGGAAGGTACAGCAGATTTTTAAGAATCCCAGTATGTTCTTCTAGATGCGTCAGTGATGTGGATTTACTTTCCATTTATTTAGATGAAAAAGTCTTTGATTACATCTGTTCTTGCTTTCCTGTTTCTAATCACATTTATTAAAAAAAATTTGTGAACGTAAATATGCAAATAAACAAATGTATTGTTATTTCTTTTAGGACTGTGGCTTAAAGCAAGGACTGCCTGCTGTGGGCCTGCGCCTCTCTGACCTCATCGCCCGCCTGCAGCAGTGCTACCAGCTGACTACGTCCGGGCGGTTTGAGGAAGCTGTTGAGCGCTTCAGAGTCATCCTGCTATCTGTACCTCTGCTGGTGGTTGACAACAAGCAGGAGATTGCAGAGGTGAGCACCAAACCTGCTGTGAATCGCAATCAGTTAAAAACTCCAAATGCAGTATGAAATATTGCAATGTGTCATGCAAACCCACGGGGGGCTGCTTATTTAGCATATATACATAAATATATTTAGAAATGTGACTGTATAAAAAGTGTAAGGGTGACCTGTGTGATTGGGATGTGTGTTTTGTGTTTCAGGCTCAGCAGCTGATCACAATTTGCAGAGAGTACATTGTGGGTTTGACCATGGAGACGGAGAGGAAGAAATTGCCTAAAGACACTTTGGATCAGCAGAAGAGGCTGTGTGAGGTAAATATCGGATTGACTGTTTTTATTTTATTTGACTTGAGTCTATTCTCTCTCAGTCTCAATATAGAATGTGTTAAATTATGAGTTATTCTATTGTTTGCGTCATGAATTTTTGTGTGAAAATAAAGTTAATCTGAAGTCACCGTGATTGAATGTCAAAGCGGTTGTTGTAGACTGACTATCGCTAAAGTGTCTACAAGGTGATTTTTTTTTTATTCATACTTCTGTTTCATTCCTTAGCCTAATTTTCTTGTGTGTGTTTTACCTACAGATGGCTGCTTACTTCACCCACTGTAATCTCCAGCCAGTCCACATGGTGCTGGTGTTGCGCACAGCTCTGAACCTCTTCTTCAAACTGCGTAACTTCAAGACAGCGGCCAGCTTTGCTCGCCGCCTGCTCGAGCTGGGACCGAAGCCAGATGTTGCACAGCAGGTTGGTTGTGCGACATCCCATAGCTTCATTTAGTGGGATTTTTATTGACATACTTATCAAGTTGTTAGTTTTTAAATGGACAGTACAATACGGTTTTCCTCATCTTGTTAAAATTCTCCCCACCATTCAGACTCGCAAGATTTTGGCAGCCTGTGAGAAGACCCTCACAGATGCCCACCAGTTGAACTACGACCCCCACAATCCATTCGACCTGTGCGCTGCGTCTTTCGTCCCTCTATACCGCGGACGTCCTGTTGAGAAGTGCCCTCTGTCTGGAGCCTGCTACTGCCCTACATACAAAGGCCAGATCTGCAGGGTCACACAGGTAGGTCGGGACTCGTGACAGCCATGTACAACTCCAGTCAACCTGAAAAGCTCTTCAAATAATGGATTGCATTTATATTAAAACTTTTATAAAAATCGAGCTTTTAAGACCATCAAAGTAACAAAGGTATGGAGGGAAAATTGTTTCAATAGTAGTATCAAAAACACAATTTAAAAGCAAATGTTACTGATTTAACTAACTTAATTATATATGTAGACTACTGACATTTGTTCAAGTTGGGTGGTATCTGTGGATAAGGAAGATGCATATGTGAACCCCATAATTAATTCACAAATCCTCCTCTACGTTTATAAATCTTGTTTTTATTTGTGTGTCATGAAACACACTTGTTACAAGTGTTGAGACTAATTTCTCCGCATAAGGATGTAAGAAAAAGTCAATAATGAAGAAAACGGGAGCAGAAAAAAAACAAAAGTATACAACCATAACTACATTAAAGTGGTATTAACAGATATTGTGTTTCATCAGATAGATTAGTCAGGGGCTTCCTGCCGGTTGTATGGATGTCTGTGTCTCTACTGTCACTATAAACTGACATTAGTGAATTATTATCTCATTCATTATTTACCTGTAACCTTCAATTTCACCTTATTTTCTAGGCAACAGAGATCGGTAAGGATGTGATCGGTCTGCGTGTGAGTCCACTTCAGTTCCGTTAAGAGGAGGTGGAGTAGACCAGCCCAGGAGAAGAAAAAGACAAATGCATCCACACTTACTCTGTAGAAAAAATACAATATTGACATGGAAAATGAAAACAGATATATACGTTTGCTCACATTGATGTTAAACCTCTTTAATCCTTTTAACTATCTTATTCCATGCCTCACCTATCCTGCTAAAAGCTGTTTCTTGTATGTGCTGCTGCATCATCTCTGTGCTGTGGCTTTATTAAAGCTGTAACTGTTGTCTCTTTTCTGACTTGTATGAGATGAATAATTGAAAATGAGCAGCACTGCTGTGTATCTGGGGAAAATAAATAAAAAGGCCTGTTTATCAACAGAAATGTGGTTTATTCTTGATGTGGTATGTGGGCTCAATTTTGTGGTCAATGTTATAAATGATGAGGGTTTTATTGTCCTGTCTACATGAAAGTGAGTAAGTAATATCCAAAGTGCACAACAGGACTGAGTCATGAGGGCAGTAAAGAGTACACTCCTTAGTTGGCATTACGTTGAGTTGGAAGAAGAGAAATTCGTTTAGTTTTTTTTGTTTTTTTTTACGTGAACGTATGTTTTAACTGACCCGAAGATAATGTTTTAAAAATACAGCAAACATTTATTAATCCCGTTGCAGGGATCCAGAGCTGCCATTTTGAATGAGTCCGTCTCTTTTCAAAGGAACGGAACCAAACAGCGGTACCCGGACGTTTTCCATGTCAACACCTACTGTTGTGTTCTTCTGCTTTTTAAACCAGGAAGATGGATTTGCTATCGAACAAATGGACAGTTAATGTGCTAGTTTGTTGGTTTTTCATCGGTAAGTTGTCTTCTGACGGTGCTTCATTTTAATGTCGACGTATTTGTTTATGCGCGGAGTTTGATTCGGTATCAGGTGGTTAGCTTGATGTACTTCTTTGTGCTCGGAGCTAGCTCAATGCCAGCTAGTCAGCGTTAGCAAAAGCAGCTCTGTTTGGCTTAAATCTCCACTGCCGGGTTTCTATACAAGTTTTACAATGGAGTTCGGTGTTGGGCATATTATTAGCCCATTTCCATCAACTGGAACTTCAGAAACAATAGGCCTGAATTTATTAAGTCTTTTCGACGACTTTTCTTTAAGGCAGTCACAGATAGGGTCTGCCCTCCTTTAAATGGGCGACCCAGCGTCAGCGTGACCGCTCGTGATCCTCCCGCTGCGGTTGCCTGGAGCTCGAGGGACTAAATGCTAGAACGTCATTCCAAAGTAGATACAACATATTGTTGTTTCATTTTGATTTCGTTGTCACGAAACGCAGAAAGCAGGTGAAGCACAAAATAAATAAATGTTTTAATCTTTAGGGTGCCCTGGTAAATTCGGCATACAGGTGATCCACCAACATAGCACTATGTTTCAGTTTAAATGTTTTTTATTTTTACATTAACGTTACTGCTGTTACTCTGTATATACTCTGTAGTGCTGTAATTAGTGGTGAACGCTGTAGGACCAACGCTAGAAAAGTGTATTGCAAAATGAATGTTGGCCTTTTGGAAAGAAAGTTACAACAGTCTTGAAAAGAGCCAAAGAACTAGCACTGAACTAGTACACAAAATAAGTATATCTGTCTGGGAAAAAAAAACTATATCTATACAAAAAGGATCTGGTTCTCTGAACAATCAAAACCTACTCTTCCTTATTATGCAGTCTTGGTAAATCCCATGCCCTTATATTATATTGCTCTCCTTGTGCAGTTGTTAAAGTGCTTTTTTTCCTTGCAGGTGTCAGCTGTAATTCAGTGGAAAAGAAGATTTATGTGCATCTCAATTACACTGTCCCGTGTGTGCGACTGCTCAATGCAACACATCAAATAGGCTGCCAGTGTGAGTAAAGCAATAGATTAAAGTGATGTCAAGTACTTGTCATGAGAATACAACATACATCAGTGACACTCATGTCAAGTAAATATACTTGTTACTGTTAGCACTTAACTGTAGAGTGTGTGTCCTCATGCTTACCTCACAGTCTAATAAAAGCTGTTTTTTCAAAGAATATCTGTGTGGTTGCTCCAGGCAATTCACATTTTTGAAACAAATCAATTATGTGGCTTTGTGGGTCAGAAATTAATTTAGGAAGAAGATAAAAGCACACATGTAAAAGCTGTTAGATCGAGTGTACTGTTATACTGGAGAAAGAAAGGCCCAGCAGCTTGTCTGTGCTGTATCAGAATGTTTCACCCATGAACATTTTCTGCAGTGGAGAAGAGGCCTGTTGGACACACCTCAATTAGATAAACCTTTAAGGACATTTTAATCTAGTACAGCTGTTGAATCTCATATCACAAATGCTGAAATTCAATTTCCTCTTTTGGATTTCAGCCCATTTGTCAGGTAATGTGGGCGTGCTCCATGTGCTCGAGTCGGAGGAAAACGTGGACTGGGTCCTGCGCACTGGTCCCAATCCTCCTTATCTGGTTATCCTGGAGTCTCCGCTCTTTACCAGGTACAGAACAAGACTCACCCTGCAGAAGTGCTGACAGTACTTCCTTATGGGAGTAAGTGCTGGGCTTTGTAAATCACATCTCAAATGTTTAGAATCCATCACTAAATTCATGGCAAACCAACTTTTTGTCATCACGCAATAACACTAAGACAGCATTCTAAATTGAAATGAAGCGAGAAACATGAGCTTCTTTTTCACTTCTTTCTCCGTGCTTTCAGCTGTATTGCTGCTATGGTTCATCCACAAATCTATTGTCATGATACTTGTCTGTCATTTAACACCAAAACTGGCTTCCCAGTCACGCTGAACAAACGTTAATGACAACGTGATTGCGATTGTTGCTGCAGTTAGACAGTCAACAGGTGCATTGAAAATGTTGTGTTTGTAAATGTTGTTTTATTGAATATAATGTGGTTTATCAAACTGACATTTAAAATATTTTATTGAACTTATTGTAGTACAATTATTTAGCAATTATGCACAACTGATATATCTTAAATTAACATTTACATTTCCAAGTACTCCAAAGTACCCCTATGGGTACTAGTAGCCCCATTTGAGAAACCCTGGATTACCGGTAAATAATATTGAAAATAAGTATTAGTAGTTAAATAAATCCAAATTATTTCTTTGAATTTATAGATTTTTTTTCTTCTATTTAGAGTAGCAGCTGGGGGAGAAGTTATTACATTAGCACATGGCAGGCAGTGAAACTCAGTCATAAGCAGAAATGTACAGTACAGTAAATTTGGCAAATTCCACCTGTCTCCCCTTGAGGAAAGAAACTTGAACCATTTTTCAAACCCATGTCTGACCTGTATCTCAACCTGTATCGTTTCCACTGCCCCGTGCCGCCTGTCAGATCCATCATGATGAAGTTGAAGAACGGCTCCAGCAGGGTGGCCGGTGTTGCTGTTGTGGTGCCAAGCGCAAACCCGCCCAATGGCTTCTCTCCACACACCACCTGTCCCAACGAGAACACGGGTGAGTGAGGGCTTACCGGCTGAGACTTGCCCCTCAGTATTACACAAGTTACAGAAATTAATTGTAGTTTTATGATCTTCAGAGGGCACAGCGCATGACATGACTTGCTGTAGTGGGTTCAGATTTATGTTCCGTCAACACTTTCTGCAACATTGTAGTGTGACCATATGGTCATGTGTGACTTTACAACACAGATTTAATTTCTCATCGCTTTTATAGTTTGTATGTTCTGTGACGCAGCTATAACGTAAAGTCAAGGCTGCATCTGTGACCAGAGGTTGTTTTTTTTTTGTTTTTTTAAACTGGGCAACAATAGTTTCAGATGGACGTGGTCTTGGTCCAATCTTTTAAAAAAGCCAAAGTTCATGTTTTGTTATTTTAGAATGTTAAATGTCAGTCAGCGGATGTAAATAGTGTTGGGAAGTGAAAGGAGCCGCTGGTTCTGGACGTATTCTCATTCTGTATTTTTTTATATTTGATCTTTTAGTGTAAAATGCTGTAGGTTTATTAAATAATTGTTAGTTTTCATTATTTCAACTTCATTCTAATTCCCTAAAATCCCATAAATATTATCAGACTCAGAATTCGGTTTATTGCCAAGTAGGTTTTCACACGCAAAGAATTTGCTTTGGTGTATAATGGTGCATACAAACACACAGTAAGAGAAACTGATCAAATTGAAATAGGCACTTTAACCTGACCTGTTAACATTGTTCTTGTCAACTGTAGTTTTAACAGTTTTAATCCAATTTTACATATGTGTTTAAAATGATGTTGAGCCCTTTTTTTAAAGGATCATTTGTGTTGCTTTGTGACCGACAATAACGTTTTTCTTATCTTAAATGCTTTTTAATACTTTTAGATGCATATCAGTCATGTTGGTGATTGATTACATCTTTCAGGCAGCTCATGTGCAGAAATTAGGACGCTAGATGCCAACACCAGTTTTAGTTTCAATTTATTTACAGAAATCTGCTCATGCAGTACACGCTTCATGAAGGCCGGCTTTAGTGTTACGGCTGCTGACTACATTGTATGTATTTCCCTCAGGCGTGTATTCAGAGACGTACGATCCAGACTTGGCCCATTGTAACGTGACCGTTTGGAACCCTTTTGGAAATGGTTTGTCCTATGAGGAGTACGATTTCCCCATCTTCTCTATGAAAGAGGACAACGACACTCAGGTCATACGGCAGGTAATATGACAGGAATCGGAGGGGGATTTACAACAAAATCTGATGTTTTCTCTGATGATCCTATTTGATATAATCACTTTGTTCAAAACGTTATTTTTTGTTCAACTTTGTTGTCAATGCTGTCACAAAATGGCTGTCTAATTGTTTTCCAGTTGCCTCAGTACTGTTACAAAGAAATCTAATCTGAACGTGTCCCTGTAGTGGTTGACATGATGCCAATAAAGCTGTTTCAGCATTTTATTGAGATTTATCAGAAGCCACAAATCATTAGCTGCTTTTCCACTATTGTATGTGACAAAAGCAGACGGATCAATATTACATGGGTTTTGAATATCTGCTTCTGATGCAGTGCAAGTGTGCATGTGATTCTCCTCCCCTGCGGGCTTCATGTTTTCACAGAATCGAGCTGACATTGCTATTCTATCTTGACTTTCAGTTTCAGCTCAGTGACGATGGTGAACTTCAGATTTTAAAGTTTCCATTTAAAAAGTCTGCTTTCTGAAACATTTTATTGACTTTGGCCAGAGGCTGAATTCATGTTTACGGTTCATGTCTATGAGTTTAAAATGTTGTGGTTCCTTCGCGTCGCAGATAAGATGGCAGGGTAGACGAGGGAAACTGTTCTCTAAACAGACGGTTTGATCCTTAGATGTCAAAGTGATAAATTTAGTCCCAGACATGATAGTTAGAGAATTACTGTGCCCAAACCTGCCAGTGTGCCCCTGAGCAGGAGCACCAGACCCAACTGTATTTGTTCCAACTTGTTCTAAGGGTTGAAAACTATTTGAGATTTGCTTCGATATTGTCAATGTGGTTTCTGTGTCTGCAAAAACAACAAACCCAAACACGAAGAGGTTTATTATGTGTATGCTTTTCTCCTTTCACAGTGTTACATGGACCATAACCGCGCTGTGAATGGCAGCACTCCTCAGTACCCGCTGTGTGCCATGCAGCTCTACTCCCACATGTCCGCCGTCACCGACACAGCCACCTGCATGAGGAGAAATGACATCAAGTTTAGCATCAGCCCAGGTATTCATGCAACACAAATGCATATCTATACACAACAGGTATGCCTGTCACTATATAAAAAAAAAAAAAAAAAAAAATATATATATATATATATATATATATATATATATATATATATATATATATGTACGTAAGTAAGTAAGTAATTGCTATAAACAATGATATTGTTTTAAGACACTTTAATGCCATTAATATGATGATAATATAATGGTGGAAAAATGGAAGTGCCCCCTGTCAAAGAGCAATGAACTAATGTTTAAAAACTTTCAGACATTGAAACTGTAATGTGAAACTTTTTTTTATATATATACAAAATAAATAAAAGCACCAACAAAAAAAAAACGTGCGATAAGTCGATACCGTGATTATCGTGGCAGGCCTCACAGCAGGTTTACTTACAATTCAAATCGATTATTCTGCTATTTCTTGAAGCCTACACAATATTGTCAGGGAGAAAATGTATTTAAATACAATGAAATAGTCAATACTTTTACTGTTATTTGACCAATTGTAACCTAAGTCTATATTGTTTCTTGTTCCATGTCTCCCTTTTAGAGATGGTTTGTGACCCATTGGGTGACTATAATGTTTGGGCCTCCACCAAGCCTCTCAACAACACCGCCAAGGGCCACAAGATTGGGGAGAGTATGGTCATAGCAGCTGCCAGGGTGAGTCCCAGGAAAGAGTTTCTTCTTAGTTTTAGTCCTGTACCAATATTACACTACAGTACAACATTTGTTAGTTATTAGCATGTGAGTTCATGAAATTTATTCAGCCAATATCTGCCGTGATCTCACTCACTTTGAAAGCCCTCCAAATATAGAAGCCAAGTCTGAGTCAACGTCATGTCACAGTTCCAGTCTGTGTTGGAGGCAGAGCATCTGTGCTTTGTTTCTTCTGTAAATATTCTTCCCACTTTATGTTGTTGAGAACAAGATCCCTGAGAACTAAACGCATAAATGAAAGTGAGATAAGGCGGCAGAGGAGCCTCTTTTCAAGCAAAAAATAAATCATCTAATGTGAAGAGTTTCTCTGTTTTACATCATTGTACATTTGGAGGTATTTAGTTTTAAGGCTGTTGGTCTAAATTCTAATATAATATTATGCTATTTTCTATCAATTTATGAACAAAATTCTTAATCAGTTCCCGGTAATTGAGAAAAAAACGCAGCAGATTACTTGAGAATGAAAATAATCGTTAGTTTCAGTCCTAACTTGCACATCTCTTTGTCAACAGAAATGCATTATACTGTAGGTAAACCAAAAGCATTTCCTCACATGCTGTGATTTTAAAAATAGGTCATTGCAAGTTGAACTGCACTACTAACCTGGATACGATGTGTCTCTTGCTGGATCTGCTCTCTTCTCTTCTCTGCAGTTGGACAGCCGGTCGTTTTTCTTCGACGTTGCTCCAGGGGCAGAGAGTGGAGTCTCCGGGTTCGTCACTCTGCTGGCGGCCGCTCATGCTCTGCGCAATGTCACCCAGGAGGCCCCGCCTAGCCGCGGCATCATCTACACCTTCTTTCAAGGGGTCAGTCATTTCCGCACCATTGTGTTTGACGAACATCCCAAATCTGATGTTGTACTTCCAGCCTTACTCGTGTGTTTTTTTGTGTGTTTTTTTTATTAAAATACATTTTTTACAATTTATTTGACTGTTTTGACTCCAGGAAACGTTTGACTACATTGGCAGTTCCCGGATGGTGTATGATATGGAGAACAATCACTTTGCCGTGGATCTAAACAATGTTCACTCAGTGCTGGAGATTGGACAGGTGTGTCTTATAGACTTCCAGTAACCTTCTGTGTACTGCATGTATCAACCTGCGCAGATTTTAAGCGAAGACTTAAATGGAAAAACAAGGTGTTGGTTGAAAATCTTTCAATAATAGCAGCAACACTATACCTGCATGTCAGATACCAGTTTACAGAATAATTTTAATTTTTTAATGATGATTTTAAATCAGAATATATCTGAACAAAGAATAACCATTATCTCACCGGACAACGTTTAGTACTTGACAGGTTTTGATACTTTAGGGTCCAATGTTGTTGGTTTAAAAAAGTATTACGATCTAATATCCAACCCTACTTTTAAAAAAAATTAATAAATTAAATTGATGCCTTTTTTTTAAAACGTGACTCATGAAACCATAATTAACATTCAAGTATATTGTGTAATTGTAGTATTAATACATTTTAAATAATCTGTATTTTGGGGCCAAAATGTTGATTCTAAAATAATTGTAGCTTTTTTATACATTACTTATTTTTTATTACTTTAATGACATAAGATGTACGTTATGTTTATGTGTATATATATATATATATATGTGTGTGTGTGTGTGTGTGTGTGTACTATATCAATACGTTGAATTTGTTCTCCACAGGTGGGACTGCGCACTGACTCAAAGCTGTGGCTTCACTCTGATCCTGTGTCTCAGAAGAACAGCAGTGTCAATGAAGAGGTTTGTCTCCTTCTCCTACGTCACTGCTCCACCGCAAGACGTGCACAATGATCCCTACAGGAGGAAATTCTATTTGATAGCATGATGTATATAAATATACCCCTTTTAAAGCGGTGTAGTGCTTAAGTTTGGAATGATGAGATAAACTATATTGATCCCACATAGCGGGTCACAGCAACAGAGATGATGTACAAAAAGATGGATTAGAAAGTTTAACTAAAAACTAGAGTACTATACACATTTTAGCATGTACTGTACTCTATAAGAGGCAGAGTATTTGCCATATAGTAATACTAGTGTATATATAAAAGTGTATTGTTGAAGCATAAACTAGTTGAACGTCATGAGAGGATCATTAAGTTGAAATAAATTAATATCAAATTAAAATTGTACTTTTGAAAAGATCCTGAAACAATCGAAAAAGCGTTGAACAAATATTTGGACTAAAACAGGAACTGATGTGGAATTAAGTGAAAATGATCCTTAAGCCCTATTGCTATATAAAATACTATGAATATAAAATCTGTAAAAAACAAAAAGGTATTTTCAGATAGTTAGGGGCCAACTTCACAGAGTTGATTCACTGTAACAATCTGCTACGGATTTAAATACTAGATGAGCGTTCAAGAGCAGACTTGGGTATAGAAAAGGAAACTATAAAAGCAGAGACAAATTGAGCCCAGAGTGTGTGTATTACTGTGTGTGTAACGTTCCCTTCAACGTTGGGTTTCAGGTGAGGAAGCTCATTACAAACTTGCAGTCGGCTGCCGTAGGTTTAAGTGTCTCAGTGGAGGAGCCGAGTTTCTCTCAGCCACTCCCGCCTTCGTCCTTCCAGCGTTTCCTGCGAGCTCGGCCAATCCCTGGTCTGGTGATCGAGAATCACCAGTCTGCTTTCACCAACAGGTGATTCACGATCATTACACACTATTAGATTTAATTATAATCAAGGGATATGTGTTGCCTCAAGGAATTGACCTGTTTTGTTAATTTACTTCTATGTTCTGTGTGCAGGTTCTATGAGAGTATGTACGATAATGCAGATTACCTGAACATATCTTACCCACCAAACCTGACGCCAGAGGAGCAGCTAGAGTTTGTCACCGACACTGCTAAGGTATTGCTATTAATCACCAATATTCAGTCGTATGTAGTCGTTCTACAATCTCGTTCATTTTAGTGTATCTATAAAAGTTGCTTTAAACGCACAATGTGTCATTTTCAGCCGCTAGCGGTCTCTCAATCAAAACAATGACAAAAGACAGAGTTTGGTGATGTAGCGTGGGATCATGGGAGTTGTTGTCTGTCAGATACTTCGGTTCGTTTAAGGTTTTTTTTTTTTTTTACCAGGACCCGAATTATGCTCAGAGGTCTCCTTCTCTCCAAAACAAACGGATCTTGTGATTAAAACCGTTTAGTTTTTTTTAAAACACAGAATAAAGCAGTTTCACGTTAAAAATCAGTGTTTACTCTCTGTAACGCTGTTCGGCAGACAAAGGACGTCCCAGAGGGGCGGCGAGCCGAGCTGCCGCTAACGTTTACTCGGCTTGTTTCTCTGATGACTTCAGTTCCAGACGTCCGATGACTAATATCCTTCATCCGTTTAATATATTCAGTTAAAAAAAAAACTAAGATCGTAAAAAGTGTATCGCGTGAAAAAAGCGCACCTTAAAACTGGATTAAAAGTAAATTTATTGATTCTGGCAGACAACCACAACGCTGACGCATGTGGAAAGGGGAAAACAATTAAACAGATCATAACCTTGATTTAAAATTGAAAATTTCTCTAGATTTGAAAATGGTTGGAAACATTTGGGATAATATAACTACACAACTCAACAAAATATATTTCACAGGTTTATTTATTTATTTTGTGACATTTTAAATGTTGTTTTCTGTGTTTGGGAGTTGTGAGCAGCAGATAGTTTTCACTTCGCAGTCAATTCGTATTGGACAAGTCAAAACTTGTCTGGCAATATTTAATCTGTCTTTCACAATGCTACTAATACATTTACTGTTTGCAGGCGACTAATAAATATGTTCTGCATTTCTCTTCATGCATCCTTCAGGCTCTGACTGAGGTGGCCACCATGGTTGCCCGGGCTCTGTACAGCCAGGCAGGAGGAGAAGAAACCCAGCTGAGCAGCATTAAAGCAGACCCTCAAATAGTACGATTTCATTTAGGAATAAGTAGAATATGTCTCAAGCTTTCCAGCCACCATATCTACAGTTTCACATCTATTTATCTGTCCCTTCTCAACACACAGCCTTTCTCCACCTGCCGAATATTTATGTACTTTATGTTCTCTAAAGTCAAGGTCTACTATCCTGTAAAAGTAGTGTTTTATATGTGAATTTAACTTGGAGAGGTTTTGTTTCTTCATTCACTTGCTTTGAGAATTTAAGGCTGTAAAGCAGATTATTCTCGGACATGCAGTATCATACATAGGAGCCGATTAACTTGCAGACACACAGTTTTTACTGTATAACGCTCACGTTCACGCACGTTATATTCACATAAAACGCCTTTTTAATTCTCTTCATGTTTGTTTTTGTTTTCTTCCTTTTTAACATATTGCTTTATTTAATTACAGTAGATTCTGTGTCTCTTTCCGTCACTTGAAATGTGTGTTTTAAATAATTTTGTATTGTCATGAATTTAAAAGACAAACAGGAGCCTTTCTGGATGGATTTCTTACCAATGAGCCTGTGTGACTGTGTTCTGTCCCTCAGGTGACCCGGTTGCTGTACGGATTCCTTGTTCGGTCAAATAACTCCTGGTTCCAGCAACTAATCCCCTCTGACCTCATGAGCCACCTGGGTAAATTGGGATTATGGGATACAAACTAATCCTTTTCTCTAAATTTGTATTCACTAGAATCTTGCAAAAGTGGGAGAAATTGATATTATTAGACTGTTATTTCTAAACATTGCTTATCTTGAATGTGTTTTATTTTGAAGCTAAACTTAATTTGTCCCGTCTATCAGCTGACCGACCCACAAACTTCTACGTTGGTGTGACCCAACAATCCAGCGAGCCGACCCTTCTGGTCCAGCACCTGCTGGCTAACCTGACTGGAAGCACCGTTAACGTCACCCAGGAAAACTGCAAGAACCAGATTGAGGATGAGAAGGACACAGTCAGTAAACATGTAAGAGCTATAAAGCAGTCTTCCTTTTATTCTTTTAAATTTGTTTGGTTATTTAATCTGAGACAAATGATATCACACGAATAAACGTGCATTACAAAAGGTCAAGAATGAATCTCAAATCTCTATTAATTCATCTCTTTTTACAAAGCAACTTGAAAAAAGGGGAATTAAAAGGAAAGACGGACAAAATATGTATACGGCTGCAACGAACGATTGTTTTTATTATTGATTAATCATTTATTTAATCAAACTAATGTTCTCCTGATTCATCGAATATTTGTTAGTATATTAAAAAAGTCAGAGTTTCCAAAATTGTTTTTTTGGAGAAACTTGAGAAACTAAAACCAGTAGATTTATAGTATTTTTTCCTTTTTTAAAAAATGATTTCAAGTATTTATCGGTTATCAAAAATAGTTGCAGATTATCTTTCTTTAGATTGACTGATCTATTAATCCATTTATCGTTTTCACTCTAGACATGTTATTGGCTAAACTCAAAACCTGCAGTTTAATAAAATGTGGGATATAAATGAGGACAAAGTGAAACATGTAAAGTCTGGACTTAAAATGCAATATATTATATTGATAATATAATAAAAACATACTGATAAATATATACTAAAGTTACATTAGGAATACTATTGTAACTGTAAACTGTACGCTTTTTGACACATAATAGAAATAATAACATATTTATTTCCCCCCTTCCCCGCCTCCTTCAGTTTTACTACTACATGTGGGTTCAAGGCGCGGCGCCTCCCAACAGCACGGAGAGGGAGGGTTACTGCGTGCGCTCCACGGTCCGTCTCTCCAAAGCTCTGTCTCCAGCCTTCGACCTGCAGGAGTACACCTCCAAAGATTATTCAACGTGGACAGAGTCCCGGTGGAAGTCCATCAAAGGACGTATATTCCTGGTGGCGAGTCATGAACTAGAGGTAAACTTTCCCTTCACTCTGCAGATTCAACCCGCTCTTGTGCTTTCATTCTGAAAAGTGTAGATTCCTGTATGGCTGTGAAATGTTTGGTTAGTAAAAATGTAAATTGAATGAAACTGATTTTAAAATAGGTCTGTTATTCTCATTAAAACACCCGTAAACATACACATAATACAATACTATTGGCCATTTTTGAGAGGAGCTACCTTCTAGGCAGCTATTGGTTTTTATTAATTTTAGCTTCCATCATACTGAATATCTTGACTTTTTGTGGGACTGTTTTTGAAGAATCTTCCTTGTTGGGATAGATGCATGATGGTGGAAAAAATGGCAACTCTTTTAATGCAACAATGACCAGATATACATTATCCTCCTCACGATACCCATGTTTACTTATTGTTTGGCTTCTGGCTTATATTTTCCCACAGTATTGTTTGTGATTGCACTGCTTTTCGCAGTCAGACTAAGCAGCGTTTCCAAAACAACAGCAATACAGAAACACTGTCAAGAAAAACAAAGCTGACAGTGATGGTTCGCCGATCTTGAATAAGGTTCAAGTCTTTGCAAGTTGATTTTCCCATCATACTGAAATGAAACAAAGCGCTCCACCTCTGTTCTCTCTGTCGAGTTGTTATTTAAAGCCACAATGTGTAGAATTTGTATGTAGTCGTAGCTACGGATGTCACGATTGCTGCCCATCGACTGCTAACGCCTCCCGTTAACTAACTCACCTCCTGCCGATTTCAACCCGGATTTGTTGTTCACAATGTAGCATTATCAGGGGGGAAAGGGTGCGTGCCCTGGACGTGTAAATGGTGAGTTCACTGCGTCCCAAACAGTTTCTATCGTCCATGAGACACCGTGTCCTGGCGCTACCTGAGGTAATGTAGAAAAACGAGTACCGTCTCATTTTACGAATTTTGGCATCGACTAGGTACCGAAGTTTTGGTTCTCGCGACATCCATATTAATAGCATCTTTCAAACTATAGTATATGTTTTTTTAATGAAAACTGGTGCATTTGTTTTTTCGGCCTGTTCATATCTTTGTTCCACGTCTCCTTGTAATTTCTGAGACTTCCACTGGGGGGCGCCACAGTCAGATGTTAAAATTCTACACATAGTGACTTTAAAGCTGCACTAATCTAATATTTTTTATTTTAACAAGGCTTAAAATGAGTGTGTGTAATGTGAGGTGTTTATTATGTTGGTCATCATGGACCATTTTTCCATCTTTCAGCTCATTGATTTGGACGTACAACTGTAAACCCGCTCAGCAGCAAACAGCAACAACAGCGATTAACTGGTGAACATAGAGGAACATTTAGCAGCTAAATAAATGGCTAAAAGGAGAGTAAATATTTGACTTTAGTTCATTAGATGAATAAAAAAACACAACTCCAAGCAAATGTTGCTGTTGCTCTGCGTCCTGCTGGATGTATAAATAGGCAACTAATTGCAGTATCGACATTATGAGGTGATAACATATCAAAGTTGCAGTGACGAGCTTCGTCAACTTCCCCCAAATGACCAAACAAATAAAAAAACGTGGAAAATGTACTTTACAAAATGTGCCTGAAAATCTGCAGAAATAATTCTAACAATTCTTCTGGGATGTTTGGAAAATCAACACGCAGTCCCACGGTTTGGTCCTTTTTTTTTGAGACCTAATTTTTCCTTTGTCTCCTCCAGATGTTGACGCTCGCCGTGGGTGTCGGCGTGCTGGTAGCATCCCTGCTGCTGACGTACATCATGAGCTCGAAGGCCGACATACTCTTCAGCTCGGGGAGGGAGCCCGCCAACGCCACCTACTGATCCTGACTGAGGCGACGCCGGCCCACGACCACTACTACTATTTCTACTACTTCTATCCCAACCAGACATGGACATGGTCTTTTTCTTTAAAATACACCACAAGTAGGTACACAGACAGGTTATACACAGCAGCAGAGTTTTTAGGTTTTTTTTTTGACGACGACTACTCCATGTTTATGGACTCACTCAGGTGAGGCGTGACATCAGGACTGGACCGGACTGGATTGGCCTGGATGGATCTGGACTCATCAAGGTCAGAAAACACTGGCCAGGCCCTGTCAGTGGAAAAGATGTTTATATTTCTTTTTGTTTTAGGTTTTTGTTTTCCCTTTTTAATGTCAAAGAATGTTTTGCTTACTATGTCCCGGGATAGGCACTAAACATTGAGCATTACTTGGAGCATGTGTGTCTGATTTGTGAATATGTAAATGTGACTGAGTGCGTGATTCGGTGTGTCGGGACATTACGAGTGTGTGTGTGTATGTGTGAACTTTGTATGAGGATTGCGATGGTATGTGCAATACTGTAGCTGTCTTCTCTGTCAATATAGTTAACTTATCAATCAGTTCTAATAAGAATGAAACCACTTTTTGTTTTGACTCAGTGAACTAGTAGGTAAATTTAAGGTTTTGCAAAATCTGGAAATGTGTGGTGAAGTATTTTGATAAGTTTTAGCTTCTGGGAGGTTGACAACAGTCCTAAATATTTATATTGCAGAGTCCCAGTACACATATAACTACACTTGTATGTAGTTGTAGACTCACTGCAATTTCACATATTGTGATATTTGTGTGGAGAAGAAGAATTTCCCATGGAGTCCGGCATGGCTGACACACTTTACTTCATATCGATCAGATGCCAATAAGCCGTCAGATCCAGTCAGAAAATCTTGTGTTTTGACACGTAAAATGCGCTGGTACTCTGGCTGTGCACTCTTTTTGGTTCATACCTTTTTAACAAGGTTTCTTTTAATGATAACTTCTGAAAAATTGTGTGTCAACACGCAAGAAGGTTTTAATTTTGTTGTAATGTAATGGCTGGAATCAATGACCAATTGTGATGCCTTGATGAAGAAATAAACATTGCTTCTTTTCCAGTTTTTTCTTTCATTGCCAACAGACTGCTGAAATTGAATTGATGTTTTAGCCTAAATAGCTTCCTTATAATTGTTATAATTGAAGGGTGTATGGACTGGAATCAATTTCAGGTCAATTGCTGCATTTAAAATGTTACTTAAGCGCAAAAGTATTAGCATCAAAATATACTTAACGTATCAGAAGTAAAAGCATTCTGCACAACGGGCCATTTCAGAATAATATATGTTGTATGAATAAATTATAATTATTGATGCATTAATGTGTTCATCACTTTAATGTTGTAGTTGGTAAAGGATATATATATACAGTATATACTATATATACTTCCGGGTAGATTGTGAATTCCACCAAGGGATCAATGAAGTTGCTCTTAACCTATAATACATGATAAGTAATTTGTTGATTTATCTTTTGTGTTATTAATCTGAATCTTCAAAGTAAAGAAAGCTGACTGAGTAAAAAGTACAATATTTGCCTCATAATTGTACTTAAAGTACTTGAGAATATGTACTTAGTTACTGTCCACCATTGACTGGAATAGTCGTACTCAAAAATCACAAAAAAATATAATCAAGCGAATACTTTGGCCTCAGTGAGCTTTTTATTTAAGAATGATATCCTCCTTTTAGAGAAGAGGCTCGTCCACAGGGTGTGATGGGCAGAAATAATAATACAAGAAATAACGAGACAAATTAAGACACTTTTCATCTGAAATCATCTCGATTATTATTTCTCATTTGCCAAAATGTGTCAGCATTAGACCTAAAAAGGTAAGGTGAGCACAAAGTTTTGGGATTCGTGTTTTTTTGCCACGATCACAGTTCATATGTTTTCACTTTAGTACGGCAGCTGAGTCACGCAGAGAAAGCCCAATTGTCTCGCTTTGGATACACGACTCCACTGGTTCTCAGCCTTTTGACCCCTTAAACAGAGGACGTCAATGAGTTGTGAGCGGCTCATCCGATACATTTTCAACTCTTGGAGGCTTAAAGAGGAGGAAATATCCAGTATTTCACAAACATGCAACGGTTAGATAAAAGTCAGAAGATCTATATAACTTTGTGGAGAAGAACTGCAGTATGTTTTTATCCTGCTAATCATCCTGTGACTGCTCCCATTTATCTCGTGACGCCTTGGTGGTGTCTTAATAATACTTAATAACATTCATTTCTTCTTTATTTTGAATCTAAAAGGTGTTTTTCTAGAGGTTGTTGAGGTCTCTTGGTTTGTTCTTACAGTGAGAAATCAGTCTGATTATACAGATCAATATTCAAGTCAAGTACATTTTATTTATAAAGCCAAAAATCACAATTCTCCCTCAGACATGCCAGATGTGTCTTATATACAGAATAGACAAGTAGCAATTGTGGAATTAATATTTTGTATTGTGGAAAGACAGTTTTTTACATTTTCAAGTTGTAAAATTGTCCCTTATATAATATTATACAATACAAGGATTCTGCTACATGGGAAAAGCTAAAAGAGCAACCAAATATGCTTTGTGTTGGAAATAAAAGCTGCCCTGGAGGAATGACCGCGGGTACTTCCGTAATCTCGTGCCACATGGCAGCAGGGTGAACAGGCTGGGGATGTTCTGGGCAGCTTTAATCACCCGCTGCAGAGCCCTGCTGTCCTGGGCCATGCAAGTGTGTAATGTTTATGCCTCTGTAAAAGTTAACAAAAACTTGGCAGGATCATTTGTGCGGGGTGCATCCTCTCCTTTTTTCTAAAATCAAAGATCAGTTCCTTGATTTTGCTTAAATTGAGCAGCAGGTTGTTCTCTGAGCACCACTCTGCAAGGAAGATGATTTCATCTCCATATGAAGGTTCATCGAGGTTTGTAATCCGGCCGTGTCATCCGCACACGTTATTGAAACATGATCATGTACAAAAAAAATAAAATAATATCTTAGTGAAACTTACAGGCACTCTGAAAGCCAGTATATGAACAAGATAGTAAGATTTAACCATCTGAAAAAAAAGACCTTTAATCTAATTTCTGTAACCCATAAAAACAACGTTGTTAAAAGCTACATATAATTTAGCATACTTGAGTTAAATATTTTTGCTTCCTATATAATTTGACACCAAATCATGGAATAAACCATCCAATCCTATCAAACAAATGGGAGTTTTACAAGAAAAGCATTAAACAAATGCTTTTTTTCCTCAGATCTTTCTTTGACAAGTGAGGGCAGAACGTGCTTTTTAATTTGTTACTTGGGTTCGGAGAGATGTTCTTATACCTAATTGTCTTTAAATGCTGCTCTGGGCACATAAATGTGTCTTTACAGCTCCACAAAGGGCAGACTGTACATAAAGAAGAAGAAAAAAAAACATTTGATGATGATTTTGGAGGATAATTCCCATCAGCAGCTCCATTAACTGTTCCTCCGTTTTATGAGCCACTTACTTTGTGACATTATAACGTCCACTTCTTCTCACTGAGTGCACACACACACACACACACACACACACACACGCACGCAGAGGATGATCACCGTGTGCGGTGATGGACGTGTTGTGGCTGAACCACACTGTTTCACAGGCCCTGTCCCCCCCCAGGGGAAAACAGAGGAGGGGCCAAAGTGGAGCGGAGGCGGGGCGCGCGGTGCTACGGCTGAGTGGAAAGAAAGTGGAAAGTGAGAAAATACCTGAATGGACAATCTGGAATAAGTAAGTCGTATTTTTGTGTGGAAAATGTCTTTTTTTTTTTTTTTTTTTTTCTATAAATGCTGCTGCTGGTGGGTTTGGGTGCATGTGCGCCGCGTTAACGCAGGCGGAGAGGGGAGGACTTGGGGCGCCGGAGATCTCCGGTTTCCCCAAACAATAGTCGACAGGACGCGATGGTCGCCTTATTTTATTTTATTTTTTGTTGGGGGAAACCGCAGGGAAGTTTAGGACCCTCGTCGTCCCCATTGTTGTGCTCACCGAGGCCACGTAGCTCCGTGGGGCGGTTTTAAACGTGGGAGGAAGAGTGTTGTGTTTATGAATGTTACCAGAGGATTACAACAAAAAAAAAAAAAAACGGGGAGATGCGCGTGGAGGGAATAACCGCGTCCAGTTTGATTGTAGGCCGATGGTTTTTGGATTTTTGAGTACGTCCATTCATTTGCAGTGAGGGCGTCCCGTCTGGAGAAGCAAAGGCGGAAGAAAGCGAACGAGCATTTTTGGATAATTTGGCATCAGGACGCGACCAGTGGGGCCTGGGAGTCTCCCATTGTCCTGCCGCACTACAACACCCTCCTTTTTTTTTTTTTTTACATTTTGTAGGTCGCACAACTCTTTTCTATTCGCTGCTTCCTCACAGTAAGTTAGCCTTTTGTTCATGTGGAATATTGTTGAATTATTGATGCGGCTTTGACTCTTGATCCACGTTACCACATCCACTGGTGCGAAGCTACAAAATGTGTCTTAATGGCTTTCGCGTTGTTGCGCCGATTTAAATGTTGAAATTCAAAGTGAAAGTGTAATGTTGGTGCAGGAGCAACAGGCCCTGGTTCCCTCAGCTGCAGTGAGAGCTTCATGTACCGGCTGGATTCACAAGTTCTTTATTTTACAGTGAACATGAGAGTTGTGCGCTTACTTATTAACTACTGCTGTGAAAACGTGACACAAACTATCACAGTGTGACTATAAACTGCTTCCAGTGGGAATGCTGTAGTGATAAAACAGCACACACACACATCCTCGAGTATCAAAGAGTCTCAGGTATTTTACAGTAATATCACAGTACAGTAAGTACTAGTTCAGTATGAAGGTGTTGTTGAGTATCTCTGTGAATGTTGAGTAAATGCACATCTATAGCCTCATATGGTCCAGTAGGGCAGTAAACTAACTAACTTTATTTTCTGTTTAGTCATTAAGTCAATGCAATATCAAGAAATAGTGAGAAGTTCCTCCAATCTGAGTCTAAGGTGGCTTGTTTCGTCTTAAACCCAAAATATAAAATGGATAAAATGGTTTGTCTGTGGTTTGGTTTTTAGTTCATTGACAAAGAAAACAATCATAAAGTCCTGAACAACAAAATGTTATTTGGATGAAAGCGGGTATTCAATGTCTGACTTAAGAAGTAGTAGAACATAGGAACTAAAAGCTTTTTTAAATGATATTGTAATCCAACAGTTGTAACATTTTATCCAGGAAGCAGAAAATGATAAACATCTGTAATGACGTCTTGTTGTCAAACATTGTTGAAGGTGCAAACGAGGTTTATGAAATGTCAGATGTGTGAAAGATGTCTGTCAACAGCTGCAAAACGGTCAATTTCCAACGATGTGACACAGAGAAAAGCAAATCATCACATCGGAGAATCTCCATAATCTGACCAATATGAAAAGTTATCGCCGTTCTCTTTTTGTGAGCTGATGCCCGTGCTGACGGTGTGTGTGTGGTTTCCAATGGGTAGAAAATAGTAAGGCTGCTATTAACGATAATGTTCCCTATCGATTTAAATAAATAATAATAGATTAATTGATTAACCGTTTGCTCTATAAAATGTCCATCCCAGTTTCTCACAGTCCAAGGTGATGTCTTATAAATGTGTTGTTCTGTCAGTCCAAAACCCAAAGATGTTCAGTTTAATTTGATATAAAACGGAGAACAGCAGGAAATCTTCCCGTTTGAGAGGCTGGAAAAAAGCCCTTTCTGCCAACTTCACATAAAAAATGACTTCAACTATTCATCGATTCTCGAAGAAGCTGCCGATTATTCTTCTGCCGATCGAGTGATCGATTAGTTGACTTATTGTTGCAGCTTTCGTAAAGCAGTCCCAGATGAAAACGATTGTCTGTTACATCTGTGGATCTTCTACATGAAAGGCATGTTGTTGTTGTGTTTTTCAAAGGTCATTTTTAAATGCTTTGAGAACCGCAAATTAGATGGTGCTCTGCGGCAGATACTACACAAACGACATGGCTATAGAGGGTAATGGTGATGGTCTGGGTGAACTGACCCGTAAACATGTTTGTGTAACTGGATTTATTATGAACGATATATACGCCCCCATACTGTCTAATGGGCCGGAGTCCTGTATCTGTATCTGGACCACATCTCTCTGAACTCAGCTCATCGAGCCGCTTCCTGTCTCCTCAATACTTTGTTTGGATATGAAGACAGATTGTGTGCAGGGGTCTCGTTGAATCACAGCGCTGAGCAGAGGACAGGCCTGTTGATCCAACCATATCCGGTTAGATTTGGACACACACACACACACACACACACCTGCTCCGGCTTGCTGGCCATGTGTGCATGATGGCTGACAGTAGCAGTTGTCTTTTTTCGCTGGCTTTACTGATGTCGTCGCAGGCAGCAGTGGGTGGTGGTCAGCCGTGTGTGTGTGTGTGTGTGTGTGTGTGTGTGTGTGTGTGT
>CALSBV010009973.1:10703982-10726493 GCA_943590825.1 Bovichtus diacanthus
GGTACAGTGATGAGCCTCTTCCCCTGCTCGACCCTGGGTGTGTGCACGCTTATTTTCACAGTTGGCATATCAGGCCTCAAATGGCTGTTGAATGGAGCTGGTCATTTCGGAGATGGCCCAGATTGCTTTTCCACCCTGACAGCTGCTGTCTCGGTGCCAGCGGCTGGAAATGTTTGATGACAGCTTGATTTCTTTATGCCTTTGGGAAAACAAAGGCTGTGAAATCCTACATCTGCTTCTTTTAAACATAGTGTGACACGAGCTACACGTTTACGGTTAAATTCCTGATTAATTTTCGTTGCTGAATCACATTTTCAAGGCAAGTTGAGTTTACTTGTATGGCACATTCTTCGAAGCACTTCAGAGTGCTTTAGATAATGCACAGGAGGCATTAGATTAGCAATAAAGGCATTAACCAAATAAAGGGATATAAATCATTTTTGAAAATAAATTAGATGAAGCTTTAATATTTGGGAATATTCATTTCTAAGATAAAATCTCGATTGCGGCAAAGTATCGTTTGGCATTTTTTTAATTCTGGTGTCAGTGCAATACCTTAAGTTTTTAGTATTGATACCAAAACAATCTTTTTTGAAAAGTATAAATCTTTTTTTCTAGAAAGCCGCTTTTATCTGAAAAAAAGAAACTTCTTATAAAAATGCATCCACGTTAAATTGCGTCTGCAGCCAAATAAGAACTTTGTTTGAATAAAAATAGACTCTAAACTTTCTGGGAAATGCATAAAGGGAAGAAGTTTCCATTCCACGTTTATACAAATGTTGCATATCTTTGGTCTTTAAGGCTGATTCTGAATTTGACTGTTTTTAGACAACAAGCTAAATAAATGCAACACCAGCAGCACTAGAATTAATTACATAACCGGCACCAGGCCATAGTGTATGCAGAGAAATAACATTTGCTTAAGAGATATAATTGAAAAGATGAATACATTTTGGATTAGATTCTCTTCTAGTTGAGTTTTGGTTGGTGACTAGTCAAACATTTGTTGGTGGAGGACTTTGGACTCATAACTGGCTAAACGGCCATTTCTAGAGGAGATCTATGTGCTTATAATAAAGAAACATCAGTTCAGCTTCTATAGAAGACAGTTATCTTGGCTATCGGCTAGTGATAGATATTAAACAGCTTTATAGTCCCTCTGGCCCAAGCCAAAGAAACGTCTAACTGTGGCACTTTTAGGCACGAAGCCCAACATCATTACTGTTTAATCTCAGACCACACACCTACACAGACGACTGAACCGGCCTGTTGTTGGCACCTCTTAAATGCAGCCCAGGGTGGAGTGAACAAGGGTCATTTTCTTTTTTTAGAAGTCAGACTTTGACTTTGAGGCAGGGTTGTGAGAAATGAATGAGTTGTGAAGCCAAAAAAAAAAAAAAAAAAAAAATCCAGAAACAACCTTAGGAGTCAAACCATCGTCTGTTTTAACGATGGCTGCTGAGCCGGAAGGAATAAAATCCAGACAATCTCAAACTGTCAGGTTGGGATTTTAAAGAAATGTCTGCCACTTGTGTTCAGATGGACCTTTTTATACTTTAATTTAACTTTGATGCTGTGGACTGAAGTGGATGAGCAGAGTCCTGGTGCCGCTCACTAAGTAGGCCATAGGAAACCATATCCATCCCAACACTGGACCACGCCCCTGCACATCAAGTGCTCCGTCATATTCTCGCTTACAGTCTGAGAGAAAGACAGACAGACTCGTGTCCTCTAAAACTCACTCATTAACACGTTGTGTATATATATAAAGCAAGTCGCTGTTTTTACGTGGAGTTATGTGCTGGTTGTTTCTTCTATCCTTATTTAAAGTGGAAAATAGATGTTTTTAGGCCAGTTTCTGTAGCGATTAAACGGATGAAAAAACAATCTAATTTGTTAATTGCGAGGTGGATTTTGTTACCTTTTGGACAGAGACAGGCTAGCCGTTTCCCCTTGTTGCCAGTCCTTATGCTAAGCTAAGCTAATCCACTGCTGGTTTCAGCTACATATTCACTGTGAGACATGAACGTGTCATCGATGTTCTCACCTCCAGTTTGTAACAAACTCTTTCTGTTAGAAATGTGTCTCAAAGTCCAGATAAGGTCAGGTTTTTTATTTATTTATTTAGACTTGACAAAGCTCCTCCAGAACTGTTTCCATAGGCTGAGTTATACTAATTATGGTTAATAAACAGATATCAGTTTAAAATTTGTGTAGAATTGATCTGAGAAGAGCTGCAATAACAGCCAACGACATATAAGCAACCAAATCGGCCTAAAATCCAGCCTGGAAGCCCAGAATCTTTTAAAATGTATCATTCATGACTCAAATATATCATAACATCATATTTCCAAAAACTGATGTGCCAAAAAAAAGTAAATATGACAGTTTCTGATATAGATTTTTGGTCATATATCATCCTGCCCTGGTAGGATATGCGAGGCTAGAGTTACAAACCAGTTCCTTTGCTCTATTCAAGCTTTTGTCTCTTTTGAAAGACTTGAGGTTTCATGTAGACTCCACTTTAACCACCTTTTCATACCATTTGTGTCTCATTACGTGGACAGCGGGTCAAACGGAGGTGTCGTGACGTCATGTTGGCATGATAGCAGAAAGGTCGGCGCTGAAAGTTGATGTCAGTGCGTCAGAATGAAAACAGGAGGAACCTTTTTGTGAATCACTAATCACTGATGACAGCATTCGTTCAGAGACAAATCCACCGTTAAACCTGCAGAGATCCACATTTCCATACAAGTCCAGAACACAATGCAGCAAGAAATGCAAGTTTCTTGTCCTTAAATCAATATTTGCACAATCAGTCAACACATACTATTCAAAGCGTTGTCATAAATTTGGATTTACTGTTCATACAGACACAATTCAATGCTCACCATATATTTGTATTGGGACAAAATTCTCACCTCAATCATATCACGACTTCCAGTTTTCTGTTAGATACTTGAGAATAAACTTTATCTTTAGAAAATGATGTATTTACTAATCACAATATAGTATTCTGAGTCAGGGCGATGATCAGGGTTCACCCTGATTTATTGATAATAATCTGCCGAATATTTTCTTTATTGTTTGGTCTATAAAGCAGTGAAAAAGGCCCATCACAATTTTCGTAAAGCCCCAAACCCAAAGATATTTAATTAAGTGCGATCATTGAGGATAACTGGGTAACCTTTCTGAGTAAAACCTGAAGAATTTCTTTCAACTTTACCCGTCATGAGACGTATCGCAGAGCATGACGATAAATATTTATTTATGACCCTTCTTCTGTATCTCAAACGTGCATGACATCTACTGTATTCATGGTCCCCATTTGGGCCCTGCATTACATTACATTACAGTTCATTCAGCGGACGCTTTTGTCCAAAGAGACTTACAATAAGTGCAAACAATCACGAGGATACGACTCTAAACAGAGAGAATCTTTCAAGTACATCAGCTTCAAACAGGCGAAATCATACAAGTGCAGAACAAAAGCTTCAAATAAGCCAAACCAGAGTAAATGCAACAAAGAGAAACAATAGAATAAAAATTCAACCGTTAGCTTCAAATAAGCCAACCAAGTGCAAAAGTACAACACATTTATTTATTAAATTATTTTTATTGGCCGAAGTGCAGTCCAAACAGGTGGGTTTTCAGTCTGCGGCGGAAGGTGTGAAGCTGCGTGGCTTTGGCTATGTTTGCTATACTGAATGACAACCATAGCTGCAGTGACAGATATGTGAAAGTCATCATGACTCAGTATCTACTGTGTGATTGTGTGATCATCAGAGATACACCACAGTAAGTCAGCTGCTGTGATCTGAGTTTGAAAACGACTCTTGCCGTGTAATTGTGTTGAAATATGGACAGCATTACTGTAATTGGTTAATTGTTATTTTTCCGCTGTGACGGGTAAACATTGAGGCCAAGTGATGAATTCAGATTGTTATTTTGGGCCAACTTTTCTCTGTCTGGGACGGCAAGTTCCAGCTAAACTTCCACAGCCATTAGATGAAAACACTGTTTAGATTTAGTTTCTTGCCGGTCTAAAACTATGTGGTTTGTCTGGGAATCTGCGAGTGCTCTCCCTCAGCAATATTTCCTACTTTACTCCACTTAAATCTGCTTTTTCATGTGAATCTGCAGCAACGATCTTAAGGACAGATCTTGGCTCTTGGCGTTCTTTTAAAGTGCTTTTTCAGTGTAACTGTACAACTGTGCGTGACATTCAGAGCGCAGATTCCTCTCTGTTGCAGAGATATATCATGTGGTCAGCATGAATCAGTTTACTGCACTTTATATGGCATAAAAGCGCAGCACGACTCTGTATATAAGATGCTCATTCTTCTGCCATTACTTAAGATAAAAGCTTATGATGATACACCAGGAAAAGGCTGTTACTCATTTGAGTTTTGTGGTTTGGGAATAGGCATGTTGAGGTTTTTCTCATGACTGCAGGGATCCAAAATCTTCTCCAGTCTGGTAAGACTTAGTGGGTTTACTGGGACTGGATGAGGGGTGCTTTGTCCTTTTAGACAAAATCTGAGTGAAAGATTGTTTAAATAGAAATTTAAAAAAAGGAGTATGATGAGGACAAACTCACCGAAATCCCACAGACAGATTTGTCGTCGCAGAGTATTGGGCTTGAAGGGAAGTGGGTTTTAAACACAATGGCGTTGACGGAGCAGAAAACCACATTAAGTTAGATCAGGACCCCGTAAGACAGTGACGGCAGCTAACGTCCTTCTCCATTTCCCACAGTGGTCCAATCAAAGCCGGCGAGCGTCCCCCGCCCTCTATCAATTAACCGGCATATGACAGTCCAGCATCCGTCATGCCAACACTTTTATTTTGGCGATTTTTTTCCCCCCGGCAGCGTGGAGAACACAGTGGCAGAGGGCGGCGTAAGGTCAGGTTTCCAAGGCAACTGTCAACCTCCAATCCCCTCCAGCTGAACACCCTCTTTCATCGCCATGGCAGCGGAGAGGCCCTGTTTCCCAGGGGACGAGGGGAGTGCGGGAGGGAATGTGAGACGGCGAGAGCGAGGGAGAGGGCAAACAAGTTTTGTGAAAACACAGTAATCCAATATGGCCGCCATTGTGTCCGAGCTAACGGCGGCTAAAGCTCACTTCTTGGTGAGAGGAGATACAGACGCGTGATGATTAACCTCGGCTGAGACCCGTAAGACGAAGTGATATAAGAAGACAGAGTAAACTGAGGCTTCAGTTCAGTGGGTTAATGTGTGTCACAGCGCTCTGGGTGAGAGGTTCCATTGTTGAGCCAACATACCTGGACTCTTGATTTAAAGGGTCATTTTGCATCACATTTGTACAATTAAGCTGACCGATGTTTGACTGATACGCCCTCCTGAAACCTGACACCCATCTTGATAGTCTTTGAGAGACTTTTTTTTCCGTGAGGTGAAACAATTGGCCGATTTTGGAATGTTTTTAAAGGACAAAAGCCGGACATTCGCTCGTTCCTGCTCCTCCAATGTGAGGATATGCTGCTTTTCTCTGTTTTACATAGTTGTAAATTGAATATATTTGGGTTTTTTAGCAAAAATAGCAATTTTAAGATTTTTTTAAAAATAGTTTTTACATTTTACAGACAAAAACTATCAGTTAAATTGAGGAAACAGGTGAAAAATCAATCAATATTAATAACAAACGTTACTTTCAAGCCAAATGTAAACGCGGACTAAAGACATTCAAGTTGTGTGGGGAAAAAACTGTGGCATACAATTACGCTTATAAAAAAACCCCAAAAAAAACATCACCTACAATCAAATAAACTATCACATGGATGGTGCATGACATGACATGACTGGACAATATCTAGTAAAAGGCCGGCATCAGTCCAGTATTTTTGAAAAGCTAACATTGGTTTGGCCCTAAAACGGTGTTTACAATTGGTAAACATTTGGTTAAACATAAATCAGTCACTTAAAGGAGCCCTATGGAGTTTTCAAGTAAACAAACAAAACGTATGTTTACATTCAGATTTACTCACCAAATGTTGAAAGCATTTCCTTCCTCATAAAACATATGCAAAGTCACTTTTGTTTTTTATACAGTATTCTAAATCCAGCATTGTTTACCAGCATACGTCTTCTTCTTCCCTTCATTCACTGGCACGTTGAACCATATCGTAAAAGTTTCATAGTCAAGATTACTTAACTTATTAAACCGTTCCTGAATGTAGTGTTTGATTGCCAGATATGAAGGCAGTGTTGTGTATCTTGTATATTACACCGAGCCTGTAAAGCATTATGTAAAGTGGAAGTTCAGAATGGACCCGGGGGAGCTTAAAGTGTATCCGTCTACATGGTCTGGTGTGATGACTGTAAACAGGAAGTCCACCAAGAAGGGCTCGAAACATCAACCATCCTCTGTATTGCTTTAGTGATGTCACCTAAAATGTATAACTCACGACTGATGAGTCCGTTTCATGCATCATAATCCAGAGCAGGTAACACGTGTTCAGCTGTGTGATGCTCAGCAGATACTGATGTATCACTCTCTCTCTGCCCGTCTCTTCCAGATCACAGCCACCTCAGCTCTCCCCTGCTGAGACTCTCCTACCCACCGTCCTCTCCCACCCCTTTTCTCCTCCTCTCCGCAGCCTCCCCCGCTCTCCCGCTTCCCTTCTCCTGCTCCCTCCTCATCGACCTCCAAGATAGATTCCCTCAGGAGCAAGGTTGACCTGCTCAAGCTGCCCCTGGCTCTCACCACCAAGTCCATTTCTGAGCGCAAGAGCCAGCTGGGAGGAGTCGCAGAGCAGCGCGGCACGGGCGGAGGAAGAGGGGGCGGGGCTCGTACAGCCCGCTCACCGCCGACCCGAGACATGGACAACGAGTCGCAGTACTCGGGCTACTCATACAAGTCCTCCCACTCCCGAAGCTCCCGCAAGCACAGGTGGGTTTAATACAGGTCACACAGATGGCATCATTTTAACAGCGTCTTTCTCTTGCTGGTATTTTACCAACAACCACTTAATTTATTCAAGTTCTTTCAGTACTGGAGACCATTATATGTACTATTTCACTCTGCACAGACTCTGCACGGTTTATCTCATTACCAACACGTATCATTCTCTAACTCTTGACTTCTAAACTCCATTTTCTGAGTTCCTGGTGTTGGTACCTTTTTATGCTTGATGTAGTACAGAAGTCCACAGTATGTCACCAAATATACATTTTGAAGTACCTACATCCACAAATATATCTGGAGCCACAATGAGAATGAAACTTTTTCCAGCCGTTAAACTATTAGCATTTCTAACCTGTTAATTGAATAAATTGTTCAGGTTTTCAGTGCTCCATAAAAATCCTTTTGTGTTTTTCCAACCAATTTTTCTAAATAAATGTATAAATAAAACCCAGTGCCTGTACAAAGAAAACCATGTATCCCCACGTTTGGCAATTCTTTTGCCACATTTTATTTTTTATATAAACTGAAGGTGTTTGTAATCCTTTGAGATAATTCTGCTACTTCCCCAAGTGAAATCGCCTATTTTAGAATCCACTGGGTTTGCTGGAAAAAACTGAAACATGGCAGGTTTTCTTAGCGCATGAGAAGTTGTTATTTACGAGACACATGGCAGCAACAAAATGTAGGCTAAAAGTAAAGGAACCAAGTACTTTTTGGAAATCCCAGAAAAAAAACGACTTAAAATCTCACTGTTGGTTAATCGAAATGCTGCATCAGAACATCTTTCAAATGCAGCGTAAAAGCGAGTAAGTCCAGTACACGTCCAGTAACCCTGAGTGTCGCTGTGTGTTTGTCTTCCAGGGATCGGAGGGATCGCCACCGCTCTAAGAGCCGAGACAGCAGCAGTCGCGGAGACAAATCGGTCACCATCCAGACTCCCGGAGAGCCGCTGCTGGATGCAGAGTCGACCCGCGGAGATGAGAGGGTCAGTCGTGCCGCTTTCTACACACGAGTGTCTATTTTAAAGCCACACGCTGGTATTTGTTGAAACTACAACGGTTGTTCCAAAGGCGTTCGTTTTGTTTGGCACTTCCTTTACCAACTAGAAAACTAGTATTTAAATATCATTAACTGTCCTATGAAAGATTGACTGTGGTATGATCCCGTTCACAGAATATACATGTCCTTTTCAGTCACTGACTTTCAATCCATGTCTGTCTTGTCACTTGGGTAAGAGCAGGTGTTGTCTGCTGGCGTGAGACGTATTATGTTAAGTTAAAAGGCATGTGTTGATTAAAGGGACTGAGGATGTTTGTTTCTTCCTATATGAAGTGAAGAGGCGTCTTTCTTTAAATAGCATAGAGGCTTAACCGACCTGTCACGCTTCCTGGCTCTCGTGCTGCCGCACAAATGGCCACACAGATACAGAGGTGTTGATTTATTATATAACTTCCCAGAATATTTGAACTTTTCCAGGAATTTTGACAGAGTTTAGGGACTTAAAATGTCGGAAATGATGCTTCTATATTTGCTCAGACTCTCCTTCCCTCCCAAATACGCTTTTCATAAAAACATCTTGGGTTTCTTCCTTGATGCAGAACAGATTCTCACTAGTTGTTTGATTAATTACTTATGTTTAGGTCTGGTTAATTATTTTCATTCTATTATCTGGTAAAAAAAGACCAAACATATTTTGGTAAAACCTGCAGAAAAGCTCTGAGTATTTCTTACTTTTCGAGTCCTTGGATTCAGCATTAGAAGATATTTCGTAGGTTTTATAGACTGTGTAAATGAACCTTAAACTCACATTAATCTTGATCTTTCTCTCTGTCTGACAGGATGATAACTGGGGTGAGACCACCACGGTCGTCACCGGCACCTCAGAACACAGCATCTCTAACGAGGACCTGACCCGCGTCACCAAAGATTTGGAGGAGTCGACTCCGCTGGAGTGCAAGCGCTTCGTCGGCCCGGCTCTGGGAGGCTGCCTGAGCTTCTTCGCCCTGGTCACGCCTTTAGCCTTCCTCATCCTGCCGCAGGTCCTGTGGCGTGACGCCCTCGAGCCCTGCGACACGCCCTGCGAAGGCCTCTACGTCTCTCTGGCCTTCAAGCTCCTAGTACTGCTCATCTCCTCCTGGGCGCTGTTCCTCCGGCCTCCTCGCGCCACACTCCCACGCTTCTTTGTCTTCCGCTGCCTGCTGATGGTGCTGGTGTTCCTGTTCGTAGCGTCGTACTGGTTGTTCTACGGCGTGCGGGTGCTGGAGCCCAGGGAGAGGGACTACAGGGGGATCGTGGAGTACGCTGCCTCGCTTGTGGACGCACTGCTCTTTATACAGTACCTGGCTCTGGTGCTGCTGGAGGTCCGACACCTGCAGCCGGCCTTTTGCCTCAAGGTGGTCCGGAGCACAGACGGGGCCAGCAAGTTCTACAACGTGGGCCACCTCAGGTTAGTGACGCAGTGGCAAACATATTTATTAATTAATTTAATTTATTAATTAATTAACGTTTTTTGTTCTTGAAACTTTCGTTACTGAACAAAGATGAGAAAAAGAAGTACATTTATAAAATGTTTATATACATATTGGACAAAATAAGATCAGACTACACTCTCGCTTTGACACCAAAAGACCATCGTTTTGGTTGTGTTTAGAATTCTACGTTATTATAGCATCTTGCTAAATTTCTGTAGGCACACGTTTTTGTTTGTAGAGACAGGATACGATCCCGTGTATCAAAAATAGGTCTTTCCTTTAATGCAATCAGCTTCACTTAGCTGCTGTGACTGCATTAACTCTCTGCTCCTCAGTGCAATGTAGATAGTTTCCCTTTGCTGGAGTCCTACTGTGTTATCTGGCAATTTAAACAAACACAGTAATATGAGAATATGCTGCTGAATATGAGCAAAAGACTTAAATAGTGGCCCTCTTCAAGTCAGGCCCTCAAGATCAAAAAATAAAGTATGACCCATTTTAAGGCCTGTTTTATGTTCATTGATAATTATATTAATAGTGCATTTTTCCAAACAAATTCTAAATAAAATGTGCAATTGCTAGTTGACGCACAGTAAGACTGGAGCTTTGCTTTGCTTCTGGGGTCCTGGAGCAATGGCCTTGATAAAGTAAATAATAATTTGAGGCGTAATATTATAGATCTACAGGTGTATTTGCTTTGAAAACCGTCAAATCAAACCTCAAATGCATTGTTATAAACTGGGTTTTCAAATCTGTTTATGCATTTGACTTCTTTTCAACCGTAAGTACAACGTCTGATCAGAAGATATTCCTGTTTTAATTCACCGTCTGCTTAGAAGAATATATAAATGGTGGTGCTATTGACTGTTATTGTCATGTATGTGTACCGTTTATTTCCTGGCCTGGTGCAGCCAGCAGCTGATGGTAGACCTGTACTTACTGTGACACTGATGATTGACGCGCTGTGTTTCAGTATCCAGCGGGCAGCTGTCTGGGTGTTGGACCGTTATTACAGCGACTTCTCCGTCTTCAACCCTGCGCTGCTCAACCTGCCCAAGTCCATCCTGTCCAAGAAAATGACCGGCTTCAAGGTTTACTCCCTGGACGGTAAATACAGCCTCATGGCGCCTCTGACGCCTGTTTTCTAATCCACGACTCTGGCTTTCGTCTCCATTGTCAGGTGTTGGTCACAACCAGTTGACACGTTCAACGACATGTACTGAGGTTAAACCTTAAAGCAGCCGAGGGTCTTTTGTGACTATTTTCTTTCCGTGTTATTCTACTCTTTTACTCACTTGAAGATAAACATCAACTAAATACCTGAAATGCTAATCTGCTAATCCCCCTCCCTCTGTGTGTGTTGTCTTGTAGAAAGCACCACCAATAACTCATCGGGCCAGTCCCGGGCCATGATAGCAGCTGCTGCCCGCAGGAGAGACAACTCCCACAACGAGTTCTACTACGAGGAGGCCGAGATGGACCGCAGGGTCCGGAAACGCAAGGCCAGGTCAGATAGATTCTCCTCACTTACAGATACATGGTGTGAGCTACATGTTTGAAATGAAAATCTAATCCGAAAGCAGGGAATTCACTGTGACTCCTCCCCAAGAATTGCAGGCCTGTCCCGCGTCGAGCAATCACGTGTCGGGAGAGAGTTTAGAGATTTGGTCCAAATTATTCCCGGAGCTCGCAGATTTAAGGCAACAAAGTTTAAACATAAGACTGACTGGTGCCACTTCATCAGAGTCAAACAGTCCACAAACTCACATTCTCTTGAATAACCTCCGCTAATTACGAACGAATTCAGCAGAGGCTGGAAATATAAGGAGAGGACAATAAGCTGCATGTAGGCAGGGTTCAAAAGTATACAATTATAAAAAGATTAAGTATATAATTAGCTAGTTATGACTTAACATCAGAAACCACGTCCATTCAAATGTATCTATAATATAAGAACAGTAAATGACTTGTATCAAAACGATTTTAAATGAGTCCATTTAATTTCTTAAATACCACGGCCCTGAAGAGGAACTCCTCTGTGAGGTGGGATTGGCTGAGCAGCCGACACGAGGCGGATGATGAGATGCCTCCATGTTGTCTGTGTGTGGAGAGAGGGCAACACGTGACTCAAGTGTTCGTGGTTAGGATGAACACTCGCCATAAGAGCTGACTCTATAATGGTGCTTTTTCTCAACCCTCTAGGTTGGTCGTGGCGGTGGAAGAGGCCTTCACACACATCAAGCGTCTCCATGAAGACGAAGTCGCATCGTCCCCCAAACACCCGAGGGAGGTGATGGATCCTCGGGAGGCGGCTCAAGCCATCTTCGCCCCAATGGCCCGAGCTATGCAGAAATACCTGCGAACCACCCGGCAGCAAGCCTTCCACAGCATGGAGAGCATCCTCACACACCTGCAGTTCTGCATCACACACAACATGACGCCCAAGGTAAAAAGATGAGGATCACTGTGGCCAACAAAAACCTTTGTTGCACTCTGCGTACACGCTGGTGCACACACACGTTAACATATGCTGGGTTTTTGTGGCTTGTTGTGATGTTCTTTTAGATTCTTTAAATGGGACTTTTTGTTTTGCAAAATAACATTTAATAAAAAAGGAATTCAGTATTTCGCCACTGAAACTTTATTGATAGAGCTTCGAAACAGTCGCACAGTTAAATTACTGAAGGAAATGCGAAAAGATTTTTGCAAAATATTTTCCGGTGGCCGGTGCTAATTTTCTTCTGCCGTTAAGAGTCTGGACTCATGGCCTCAGCATTTCTCACATCTTTATCACAGCCCTTACATAAACATTTAGGTTACTAAAGATGTACACAGATTGTACTGTGCGCTACAATTTCTCAAAAGTTCTTGTGACTAAAATAATTTCTATACACATCTCACATTATTAAATTGCATTCCCTGTTGGTGTAATCTGTAAGGAATCGATGACCAAGCTGTCATATATCATTACAATATATTTCTTTCTACTTTTTAACCCATTTGTGACCAAAGACTATATTTTGCATGATAAGAAAAAATTCCACAAACATTTTTTTCTGATTAGTCTTGAAATCTTAAGTATCTTAACTGTGGTTATTAAACGTCTTCCACATGAAATATTGTTTTGATATTCAACTTGTTATGAGATTATAGATAACAAATACTTGATTGTGCTCCTTGTGGTTTCTGAGATAGACATTTTCTTTTCACACTATATTGAGTCTTTCGATACACAAGACTACGTTTAAAAAAAAATAAATAAATAATACCCATGTGCCCCATCCCTAAATATAGTATAATAAGAAAAACGATCTTTACCTTAATCAGACGAGCACATGTCAATTTTAAAATGCACTAAAACATCAGCAGCCGAAAAAGAGCAACACAGTTTGAAATCACAGAGAGAAACCAAATGTAGCTTTTTCAGATCTAACTGCAGGAAGCTGCAGGCAGAGGCATGAAAAGCTCTTATACTCAGTGAAAGGAAAAAAAAAAAAAAAAAAAGAAGCTGTTGTTGAATACAATTGACATAGATACTTTTAAATGTTAAATAGTTTTTTTTATTTTAGACTTTTCTTTTTCATTTTAGTTTTATTAAGTTATCAAAGTACTTTTGCTAGTTTGAGTTTAGTTGAAGTCTTTAAGAAAGGTTGAGTTTGTTTTCCAGGTATAATGTGTGTCGCTACATATACACATAGAACATACCTGGCTGCAGAGCTGTGCAGGAATAACTACAATGTTTAACCTTCATGCTACTTTAGTGTGAAGCAATAGTGGCGTCTATATACTACAACTAAACAAATAAAAAAAACTGAAATGAATATACGTTCATTTTTATTTGATTTTAATTAGGTTTTTAACCAGACAATATTGTCTCAGTCTAGAGTTTGTTTTTTTTGTTTAGTTTCAGTTTACTAACAATATTTTTCACTGGTTATTTTTGTTTTGGTTTCAGTTTTAGTTTACTATCACAACTCTGCAACACAAATACTCTGCTGTTAAGACTTGACAGTGTTTCCATGATCCTCCTTCCTTCCTCCTTCATCCTCCCTGTCAGGCCTTCCTGGAGCGCTACCTCTCCCCGGGCCCCACCGTGCAGTACCAGCAGCAGAACGGCAGGGGGCGTCAGTGGACTCTAGTGAGCGAGGAGCCGGTGACCTCAGCCCTGCGCCAGGGTCTGGTCTTCTCGCTGAGACGCCTGGACTTCTCCCTGGTTGTCACGGTGACGCCGCTTCCTTTCCTGCGGCTCGGGGAGGAGTTCATCGACCCAAAGAGCCACAAGTTCGTCATGAGGCTGCAGTCGGAGACCTCGGTGTGAACGCGTCTCCTTTTCCAACGCTATCCTCTCTTCGTGCTCGCTCCTGCTGGATCGCTGATGTGGCGGGACATGTGGAGGCCATGTGGTCCACTCTCATCCAATCACTTCCTGTATGTGACAAAGAAACTATTCAAGGAGAGGAGAGTCTGAATCCCTCCTCGTGTTTCATGATCATAACAGATGCTCTGATATCAAACTGAGATCAGCTCAACGATTGTTCAAACCTGGAATTAAACGGATGCCTTGACTTCTTCTTTTCCTGTGATGTAAAGTCTCTACAACCACACTGTTAATAAACTTTTTCTCTAAAGGGGACTTCTTCTCTTTTCGCTTCTTCTGTTGCTGTAACCACTGGACTACTTTACTGTGCTGACTCAACACATGAACACACACACGAGCAGGAGGATTACATCACATTTGTCACTTCCTCTTTCTCTAAAAAACAGACTTACTGGAGTTCCGCAATGACTGCAACACTGGTGCACCACAGCCTTCTGGTTCCCTGTCAGTGTATTGTTTTGTTTAAGATGACATGGTCTGTTTTTATATTAAAGGGGGTGACTTTTTTTTTTTTACTTACAGAATGTAGCATTATGTGCTTTGAATTAACACGTGGCTTTTCTGCGGCCTGAAAGCCAAAAATGTCTTTTATATCGGACTCTAAAGAAAAATGGAAGTACATTCCTCAGCTACTCCGTGTATTCATGGTTGTCTACATATGCAGGTTTTCTTTTATTCTACACTGGCATATTTACTGTTACTTTTACAGTTTTAGCAAGAAGACTGAACAAAGACCCCATTTATGCCTGTAATTATCGTGAAATCTACCTGCATATCTTCTCTGGATAAGGATGTTAAAGCATACGCCTGGTGTTATTCTGAGTTTCCTTTTTATTGTCAACAATAACACCAGAACACCAGAAAACCAACAGTGTGTTTCAATATTTTCTGACTTCCCTGCCCTGTCTGGAAGTCGGACCTTCATTCTTTAAAACGAATAATTCAGAAAGATATACTTTAATATAAAAAAGGCTAAATAATTACCTAAAAGAACTGCAAACACATTACTGAAACAGAAATAAATGATTATTTTTACTGGGCACTATTTTAAGCCACTGACTAATGAATGCTTATGAGTATTTACAGCACCGGGAAGTGTGTGTGAGAGACTACAGTGCCCATGTAAAGAAGACAACATGTCACCCAGTGCAACAGTGAGACTCACTGATGGTTTCGATACACGGACAACACTGTTTCAGAGGGTCAGTTAATTCGCCCCCGTGGTTCAGATCGTCTCCAAACTTTACCGGGTTCTTCCCTGGCCCATGCTCGACCCTGACACAAAGTTTCATGAAAATCTGTTTTGGTTTCATAAACTCCTTGGTGGAGTTAATAGATCAAATCTTTTCAGAAGGTCGACGAGGTAAAAAGCATCGGAGAGCAGAAAACCAAATCACACCGTGAGAGCCGACAGTTGTGAAGCAAGTCTAAAGAAGCTAAAACCTATTTAATAGAAGGTTGATTCTAAAAAAACATTCAGATATCCACAAGATCAAAAACCATGACATTTTTTTTCCCCTTGACCTTGGACACAGTGTTTTCGTTTACAAGTCCCCGAGCTCTGCCTGTCCAATTCAAATATTTATACAATCACAATGCAGAACCACAAGTCATCTGATTCAATGTCCTCGTCCAGACACAGGTCACATGTTACCACCGGTTATAAATGGGGTCACGGTCTCTTCCAGACTTGTACACATAAGGAATGAAGACCTGAACAGGCAGCTGTAGTTAAACTATCAGCTGACTTCTAGGGTGTTTTTTCTTTTTTTTTTCTTTTTTTAATTATGCATTTCAACAAAAATCCCAAAACACAGACGTGTGATTGTAACTCTGTAGCGTGTCACCGCCTCGCCTTGTGCCACGAAATGCAACAAGCACAGTGAGCACGCTGCCTCCATCCGACAGCCTTACTCTCCAGATGTGGAGGTCTCCTCCTCCTCCCAGGTTGCGAAACTCACTGTAACGCCGTAACTTGCCTGATGTTGAGACCTGAGCCGAGCTGTCGCATCTACCTGCAGTGTGTTGAGCCACCACACGACGGACTGAAAATACGGTTTAAAAAGCCCTTTAAATTATAAAAAATAAATATCCAAATACCAGGTCCAATGTGTACGGCATTTCACCAGAGTGATCAAAATGCATATGTTTAAAAAAAATAAAAATAAAATAAAAATGCATGCTTGCGTTATTTCGGGCTCCAAAACCTCTTCATAAAAACTTATTTTCTATCATTTTGAAGGTGCCTAAGTTATGACCGAATGTTTTTACTTTTGAAAAACAAGTGGCTGTAAAAAAAATTGTAGATTTGTCTTGTATTTTCTTTCTTTTTTTTTTTTTGGTAACTAGCTTGTATAGTGTGATAGGCCTTTTTCCCACTATTAAACCATTTATTCCTGACACGTCTTCTTTTTTTTCCTCACATGTTTTGTAGTGTCGGAGGTTGATGGAGGTAAAGCTGTGTTTTGCAAATGACATCAGTCTTAGAAGAGGAAGAACCTGCACTGCTGCATGTATGTTTAAAAAAATGCTCATCTTTACTTGGATATTTAGTTTGGTTCCACACTTTCTGTTTGAATGTGTCTATTCTCATCAAAGTTCAAAGCACTGTCACTGGATATGAAAACTCTTCGTTGAAGATTTTAGAGGAACCTCTGTGACGAGAGGATGGCAGTGTGGTAGGCGTGTGGTTTCATAGCTTAAAAAAAAAAAATTGGACAGAGAGCACCGGACTTCCTGTTCACTGCTGCTCTGAGTTCACTTCAGAGGGTTTTTTGAAGACAGTTCTCACTGACAGGAGACGAGAGAGCAACACAACAGATCCTTCATTCTATCTGTAAGGTGATGGAAGCTTTCTTATGATTAATCCCACCTGCGCTGGTGAGGAGGAGTAAAGGTCATGGGAGAGATTTTCAACATACCTGTTCAATTAAATTAAAACTACAGGCGGATGAAACGGCATGCTGGAGGTGAGGATGGTGAATGATGAGGACGATGTGTTTTCTGTTCGCAGAGGCCGTTGGAGACATGAACGTGTGTTACATACTGGACGGGATTCTCATCTTGTACGGCATCATCCTCACCGTCTTGTACTGCAGACTGAGAGTAAGACACACAGGAACAACACACGCACCACGATGATGAAAGTGCAGTACAGCTCCTATAGTTGGATCAGTCTTGAGAATTACAAGGCTGACAAAAATAGGATTATTTGCAACATTTGTTTGAGTTTTACGCAGAAAATGCTCTGACAACTCTTAGGAATACAATTATTTATTATTTATTATGTTATTCTGTTGTAAACGACTCTAACTCCCTTAATATTTTTTCCTTGTTTATGTTTGTTTTTACTTTCATGCTCAATGTAACAATGTATCTGGCAACTTTTTTCAATTGTCTGCTTGTTTTAGAAACAAACTCTTTATATCCTTCTGAATATTTCAGCACTTTTACCCGTTAAATCTCACACATTGAGGTTCAATTTACAACTAAATATTATGTGGATCACTAAGTTGTGCTTTCTTATACATTTTTTGACAGATGACTCCAGTCAAGAAAACAGCTGCCAATCCCCCTCGGGTATGTTTTTTATAATCTATGTTATTGTGAAAAACAAAACAAAAAAATTACAATTCGGATATTAAATCTGGGAAAATGTTTTTTTTGTTTTTATAAATGCGTCATTTTTGGTATTTCACATTCAGAAGCAGCAGTTCTGCTTTAAAGCCAACCATAGTCATTTCCTGTTAACTTAAGCCGACCACCAACCTACATTATTTACACGTTGTACACAGTCACAGTTTCCACAGTTTGTTTCACACAAAACAATTGTGTCAGATCTCCCTTCCTGCTAATTGACATGCTAAATTGAAACCTTGACCCTCAAAGTTTAGAATAAATGTATTAAGCAACGATTGGTGCTGAAACACACTTGATAATTCCTTTGAACTCTTTCCCTTCCACAGAAGCAGCCCGCTGAGGGAGGCATCTATGCGGTAAGACTTCTCATACTAATGCTTAAGAAGACCTTCAAAAAGGCACATGTTGGAAAAGTGACCGCTTAAGGCATTTTTATTCACTTACCTGGCTGTCAGAGAGAAATAAATCACACTTATATGTACACTCAGTATAGGAAATGCTCACATCATTGTTTTTGTAGAAATGTATTTTTACTCTTTACTTCAGGTATTTTGTAATTCTTAGTATTTCCGTGTCCTGCAGGGTCTGACCTCTTCCAGCACCGACACCTACGAGACCATCAAAATGGATAAGAAGCCAATCGTCTGACGGAAGAGGGTTTGGGCACAGAAACACAGCGTCAAATCTCTTCCTGTATATTAAGTTTTCTCCCTTTTCTTTTTGTAAAAATACCACACTTAATTCTAAGCTTTGCATGTATGAAATGTTAAAACTAAATTAATTTAACACATTTATTAATAAAGGCTACATGTCAGTGGGTTTTCACTGCATCTCTCTCTGGGTTTCATAGCTGCTTTTACACAAGTCCCTCAGAAAACAGAAGTTTAAATTTATCTTTAGTTTCTGTCCGTGTTCCTGTTTTCTTGAGGAATTACGGAGTACTTTTACTTCACTTTTTGTGAAAAAACCCTCTCAAGAAAAAATGGGGAGCTTCTTTTTTATTGACAATTAATCTGTTTATTATTTTTTGATTAATCTTAGATTAGATTATCTGTGGAAATGTGTCTTTGGCTTCTTCCAAGTACAGCAAAGGTACATACATTACATACAACACACCATTAAAAACATACAAATATACAGAAGACAATATGTAATGCAAATGGTCAGGTAGCAGCAATAAATTAAACTCTTCTTGTATAAAAGTCCCGTGACAATTTCTTAAAGCGAGAGGATTTCAAAATGTCTTTCTTTGTCTGACCAACAGTCCAAAACCTAAAGATATTCAGTTTACAATTATAGAAAACAGAACTAAGAAACAGAACTAAACTAAGAAGCTGGAACGAGGTCATTTTTGTGTTTTAACTATTTTCTATCCATCAACTAATTGATTAATCGATGTATCTCTATAAACTAGATTTAATTAGTCCAAATCATGTGTTGTGTTTCAGGGGTCTGACTTGGACTTGGGAAAATGCCGAGTTATACTCACAGTTTTCACAGAATATAACTAATCTGATGCTGATTCAAGTTCATTTAATTCAATTTTGCTTGAAATTTTAAAACTTATCCTCAATTCACAGTGTTTGAAATACAACATTTTAGTTTTTAACAAGTTTCATGTCCATTTTTGGAAACATTTGATTACTGCAGTTTATCACATGACAGTTTTCAAAAACAAAAGAATCTCAACAGCTGTTTTTTAATTGGGACAGATTTCTGTGATAGGCTTTATGTTTATAATGTAAAACAATGACGTCTCAAATCATCTCAATTTTTGGAGGAAATCAAAAACAAAATAAGTTTCAATCTTATAAATAAACATTACAATAAACCACAATGAAGCATCCAGAGCAATCTCACATTTTTTCTGTAAAAGCTTTTTGTGCAAGTTTAACGATCCGAGTGTCACCCGCGTATTTACATAGAAACATAACTGTAAATGTATTCAAAACAGATTCATAACAGCCTGTGCACTCAGTGGCTGTGTACTGTTTCCCCTCAGGCTCTTCACAACAACACAAAAAACTCACTCACTCATCCAGGCGTCCGTTGCAACATACGCGCATGAACTTGTAAAACAAAAGATACTCACCTTTGGAGTCACAGCTGTATCTGAGTAACGGTGAAATTAGTATTTATTAGCCATAGGAAAAAAATCTTGCAAAAAGACATTACATGTTTTTGAATCAGCCTTTGTTTTCTTGTGTAACTATCTGTGCTTGTTTTGTTTTTTTTTAATACTTTTTATTAATTAAAATGTTTAACACTGCTGCTGTTTTATATGCTTTATATATAATCTGTTGGCTACATCAGTATGAGTGTAGCTGCAGGTTATCATCAGTTTAAGTCAACTGATAAACATCTGACACACCAGGAGCATCTTTATGTCGGAGATAAAAAGTCAGATTGTTTTGGAAAAAAATGGATAATTTGGCATTTCTCACAAAATCATGTTGCGTATGTGAGAATTGTGTGAAAAAAAGGCAAAAACCACTTTAACACACAGCATTTCTGGAGAAATAGGTGTTGTAGGGAAGCCAGTTTTATTTGTTTAGACATGTTATAGCCATAGCTCTTATTTTGTAATATCATTATTATTATTAATATTATTATTATTATTATTATTATTATAATAATAGTATTATGATATTTTAAGGTTTGAATCTTTATAATCAAAAAGAAAAATTAGCTCAAGACATAATGCTTATAAAATACGTTTTAAAATTCATACAATGGTGGAATTACAAATTTGTGTAATTTATAAGCACTGTTTATAGCAGACTGAGAATAAGAGTCATAATAAAACCTACTTTTACTCACGTGCATTTAACTGTATTAAACAACCTTTCTGTTGAAGCCTCTGTAAACAAAATAAAATAAAGCACACTGTGAAACCATGTGTTTTTACTACATTTAGTTTTCTCTTGTATTCTCTCCTTTTTTTGGTCTGTTCTTCTCTCTGTCGTGTGAAAAGGGAAAAGTTCAATTAAGGTGACTTATTAACTGTCAGCGTTTAACTCAATTAATATATTAAAATCAGTTCGTAAAGCAGCCGGATGTCAATGTTTGTGTGTGTCCGTTTTTATTCTCCGACAAGTTTTTAAAAAGAAGAAAACACGAATTTCTCAACGTCACGTGAACGCAGCATCGAGTGGGCGTGTCCAGATGGAGCAGTGGGCGGAGCCGGACACAGACAGGTGTAGAGGCTCAAACCTGTTGTAGGTATTTCTCCCTGTGCGTGACAAACGACCAGTTTGCTCAATACACTCTTTTATTTTTATTTTCTGCGTTCGCTCCAATATCATTTCAAGTGTTTCCGTTCATCTGTTTACTTTGACTTTTAAAGTAATTTTTTTTTAGCTGAGTTGTTCCTCCAGGTGCGGCAGAGGACTTTGCACTCGATATTAAGTTAATGCAGTTTACAACTTGCACTAAACAATATTCAACTAGCGGACAACACGTGTTGGGTTTTCATTTTTTAAGCATCATGTGTGTGATTTGAAGAGGAAACACCTGTTGCACGTCTACCTGCGGTGGACTGCAGGCGTCCTGTCTGAACTTCAAGCAGATATCAACAATGAAATCTTAATAAGAGATTTTTCAGCCCACAGAGGAAGGTGACCAGCTTTTATTCTTGGATTAAATATGGAGTTGACCGGGCAAAGGGCAAAGTATCTGCCGCTTCTTTTACTAACTGGTGAGTTTTCTGTTACATTTATTTACATGACAATTCAAAGTTTAATGCAACCTTCACTGTCTGTCATTGTGGGACTCCTGCTGTCACCTTGCTGTTGATGTTTTCTTTAAACTGTGGTTTTCCAGAAACGACTTTGCTGGCCAAAATGGTCATGAAATATATGTGGTCGCTTCTTGCTACTACAATATTTATTTATATATACATTGACCTTATTGTATTTTCCATGTTTCTATAGAGTCACTGATATAATGTCTATAATATTCTTGAAATGACATAAAACAGATGCTTTACAGTAATATAAAAAGGGGAGAAACTGAAATAAATAGTTACCATATGGCACTTAATGGTAATTTACATTTCCCTTTGCGTTGCTATAATAACACTTTACTTCCTATAAGCGCCTGGAGTGAGGCTATAGTCACGTTTTGGGTACTTTTAAAAGAGAAAATACAATAATATCAATTTAATATTTCTATAATATCCCCATAATATACCTATTACAAACATGTCTCGATATCATGTTTTAATAAGTATGTCTGTGCCTATGGTCTGAATCTGTCTACTGTCTTTGCTCATGGTTACTGTCTAAATATTGTTTCCTCTATAGTTCCACAATATGGGGACACCTCTGATCGTGGTGGCACAGTGCTTTTCCTTCTCATGTTTCATGTGTGTGGAGTGTTTTTCCTTTTCCTGTAGATAATTGACTTAAAATTAAGGAGGATCTTTTTTTATTTTTGAATGCCAAAAGTATATGGACACTCATGTCTAGGCCTCTTAGTTCCAGGGAAGGAACATCTAAATGTTACAGCATACGATGATATATTTTAGACGGGGAGTGTGCTTCCAACCTTGTGGAAGGCCGTCTCTTGTTTCAACAACCTGTATCAAGCCGGAAAAGGTTTCCCCTGTTTGGTGTGGAAGCACTTGACTGGTCTGCACTGAGCCCGAACCTCAACCCCATCCAACACCTTTGTGAGAGTTTGGGGAAAGTCGACTGTGATCCAGACTTTATCGCTCAACCTTACTAACGCTCCTGTGGCTGAATGGGAGCAAAATCCCTGCAGCCGGGGGAAAGTCTTCACAGAAGCAGATTATTTTCCATGGTTTTAGAGCGACATCTTTAACAATCCCAATAGTGTGATGCAGTTTTATGAGCACGAAAGCTGTGTATTTGAACTACATGTAAGAGTTGAAAATGAGCTTTAAACTCTGCGCAGCAAAATCAGTTTCATGCTCTCTGTTGGAACGATGTTAAATTGCATCGTCCCTATCAAATAAAAATAAATTCAATGTTCAATGTTTGGATGTCCACATACGTTTGTCCCTGTATGCGTGTGTTTGTCCCTGTATGCGTGTGTTTGTCCTGCATGTGTTTGTCCTGCATGTGTTTGTCC
>CALSBV010009973.1:10726593-10763086 GCA_943590825.1 Bovichtus diacanthus
GTGTGTGTGTGTGTGTGTGTGTGTGTGTGTGTGTGTGTGTGTGTGACGATTTAAAAGTTGATTTAGATTCAAATCCTCCCTTCAATATTCAGCAGAGATTAAACTCTGCTGTGTTGCTCCGATTTTAAAAAGAGCAGCTGCACGTTACTAATGTTTTCTTTAATGCGGCAACCACAAGTGTGATAAAGTGACTGCCAACCAGAGTGAACAGGAAAAGCTTGTATAGCAGCCTTGTGAACCTGTGTTTGTGTAGTGTGCGTGCGTGTGTGTGTTTAACTCTTTTAGTTTGGTGTTTATCTCTATTGACGCTCACCACTGTCTTCAATTCTCTTTGCCTTCTTCTAAAGTCAATCTTACTCTTGTGTCTGTCTCTTCACTTTTCTTTCACTTTTTTTTTTTTATTGGCATGAATGATAAAAGCCTTCTTCTTCTGTCTCTTTCTCTCTCCATTCCACAATTGGGTCACCCTACACTGTAGTTCTTTGTTGGCCAAATTTAAACTTTCTGTTCCCTCTCCTCTTTCTGTCACTGGTTTGTTTATGTGCCCGACTGTGCGGCACTTGATCTGTGGGAGTCCGTGTCCCATATCGACTGTAGTGTAATCATTACTTGAGCTCATGAATCAGTAACCACAGGGAAAAAAAAAGTGAGTTCACCCCAGAAATCAAAGGGCAAATGTTTGGTTTTTCCTATTTGAGTTGTGGATGCATTGCTCTCTCACACCCCTTTCACTCACTTTGTGTGTCTGTCCCACGCTTAGATTAACTTTTAACCAGGTGTGATAGAATACTGTCGGCCTTAGTCATTAGTGTGATGACAGCCTCACTGATATGAGATTACATGAAACACAGAAGTAATGAAGCTGCTTAAAGCTGCTATGTTGGGTTACGATTGAATATTCTTTTCTAATCTCTTTAAAACATTTAAAAAGTTGAATTCATGCGCACTGTTTATTAAAGTTACAACATTTTAGGCATGGGCTTTTCTGGCATGAAATTCACAATATGAAAACAAAACCTTTTATACTAAAGCCACACGCTGCAACAACTAATCAAAAGGAGACTGATTTGAAATACTTGAGGCAATTACCACATCCATAATTCATTAAAAAAACAAAAATATTAATATTAATGAGACAAATGGCTTCTGTAAGATCCATAGAATACAAATGACAATAGAAAATAAGTTCCATCTTTATAAGATATTAGATGGGCAATGGACAAACAATTATTAATTTCTTTATCAATAAGAGAAGTTAAAATAGGGGATAGGTGATCGGACAATAACCAGTCCAAGTCTCTAATATTCTCATAATCTATAAAATAAACAAATCCTACTCAAACGTTTTATCGGTTAGACTTCTAACACATTAAAACATCGACGACAGAATAATTTGCTATAAAGGATTTGTGACGTAAATAATCTGATATATAACAAAAACATTTCAAGGAGGAACCTCTGAAACCATCACACAACACAAAAGCTCTCCACTGCAACACAGAGAAACATTTCTGCTTTTGAAGAAAGAATTAAGAGGCATAAAAGCACTATTGTTCAAGACGTTTGCACCGTCGCCTCCTGGCATGAAACTCCCGTGTTCAGACCGTCCCTCCACCTTCTTTGTGGAGTTTGCGTAATTCTTTGTGTCTGCATGTCATCAGCCAAGCAGGTTAGGTGAACTGGTGAATGTGTTTATCTGTCCATATACAAACCTGTCTGGGGGTATACCTCAGCTCTTGCTCGATGCATCATGGGATAAGGTCAACGCCAGTGTATGGAAAGTGGATAGATGGACTGTTTTTTTTTTCAAGCAAATGAATAAATAAAATGTGTAAAGAAGTAGTTGTTTATAGATGTACACACGTGTGGAATTGTTGTCTAGAAGGAAACTACGTCATGCTTGATCGATGTAGAAACAGCAAGAATTAGGGCTGCAACTAGCAATTGTTTTTAAATATAGCTTAATCGATTTAATCATTTAGTCTAGGAAGTGTCAGAAAATAGTGTAAAAATAGTCCTTACATGTTCCCAAAGGAGAAGGGGATGTCTTCAAACTGCTTGTTCTATCTGACCAAGAGTACAAAACCCAAAGATATTCAACTTGCAATGATGGGAAATGGAGAAAAGTTGCACATTTTCACATTTGAGAGGCTGGAACATGCAAACGTTTGGTAGCAGCGGGACAATGACGGTCATAGCTTTGGTCCTGACTGAGATTGCCCTGACATTCATGTCCCCCTCAGGATGAATTGTAATAACTTTGGTGATCCTCCGCTTTTTCATCTACAACCAGCATCATGTCAACCAGGTTCATTATTTATGACTAAATTCCTGCAAAAACTAATGACATTTCCCATCAGCCTCATCTGCACTTTGTTAGCACGCATTGCTTCCTCACTAAACTAAGATGGTAAACAGTAAACCTGCTAAACATCAGCATGGTAACATGTATGTTTCCCTACGTCAGTTATGTTGAAATGAAAACATTTGTTAACATTCAAACTGCATTTGAAACGTCCATCTCCCTTCAGTCCTTTGTATTTAGCCCTTGCAAATCTCTCTTTTATATCGAGAGACACACTTACTCAACACTCAAAACAGAACAACTGGCTCTGTACCGGTGCAACAACATTTCACGAGTTTCAATTCACCTCCGTTTTTCTATGCACTGATGACCACAACTATAGCTGCAATGGAGACAAAGACGGATTGACTGGCATTGTAAAGAGGATGCATAGAATGATAATCATTTGGAATCAATAATCGCATAATTTAACACTAGTAGACAGACGTTACGTGTGTGGACCTGTGAACAAAGGAAGCCCAGCCCGTTGTACCAGCCTCAGAGAGCTGTAGACTCGTAGTTTTGTTGCTTGATTAATGGCTTTCAAACAGTCATTTAATTTCCTGTCTAATAGATCATGATTGACCAATCGTTTCAGCACTAAAAATGAATAGATAATAAAAAGGTAAAATCAGCTTGATACTGTCAGGCTCCAATCACTGCTCATTGAAAGCTATACGCACTGCATGAACTAGACTACGCACTGCACAAACTAGACTACGCACTGCATGAACTAGACTACGCACTGCACGAACTAGACTACGCACTGCACGAACTAGACTACGCACTGCACGAACTAGACTACGCACTGCACGAACTAGACTACGCACTGCACGAACTAGACTACGCACTGCACAAACTAGACTACGCACTGCACGAACTAGAACTGTAACTAAAACGTTTTCACTTTGATCTATAAATAATGAAATGTTAAAAATAATGGAAATTACCAGAGGCTGACAAAATACCTTTTTAAATGAATTGAATTTCTGTCCACATACCTCTTACAATTCCTCAACTTTATTTGATGAAATCCTCTGTCCTCAGCGGTGTGTGTGCAGGGAGACTTCTTGGAGCCTCCTCAGCCCGTCACCTCCCTGCGCTCCTTCGCAGAGAGCGAGACCAGGCTCCCCTGTCACTTCCAGGTGGGGGATGGGGAGAAGGTGGTGCAGGTCACCTGGCACAAAGAGCTCCCAGGCGGCAGCAAGGATCAGATCATCACTGCGCACTTCCTAGACGGCCACACAGGTGAGCTGCAGCGAGGGGTTAACAGTGGAGAGAGTTATTCCCAGACTGTTCTGCAGAACAAACGGTTACTGTGTGGACATAAGGTCAAGTGCAATAATCTTTGTGTTGCAAATGCACTGACAGGATCTGTCTTTATCAGGCTTAAAGAACCTTAGATATTAGATACTATATTGTCCTTATGAGTAATACAATGTTCTACTACTGAAATAGTACTGTTACTTGACTGATATCTTCCCTAAACAAAAGCATTCCTTTAAATATACTTGATAAAAAGTATCTTATTTAAAATGTACTTCAAGTGCCAGATTTAGGTTCTTTCTTCTTCTTAAACTATAGGAACACATATAGACTTTAAGAGTCTTTATATATATTGTTATCTGTATCAAGCTTTATCTTGTATTTCAGAGGGTTTGAGTGTTTAACTTTTTCTTTTTGTAGTTTTAGTGTTGAACACTTCTCCCTGGTGTAGCCACCTAAACTTTATCTTTCCCCGACAGTGACGCACACTGTAATGAACATTATCAGTAGAATAAGTGTATATACTGTTTCATGCCAACAGCAGACCAGGCTTCACTATCCTGAAATCATCACTACAGTTATTTTGCTTCGTTTACATTTGACTAAGCTCAAGATAAACCATAAATTGTTGCATAGATAATTTTCTGATTTGTTTACCTGAATATGAATTAAGTCACCATACGTCCAGGCTTACCATATAAATTCTCAACTTTTTGTTTGTTTGCGCATTCAAAAATAGTTTCCAGAGGATTGTTATAATTTCAGCTGCTGTTTTTAAAATTTTAATTTAGGCTGTATTCCGTCAAAACCAAACGTCATTCCAGTTAATTACTACGACGTTCAAACCTTTTCCTCTTCTAACTGTTATTGGATTACAGCTCTGTGAGGAAAGATGTTGCCACACTGCACTACAGTGTGATTTGAAATGATCACACCAGGAGACAGTTGTCTGTTTTGGGTAATGTCGTGACGTCATTGGATAAATGGTGGTTTATTTATTTATCTTCCTTGGAGTTAATGCTTTTACTAAGCACTTCTAGATAGGAACGTATTGTTCCCGCATTATTAAACTATATATTTTTTTGTCTGTTTGAGCTTTGCTTAAAGGATGATGAGCATATTATCTGTCTTTGTTTTTGTACATCAGAGTTCGGGCGTTACTCCGGCCGGGTGAGGTTCGAGAGTGGGAGCCCGACAGTGAACTCGGCTCTGCTCATCCCCAGCACAGAGGAGTCGGACCAGGGCAGCTACACCTGCCACATCTCCACCTTCCCTAACGGAAACTTTGAGAGGCACATCACACTCACCGTTTGGAGTAAGAGTCATCCTCTCTCCCCCTTTTTTTTTTTTTCTTCTTCACTTCTCTTCTCCCACACCTTCCTAATCCTATCGGAGCCGCTGTGATGATGTTTAAAGCGTAATCATTGTGACAGAAGAAAAAGACAAACGTGGGGAAATTCAGCAGGTTTGCCAACTTGGCCGCAAACACTGACTGTATATCTTAATCTTCAGTGGATGAAAAGCAAATAAGTGAATATATTTTTCTAAAACTAATACCAAGTTGCACGTTTGTAATGAACAAAAAAGCAAAACGTATTCTCAAGATCTGCTTGTACCAAATATGGATGTTTTTCTTGAATGCACAAGGCATCTGTTTGATCGTAGCTCAGCTGTGAAACATCTGAAAGAGGATTTTGGTCCCAAGCAAGATGCAGTTTGTGATAAGTTACCAAGTCAAGTGCATTTTATTTATATAGCACAAAAAGACATTTCTTTCACAAAGGGCTTTGCACCTTCTCTCCTCAGACTCCTTTAGATTAATGTGAAGAAAAACACTGCCGTAGACGTCGTTTATACAGAATAGACCGATATAACGACAGTAAAATCCCGATATGGAAAACGCAATGACAATATTAAAATAAAATGCAAACATACATGAAAAATATGGATCAGACAAGACGTCCAGTAACTTCCACCGAGCACTTGTTAGAGTGAGTCTTCACTCGGTGGAAGATTTGCAAAACTTTGTATTTGGTCTTAAAATCACACCAGTTTCCAGAGCTTACCTAACTCATAAAAAATAAGTGTTTAATTAGTGGATTAATAAACTATCAAGAAAATTACTCATTCAACGTCTCCAAACAATTAGGTTTTCATTGGAAACAACTTCAAGTTCTGCAACACAATTTAATATTTTTTTCAATTCACACAAAAAACTAAATTTTTAATTAAAAACCAGATTAAGTCTCTCGAAATGTTCAGTTTCTGCAGCGCCGTTATTGACCCGAGACTCGTTATGATCTCCTCCTTTTATCACTGAGACAATTGCATTGTGTGAGGATTTCAGTGGAACCGTAATTGCAGCTGTAGGGATGCTGTTTTCTAATGCATCCGTTTTCAAGTAAAACCTGCTGCGCTGCTATCTGTTCTAAATGACTTTCTCATGTTGCCGCCAGTCATCAACGGTGACATCTCAGTCCTAAACTCGTCCCGACACGCCACAGATCAGACAAACGCACACACTAACTGACAACCCTCAACACTGGAATTCCCTCAACTCCTTAAACCATAAACATGTAAGCATAAAATGTTGAACCCATGAACAACATATACATTTTTCTTTTGGTCAGTTTATTGATTTCTATGGGATTGTTATGCATCTGGGTTTCTTTTGGTGGTATTATTTGGCCATGAGTCATCTCTTATTAAAAGATTAAATGGTTCCTTCATTGGAGCTGTTCTTTTTGCAGTGTGCTAGATGTTTTCCCTGCAGGTAATCTCTTCCCACATATCACCTGTCAATCAAACACTGAGGGCGGTACTGTGATGTCATGTATTTTGTAGTTTCTGTTTTTAAAAGCCTGAGTCTCTAGAGATGGGGCCATTTTCTTTGTCTGTTAATCCATAATGAATATTTCTGATAATGCTAACTACCTGTTTTGTCTCCTGCGTTAATAATCCAAACACCAATGGAAACGCTTACCAGATGTTTACAACAGCAGAGGCTGTCATGACCCGGGGTGTGAATCACAATCGCGTTAAACCAGTTGGTGACAGACATGAACTAAACAAAAATGTATTTATGTGAAAATATCGCAGGTGACCTTTGCCCACATGGCTCATAAAGACTGTCTTCTTGCATAATTTATAATTATAAGTAATTATGATATAACTATTAGAATTATGATGCGATTTGATGGTGTTTTTAGATCATTCCCTCCATCTGAAAATGGTTAATGTTCATATCTGGAGTTGTCAGTTTCACTGTTGCTCTCCACCGTCCGTCGTGGATTCCTCAGGAGGAGCCTGGTGCCACCTTGTTTTCTTGATTATGGTCCTTTTCTGTGTTCAAGGATGTATTTAAGGTCTTTTTTATAACATTATTCTTCTCTGAATCTTTCAGCTTGTTGCTGAAACTTGTCCCTGACATACAATGACAATCACTACTCAAACATTTAGTGACGTTGTGGATTTAATGGATCTAATTACAGTCACTTTAGGAAATTTTAGCTAAAGACAAATGAGCTTTGAGCAGGCTTTAGGAAGTATTAATTAAATCTTAATTCAGTAATTGTAAGGAATGTGCAATACAGAAGTGGTTTAGCTCATCATTGTTAATACTTGTACTGTTTTTATTGTGTTTCTCACAAGGAGAACACAAGAAATGCAGTTCTACAAGAGCAAGACCATACACGATCTTTGTTGCGGTGTCACAAAATATTCACACGTCCATGTGTTAAACTCGGATTCAAGCTGAACGCAGAGAAACTTCCCACCTTCAGCAGACGAATGTGAAAACAGTCTCCAAGTGTCAACATCAAACACCATTCTTCCCAGTGAATGTCAAACATCCAAGTGAAGTAACAATAAGCAAAACGCCTGCTAAACTCGCCCTGTTCCTCCTCCTCTTCTCCTAGTTTTACCCATCTCCTCCCTGGACCCTGTGCTCCTGGTGGAGGGCCAGTCCTTCCGTGTGGCCGCCTCCTGTCGAGCCGTGGGGCACCCGCCCCCCCGTCTCTCCTGGGACACCGACCTGCCAGGCCAGTCCCAGAACCGCACCAAAGAGGGCGGGTCCGTGTCCAGCTACTACTCCCTGCACCCCCTGCGCAGCATGAACGGGAAAAAGCTGGACTGTCTGGTGTGGCATCCCGGCCTGAAGCAGCCACGCAGGATCTCTAACCACCTGGTGGTTCAGTGTGAGTACAGCTGATTAATGATGCTGTGTTTTTAAGGCGGAAAGAGACCAACAACGGAGCAGAAGTAAAGCGTTTTAATTATAATTGAATATTTTCTGCATGGTAGAGCTTGTGTAAGTGCAGAAATAATCTTACTGGTCGAGTTAAACATCCGTGGAAGGAACCAAAGACCCATCCTTTTTCAATATGTTTTATTCTAATGTCATATTGTACTGTTTTGTAGTTAGTATATGGGAAATCAATATACCTGTACATTTTGTACTAACCTGAAATATGATGCAGATGGATAACAATCAAAAAAACGTAACAAAAGAGAAACTGAAGATTTATATCTTCCTTGAGACTTCTCGCCACCATTCAGTTTGCTTTAATGTCTTTCTGCAGCTGTGATTGGCTCCTTTTGTTTTTCCTGGGACAAGCAACACAGTCAAAAATTAAGCGTTTATTAGTATGCATCATGACCTTTTTCATTGTGCTGAATTGTATCCGTTTTTCAGTGCAAACACTCTAAATAGTCAAAATCTGCTCAGAATTTCTGTTCTATGTAATAACTTGGGCTCTGATTTTGACTCTCATAAGAAAAGATGAAAGGAAAAGTGATTTCCTTGTGAAAAACAAGTGTAACTAATAACATTAAGGATAATTTTGTTTACACAAATCCTTGACTCAACCCATGTTATGGATATCGCTGCTATGCCCTACGTGTCTTTGCTCTTTTACTATTTCCCTGCTGCTGTTATGTGTTTATATATGTTCTAACATGTGAAACTGCTTGTGCTGCCGTCTTGACCAGGAATCCCTGAAAGAAGAGATCTTCTATCTCAGTGGGACCTTCCTGGCTAAATAAAGGAAAATTTAAACTTATAAAACAAATAAAAATGTAGGTGTGTCAGTCAGGCCGTCCTACCAGAGCCGTGGGAACAACTCAATGAAATTCAGCCGTTATTAATTCGTTATTATTAGCTACAGCTCTGCATTTCCTGCAATGGCATATCAACACGTTTGCAATGTAAACGATTTATTACAGTCAAAACTTTAGACAAATATGACTTAATAAGGTTAGTAGTTTGCAGGCTTCCCAAGATGAGCTAATCTCAAGCTTGTTGGAACGTCAATGGTCAACTAAGACACCTTTCTAACCTAATAACTTAGTCAGCTATGTTCCAAATACTCACTTTAATAGTACACAGCATATGCTGTATACTAATCTTCATAGTATGTTAGTATATACTGTTTTTTTTTTGCGGTTAGTATATAAGAATGTATCATGTAAGTGCATGTAGTATTACTATTACTTACTTAAAATTACTTACTTTTATTTGCATGATCACATGAAATCTAACTCAATATCCAAATAAATGAACAAATAATCAGAGAATTAAACTTCTCAAATAAGAAAAAAAGTACATTTTCAAATATTTAAATACACATTTCTTTTGTTTTTTGAGATCTTTCCACAGTCGATCTGTCACTATCCACTAGGGCAAATCTTGGCACACTTTGAGTATTCATTTATTTAACACTCCATGTTTTAAGTCCACTTAGAATTAACATGTAGTTTGAAATTAGGACTCAGCTCAACCTTCTCCACTGGGCTATGGGCCAATTTTTCTTTTACCTCCTCCTGCCAATGGCTAATTTAACCAATGACATTTTTTCCCTTTAGTTGCCCTGCTAGAGATATTTGTATAGCTTAACCTTCCTGGGAAAATAAATGGGTGGCAGTAGACTAAACATTAGACAATATTGGCAGGTTGCTGGGAAAGTGTATGAGTAATGCTTCGTCCTCCACTATTACTGTCGGAGAGAAGCTACCTACACTTCAGTTCTCTCTGTGCGCAACAATTGCCCTTTGTCCAGTGTAACTTCACAGCTCAAGGCCGTCCAGAGTAGTAGTACACGGGAGTCATGAATCTGATGAATTTAGACTTTTTTTCAATCACACTTGCATTTGCAACTTAATTGCAAATGACATGTGACTCCACTTTGGACTTTAACTTTTTGACTTCGCTTAATATTCTCCCTATATTAAAAAATACTTCATGAAAAGAATTGGTCAGCAAATCAACTTTTTAGTTTTTCTGACCACAGATGTACAGCACTTGTGTCAATCTGACAGCCAATCACATGCCTGAGCAGGAGGAAAAGATCCGTCTGGCAGCGCAGACCAGCAGGCAGACATCACATAACTCCTCAGATTGTGATTCACATGTAAACATGGAAAACATTCGACTCAGAAATGACATAATTGTGTCCCTGGAATGACTGTACCAGAAAGCATATGCCGACTGTTAAAATCTTATTTTAAACACAAAGTTAAGTACTTTGACTCGATTTGAGACTTATTTGTGACTTGAAAAAGCAATGACTTTGCCCCACCTTTGCAGACTTTATCAATGCATCATCAGTAGTGCCAAAATAAAAGTGTTGATTCTGAGGCAACTTCCTCTTTTGGATAAGTGAAGACAAAAGACGCCTCATCTGGTGTGTTTACAAGTTTGAACCCATTTCTTTAAATGTCCATCTCTGATGATGAAAATCTTAACATGCAAGGGTTTCCATTTGCTCTACCATGCAGCACATGGGTGAATATGTTGTGTCACTGCATGCTTATTTCTGTGTTTCTGTGTCAGACCCCCCAGATGCCGCCATATCCGCTGGTTCAGGGGACTGGTTTGTGGGCTTGGAGGAAGCTGAGATGATCTGCGGCGGCGGAGGATACCCCAAACCTCAGAACTTCACCTGGACACGGTACATACATACATACATACATACATGCATACAGTTTAACTCTGTCAGGCTGCCTGCAAGAATCTGACAATTGCACGTTAATCCCACTGTGATGCTATCTGCGCTGCTAAACTGCTCTTTACATGGCACTGGAATGTGTCTGAAAGCATATATAAACCACGGCTAACACGCATACACACGGACTACACACCCGTGAACAATAAAGAAGTGTGCTTCAATCTAAAGGAGGGCGTGTTTCTAACCTCGCTCAATTCACAGCCGAATAAAAGCAATGGTGTCGTGTTGCGCAATTTGAAGTTAGGAAAAGAGTGAGGGAGATATTTTCTCACGAGGGAGGGAGTAAGCGACACAAGGAAGAGCAGGAGACTCCTGCTAAGCACTTAATCATAGCCCCATGCTTTAAATATCACTCTAATGCCTGGTAAAACACAGGGTCTGTACTTAAATTAGAGACACTGTACCAGCCATTACAGCTACGACTGAATACACAACGATCAAATGTTGTGTGCGGAGTGAAAAATATTTCAGCCATGAGGCAATCTTGAAATATTAAGATTATTCTGGATTAAAGCTTTTCAACACCGCAGACCCTTTGGCACGCTCATCGGTACAAACTCGTACTGTTGTTCAATCCCAGAGAAGCTTGTTTACATTTTGTAGTTTAAAGAAATACTGGGAAATGTGGGAAATTTACTTTTATTGTGAAGCATTAGATGAGAAGATCAATTCCACTCTCATGCCTGTACAGTAAATATGAAGCTCCAACCTGCAGCTGTTTAGCTTAGCTTAGCATCAAGACTGGAAACAGGGGGAAACTGATAGCCTGGCTCTGCCCAAAGGGAACAGAATACACCTACTTGCATCTCATTGCATTGATATTGTGATAATTCACTCGCAAAGTTTAAATGAACAAAGATGGCGAGACAACAAAGGCTGCTAAAGGTGGATTTCTCACTTTATCTGTATCATTTTCAACCATCTACTCTGTGTCAGATGAAATCTCCACCTGTGACTCTCATTATAAAGGGCTGGCTAAAGAAGCAAGGTGGGGTTTTGAGAAAAAGGAAATCTGAGCTGGCTCCAGTTTGGGGGGTGGCGGGTGGGGGGCACAGTGAAACCGAGGGGAACATGACCCTCTCAGCGGACCTGATCAGAAACTGGCTCTCCATTATGTGGCCTGTGATGTCTTCAGCTGCACAGTGTGGGACTTGCTGGACTTGCTTAAATCCCCCAAACCTAGTATTTATTTGGTCTATTCAGATCAATGGGCGCCAGTTGTAAGCCCAGCAGGTTTTTGGTTCAAGTGCAGGTGAATTGGTGGTTACACTCCGCGGTGAACCTGATCCTGTGTAGTGTTTATTTTAGCAGAAAACACTTCCGTGATGCGAGCCAGTTTTCTGCACTTCATGCTGCCGTATTACATCCGATGCCGTTTGATATTTGTGCTTTGGTGACTAAAGTTCACTTTACTTTAGTCACCAAAATGAGTCACAGCTATTGTTTGGAACAGTGAGTCACGGGTTTCTTTATGGTTTATTGATTGCTTCATGTCTGTGACACATCATTGCAATTTAATTTCTGGACATTTTTGCTCCGATTGTTCTCAGGAGAGGAGGAGCTTTGCCAGTTGGGACGTCTGTGGTTGGAGAAAAACTTGTTTTTGGCCGGGCCCTGCACATGAACGACAGTGGGGTCTATGAGTGTGTGGTCATGAATGACGTGGGAATAGGAAAAGCAGAGTATACAGTAACAGTAACAGGTAAGTGCATTTCAGCTTTGTTAGTGTTTAAGATCACACAGGACTTAAACTCGCCCGCTGCTATACGCTTTGTTGGTATTGTAGAAGATGAAATGACGGATACTTGAAATCATGTCAGTTTTGAGAGTTTGTGAAAGGGCAAAAAGAGAAGAAATGAAAAAACACATTTATTTTACTACTCTTTCCAATTAAAATGTATTTTTAAAGGCTGTTTTTTTTTTTCAGACTTTGAGCCAGAAATTCATATTTCATGTTATTCCTAAAAACATGTCCTGTTGACAGTATTCAGATTTTTGAGTATTTCTTAAGATATATTTAAAACATTTGACTAAAACGTCAGCACAATGAAACAATCATTTTGAACCTTGCTTTATCAAATGTTTAGATTTCTGTTTCAGAAATATATGTAAATGAGTGCATAATTAAGATAATGCCTCATTTGCATATTTCATCATAACATGTCTTCTCTTAATGTGAGTAAATAACTAGGGAAGTTGCGGAGATATCTGATGGTAATAGTAAAACAAAATATGGAGCAAATCCTCCTTCTGGTTTTGGAGTAATTTAGCAGATTTGCTGCCCCCTTGTGATGGATACACGGCATGAACAGATCAGGATCACTGCAGTTTTGTTGCTGTGTGAATGTGTTCGTGTGGGAGAGATTCATCAGAAGTCTTCCTGTCCTCATCTTTCTTCCAGAGACATCCAAAAGAAAGGGCGAGACCCCCATCAACAACCTGTTGCTGATCATTATTGGTGCTTCAGCAGGAACTTTGGTCCTGGCCCTGGTCATGGTCGTCCTGCTGGTCAACCGCCACCATCGACACAAAAACAAGAAGCTTGAAATGGAGCTCAGCGAAAAAACGTAAACTGAAAAAGTTTTGTTCCAGCAAATGGAAAATACATAAATGTATTCCCCGTACAGTGATGACAGCTGGACTGCCAATGTTTTTGTTGCAAACTGCTATTGAAACTGTTTACACACTGACCTATTTTCTGAAATTTGAAATGTTTCCAAATGTGTTTTTTTTTTTTTTTTTTTTTTTTTTTTTCCCAGGGAGGAAATTCAAAGCTTCTCCAGACAAGCCTCTTTCAGGAGACTAAACTCTGTCAGCACAGACCCCAGAGTGCAGGTACACACACACACACACACACACACACACACACACACACACACACACACACACTCTCTCTCTCCTGCTGAGAACAACTTGCAGGGCTCAGAGAAACCAGGTCGACACACCCGCCCCGCCCGAGCGTAGCTGGGGTGGAGCCGCCGGCAACACAGCAGCCCCAGGCCGATGATTACAGGCTGCCGCAGCTTCACATGGACGACCTGCAGTGTTCATAGACACTTTATTATTAATATCTCATTCTGGGTGATTCCTTTTTATTTATCATGTTCACTAACTTTCTTTCACTTTCTATATTTTGTCCCAGGCTGAAGATTATGGTCTGCTCAGAGTAGACAGCAGAATGAAAAACAGCCAAATTTCTCTGGTGAGTCCAACACCCCCACAGCAGCAAAGGGGTGCACACAACTACTGTAAGCCCCTTCCTATTGACCGACTGTGGAAGCTGGCCCTCTCCAATTGGAAACTAATCTGGCAGAACATGCAACTATCAAGCTATTCATTTCAACTGCGCACACAGAACATGCTTCCCGACCCGCACATTGCATGAAATGAATGCTTTACCATCACCAACGTGCACCCTATGCACTCAAAGTGTGTCGGGTACATTTCTTCATGTGGTGTGGAAGTGGCCAAAGGGTTGCAGGTTTCTGGAAGAAGGTTTCTGAGATGCGATCAAACATGCTATTCAAAAACAATTCCTTACTTGCCAGAAGTCCTGTCACTGTAATGACGGCTCCAACTGAGAAAACAAATGCTCGTATTTTTTTCTGCTTTTGTTTGTGGTTGCTTCCTAAATTTGTGCTGAATATTGCGTGGGCATTTGTAAGTGTATCCATCTAATTTATGTGTTTTACTTTTAAACCCTCTCCTATATAATCATGTTAAAATACCTTAGAACAACAAAAAAAACTTGAACACACACAAAAAAAAAAAACACGATAGTAATTAAATAGTCTGGATTTCAGTGGCGACATTAAGTTCCCATTAAAAGCCATGATCTTAGTGTGAGGGCTTTCCCAACCCGACAATAAGAAACTTCTGTGGTTAAGGCTGAATATTCCCATTTTAAATGAAAACAGTCCAATTTATACAAACGCACAAAAAAGTGGCATCAGTCACCAGCTTCCTGTTTCACCAGCTGTCTTACCTCCATGGTAACACACAGTTAATTAATACTACAGTGTATGAAATGACATGATTCAAAAGTAACAGATAAAGACTGTTAGCAGTTGTTATCAGTGTTATGACAGATTTGTGTCCCTGCAGGAACAACCCACCTATAAAGGCAGCCAGTCCACGCTGGGCGGGAAGTGGGGGCCTTCAGGCGGGGTGGAGGTGGACGAACTGGGACGTCCCGTTGTCTGGCACAGCGGCAGAGAGAGCCTGAGAGGAGCAGAGATGGAGGAGAAGGAGGAGCGTAGAAGGAGGGTGGAGTCATACCTGAAGAGCAGCAACATGTCACTGGTATGTGTCAGCGATTAGCTTGAAATGCAGTTAGTTTCGTTTGTAATGTGTCACACAGTATCGTGTTTTTTTTTAATTTCTTGTATATCTGCATCATCACTGTGATGGAGACGGAGCACAGAGGAAAACAAACAGAAATTGGAAACGCGCATGACGCACAACGACAGACAGACATCCTTTTTATTCAGCCTCTGTGAATTGTTTCATTATAAACACGTTTGTCTCTGTCCTCTTTCAGCTTATCAAATATAACAAGATCAAATGTACACGAATGGAAGTAAACGTGAGGTCCATACTTTTGTTAGTTTTGGACCAACTCCAGTGATGCATTAGAACTAGATGTAGTCCTGACAGGATATCTGCTCATTCAAGGAAGCAGAAAAGCTTTCACTCTCCAGGGCTGCGTTCAACGATGCCAACATTTAGAAACGTTTATATTTCCTTTCTGCTTTTTTTTTTCAAGCGGAACCAGTGGTGTGTTGTTGCCCAACCTGTCACACTGGTATTAGTACTTTTCCTTAAGTAAAGGATCTGAATACTTAGGCCATTTTTGTAGTCTGTGAGAGTGAACTTTTCAGTCCACATAAGGACTTTCGGATCTTGCCCCGTTTTAATTCATGAAAAGGAATAGAGGTGTAAAATGTTTACATATCCAGCATTAATATTATCAGAGAAATAGTAATGTGTTTTTATGCTGTTTATACCAGGACTCAGGTCTGCCCTCTTCCCTGGTTCCCCTGAAGGCCCAGCAGGACGAAGGCGTAGGGCCCAAAGAGCCAGACCTGGGCCCCCACACAGAGGGAGACTCCCCACAAGGAGTCGGAGAGGACTGGGCTCCCACCCCGTCGGTAGCGGAGGGACGCGAGGATGACGAAGACGGCAGCTCCTACCAGCTTTCGGAGGCACTCACCAATCACTTCTACTACAGCAACGGGATCCTCAGGCCCAAGCCACACTCCAATGCCATCCTGCTGCACCCCAGAGGACAGATCATCTAGACCACAGACTCTCACCCACAACTTGAGGAGCCTGCAGTGACCTTATTCTTCTTTTAATGGGATGTTTGTTTCGTACACATTGGCTGCAGTGGGTAATTAGCCCCAAGAAAAATCCAAACTTGAAATATGTTTTGCCTCTGGCTTGTGAGTTTTTTATATCCTTTATCCTATTGATGAGGAAGTCTTTTTTTTAAATTTTTTTTTTTAAAGGTTCTTTTTGTGGCATTTGATAGTGGAAAAAGACAGGAAATGTGGGGAAAGAGAGTAGGGGAATGACATGCAGCAAATGGTCTCTGCTCCCATGTTGTTATTCAGAAGTTTTTGCATAATATTTTGGGGCATTTGATGCCTTTTTTATTAGACAGCTGACAGTAGAGAGACAACAGGAAATGAGGGGCGACAGATGGTGAATGTCATGCGGCAAAGGTCCCCGGCCAGACACGAACCAGAGACATGGTGGTGCATGTGCACCAGGGGGCCCCATTATTGGAAAGTTTTTTTTATTTTTTATCCTAATTATTTTGTTGAAGAATTAGATGGCCGGTGAGTTTTGCCTTTTCATAAACCACGATGGCATGGAAATAAAAAAATCTTTTGCTCCTTGAACATGCAAGGAATAAAGGTTCCCGTTACATAATGTTTACGGTATTATCTGCAGGGACTTACACATTTGCAAATTCACAAATGGGAGAGTCCCAATGAATCCTGACTGTAAACTTAAGGTGCCTTGTTTACATTAAACCCATTCAGGGAGGAGCACATGGACAAGGAAACACTTTCTAAGCTCCGAAGCCCGGCTGTTGAGAGTAAAGTGCACTCAAAGCTTTGGTGCTTTCAGCTTTGACGCACCTGTGGATAAGAAGTTAAGAGTGTGCATTTGTTTATGTATGTATTATATATGCGTGTGTGTATATAGAAAAGGAAGAGCTATGAGGAGATGCTGTTTGTTTATGATTGCGTCATTAACAGCCACCTGCAACTACGAAAAGTTCAAAAAGGCCGAGGATCTGAACACGGGAAGTCAAAGTTAACTGGTGGATGTTGAACTTTTAGAGATAAACGCGGCAAACCAGGTTCAAACAATGAGCGCCCAGCAATGAACAGACGGGACGAAACATGCAGAGGATGAACTGGAAAGCAACGCTCTGTGTCAACGCATCAGTTGTGTACATGTCGTCGTGTAAATTGTTTTATATTTACTCTTGTGTTTTTCTATGAAACTGAAAGCGGACATGTAAATGTTGAAATGTTTATTCATAAAAGTACAGCATGAGTCATTGTTCTTTATTCTAACCTGGGACAATTAAGCTCGCTTCACCCTCATACATGAGCATAAAGGGCGTCATTGATCACAGCTGCAGCAGTAACATAGCATTTGTATTAGACTTCCTGGTTTCTAAGTTTACATCCTCATTAGTGATGACTGAAATAATGGTCGTGTCCCGACGGTAACCCTTGATTTGCAAAACCCTCGCAAATGGTCAGGCAATAACCTCAAATGGTTAGGGTTAGTATAGGTCGGCAAGATGGTTAAGCTTACAGTAGGCATTGACCTCGAATAGTTGAGATTAGGGATAGGTCGTCGGGCAGCGACCCCCGTGAGAGTTCGCAAATCGAGGGTTACAATCTGGAGAAGACGTAAAAAAGAATCAGGACAGTGAAAGTAGAAAAGACAGTGGATTTTCACAGGGTTGCTGGTCTCACTGTGTGAACGGTTGAGTTGTCGAACATCTGTATTCAACGATTAGTTCAACATTTTGGGGGGGAAAAGATTGATACGCTGCTGAGGTTTAACGTGCTAATTCATAAGCGTTGGAGGTGCTGGCAGGCGGATTTCCTAACCTTTGAAGAGAGCCAGGCCAGCTGTTTCCCTCTGTTTCCAGTCTTTGTGCTAAACTGAGCTAACCAGCTGCTGGCGGAGCTTCCTACGAGAGTGGTATCAATCTTCTCATCTCACTCTATTCAAGAAAATGAATACCCACATTTCCCAAAAATATCTAATTATTTCTTTTAAAAGGTGCTATTCCTCCACTCAGAGCGGACACATGGGGTGGAAGTGACCCGGGCATGGACTACTGGAGGAGACCTTGGGCTACTACACCCAGGACCACCTACAGGAAGACCTACATCTCCCAACATACTATGTAATGTAATGATGCAAAGATGAAGAATTAGCAATTATTTCCCCGTCTTTGTTGGCCTTAGATAAATATGACGTTCCTTTACAAAAGGAAAGATCTTGCCAAAGTCTCACAAATTACATTAATGAAATGTATATGTGCGCAAACATTTCAGCAGTATTACAAAGACACAATTCAGGTCATCGTGTAATGGCAAATGTTGCATGTTGCCATAGTTTAGTATGAATTAATTCTCATCCTCCAAGCACTGTGGTTGTCTTTTAATAAGTTTCAGCTAATTTCTCTTTTATATCTTTCTATTTACGTGCAGATCTGGGCTGCTCTACTTGCTTGATTTTCACTGTGAGCCTGATGATGGTCAATAGGATGAAGAAAACAGTAATGTAAAGGCTATCAGAGTGTCTACTACAGTCATCATACATACAGAGGTTTGCTTATGTATAAGTCAATAATAAGCTATGTCACTGGTTGTCCCTACATGTTTTTATAAATCTCTTAACTGGCTGGGTTAACACACAGTACACAAGTACCAAAATTAGTTCTTACAATCCAAGCTATGTCAAAGTTATAATTTATCTAAAAAACAAGAAGAAGAAATGCACAGTAATCAGTCAGCTACATTACTTTTCAGTAATATAATACAAAGGGAATTTGTTAGTTCATCTAGTAATAAACACCACACTGATATTTCTAGCTTTTCTCACTCTTCAAACTCTATTGAATCAAACAGCATTTTGGGATAGAGCCTCTTTATGAGTCCGCTGGTGAGTGCGAAGGTTGCTCCTCTGAGAAAAACACTTGCCACATGTATCGCATGTGTACGGTTTCTCTCCCGTGTGAATTCGCTGGTGAATCTCCAGATGACTGAGGCGATCAAAGCTTTTGCCGCAGAATGGGCAGATGAACCATTTCTCCTTTATGCGGCGACTCGCTATCGTTTTATGTAACTCGGGGTCGTTTAAAAGAAAGAATCTGCTGTCCGGGTTAAAAGTTGATATGTTTTTAGTTTGAGATTGTTTGTCTGGGAGGAATCTGATGGACACTCCTCTTTCCGGGTTCATTGCTTCTATATGCTGACTTTGCTGAGCTTGGCTAAAAGTCACAGGAGCCCTTGATTTACTTGATGCACCTGGTCCATTATCTCTCATAAATCTGTCTGAGTATGCTGTCTCTGAAGAATTATCAAAAATGTCCAAAGCGTTCCGAATGAGAAGGATTTCTGAGTCCAGAGTTTGCGACAGCTGCTTCGGTTCAAAAAAGCAGTCCGAGTCATCAGCGGTGTCGCTGTCTGCCACTGAAACTGACGACCACTGCTGGCTCTCTTGTTCTTCCATAGCCTCGCCGGGTTGGAGGTGCAGTTCCAGCTCATGTTGACCCGCTCCATCGCTGACACTGTGATCAGAGTCCACTATCTGCTCCACGATCTGCACGTCGTCCTCGTCCTCGAGCTTCACTATCAAGTCTTCATCGTCATCTCTGCCGTCACTTTCACAGAGGTCGGACTTGAGCTGCTCACATTGTTTCTCTTCTGTCTGTGACGGTGGGGGTGTTCTGTGATTCGCTGAGGTGTCTGCCTTCTCTCTGACGATCTGATCAGGACACAATGTCTGCACTGAATCTATAATCGGCCCTGAAACGACAAAGCAGGTGCATTTTTATAACATTTATTTAACCACAGTTCCCTTGAAAAATATTGTTGTAAAGATCCTTTTTCTTTGTGACTAATGTGCAAGCAATTCAGGTATTATTGACTGTGATTCACACAGGCTGGTACACAAGTGAGTTGTTGAAATAAGTACTAGCTGGTAGTGTGTATGTGCTGTAATATAGGTGTGACAATTGCCATTTTTATATAACAGTTGTTGCAGGTAGACTCTCACTTACACGGATCAAAAGACAACTAAAAGGAATATAGTGGGGTTGCAACTAACATTCATTTGACATCATCATTATTTAATAGTCGATTTTTATGGATTACCAATTCAGTCTTGAAATAGTGAAAACTACTAAATAAATTGCTTGTTTTGTCTGACTAACAGTTTAAATCCCAAAAGCTACTCAGTTTACAAAGATATAAAACAGAGAGAAGCAAATCCTCACATTTAAAAGTGGAAAATTTACAAAAAAATTGCATTTTTTCTTAATTAATGACAATCTTCTAAATTGTTGACTAACAGACCAATTTTGCAGCACTATATGTTAATTAGATGCAACCAGGAAGTAGCCTCCAAGTTTGAGTTTAAAGGCTAACAATGCTCTTAGATATCAGCAATTCCAAATTATGGGTTAACCTTATTGAAAGGAACCTGGAAGTTCTTTAAAAAAACATGTGTAAAGTTGTTTTAAATGATTGTTGAGGTGGTCCAGTGTGGTGGCAACTACCGGTACTTTGATTTGATGAATATTTTTTTTATGACTGATCTATCAAACTCTAAAACTAATAATAGTGCAAGGTAAAAAAGGGATGAAATATAACATAAATAAAATATAAAATAGTCATTTAAATTAGAAAGTTATTGCAAATAAATAAACTGAATGTAAACAGGAATGGACTGAATGCATATTGATAAGAATAAATAAATATATATATATATATATATATATATACACATACTTATAAATATATATACAGAGGAGTTAACAGTTGTAAAAGTATACACAAAGCTAGTGACAGTGTCTAGTAGCTTTTCATATAATATCACAGAGGAAAGCAGCAACTCCTCCCATTTGAGAAGCTGGAACCAGAAAACCAGATAACCTGAAAGACTATATCGATTTAATTGTTTTCTAATTGTTAATTCATTTTCTGTTGATGCACTCAATTAAGTATTGTTTCAGCAGAATATAACTCTGTTAAGTTGTACGGCCCATGCATACACTGCTTTATGTGAAATGATGTGATTAGTGTTTATGATAGAAGAGCCAGCTCAAATCGTGGCAGCTGACATGCAGTGGCAGCTGCGAGGACAAGCAACGGCAACTGCCGCTGTTCGTTGCATCTGCTAGTATGCCGAAGTTCATAGTTTATCAAAGTGGCACAGAGGACACGTATGCAATTTCCCACTTACTTAAATGTTATTTCATATGTACGCTCTTCATTTAGCATATTTACAGACACTCCAATTACATTTTTTACATTTCTAATTTGAATATAACGTTAAAAGGCACGCGATCAACTGTCGGTTGGCGCTGCGTTAACCGGAAGTGCCACTGCTAGATGCCGCTGCCAGTATTTGAGCCGGCCCGTACTTGTATTATTGATGATGTAGTTTGCGGTGGTTATGTACTGGACTACATTAAGCTATATTGAGAGATGTTTCTAATTTAACTAACACCTCTTTGACAATGACACAACACTTGAACATTACAGGCATCATGGAAGTAAACTTTATAAATAGAACGGTTGTATTGGGTTGTACAGGTGTACCTAATAAAGTGGCCACTGAGTGTATATTGCTTATTATGTATTATCTAGTCAGTGGTCATCCTTACCATCACCGGTGGGCGGCAGCAGCTTGTTCTGGTGCTCTTTCTTGGAGGAAGATGCTGTTGGAGTCAGATTTGTAGTTTGAGACCGCTCGTTTTCCATGAACATCAACTTTCTGTTCAGGGCTTCAATCTCGCTCTCTCTCCGGCGGAGCTCGAGCTGCACGAGGGCGAAGCCGTCCTCCCACAGTTTGCTGATTTCCACCACAGCAGCTTTAGCTAGCACCTCCATGATCGAGGTTAACTTGCTCTGGAAAGCCACACAGTTGGCCATGTTGCCCCCGGGACAGCACCTCCGCTAGCTGTAGTGACGGCACGTTGAAACTAACTTTCTATGTGCGACAAATCACACGAGAGCGACAATTTCGTCTGTTGTAGTTTACATTACGGTTGCTGTTTGAGGCGAAAAACATGGAAGTGTGATACAATAGTAACAGGAAACGAACTTGGTCATGTGACGGGGGATATACGGCGCTGATGGTGGGACAAAATTTCTCAGCAGGAAATCAAAGACAAAATAACATTTAAAAAAAACACCCCATTTAGCGTTTGTAGGCAATACAACAATTCATAAATGGCTTATAACAAACTATAATGTACAAATGTATATGAAAAAAATTAAGCTTTAAGCTCAACATGAGTTTTGAACACATGAACATATGTGTACATGTGCATATTACACACTAACATTTTTTTATGTGTTATATATATATATATATATATTTATGCAGCCTTGTGCTATAAATTATTAATTGAAAGTTATATATCAGTTATGTTTTCATAGGGGAAGCTATAATTATTGACACATTTTAATATCTTATAACTACATTGTAGTGTTAAAAACAATTTATTAGGTGACATTTATACTGCTTTTAATTTAAAATGGGGGATTAAAGTAAAATGTTGACGTTTGGGGTAATTTGATACAACAAATCTCTTTACCTTTAGGAAAAGGGACCATGTGGACTAATATATAAAGTCAAATATGCCGTATTGCTTGTATTACTTTCAGTCTTTAAACGATTAAGATTTTGTCACAGGGCCACTTAATCAAGTTATTATGTCACACTTATCTTAATTGTGACATAACAAGTCATAAAAACACTTGGTATGGTGATATTTTGTCATAATATGGAAGGGATATAGCAGATCAAAGTAAATGTGACTTGACCTCCCTCAGTGTTGTTGATATTTGACATGTGATGCTTAATAGTCTGAGCCTGTTTGTTACTCTGGCAGGACACACTTAAGGAGTGGCTGAGATGTCTGTCAATGCTTGAATCCTGAACTGACACCTATTCACGACTCCCCATGATCCAAACGCCACCAAACTGATGCCAAACCCACGTTTAAAGCAACTGAAAACACTTGTGGGTGGCAATATCTTGCTGTTGTTTGAGCTTGATGTGTATAGCACTGCTGCTCAGCTTTGTCCACTAGATGATGCTCTATTTCCATTAGAGTACACAAGCTGAGGTCAAAGCACCTGCCCTTGTATGAAAAAATCTATCAAATGTGTCCTATTTGGCCCGTACTCATGCCTATAACTTATTTAATAGCCAATAAATCCCCCAAATACATTATGTATTATAGTCATTCTCTAACTTTTAACCAGTGGCCATCTGTTAATGTAATCTTCCCTCAAAAAAATATTAGGTCAAGAAAAAAGAAACAAAAAGGCTATTCTTTCAAGTTCTCAAATGTGTTGCACATCAAAGAGCTTTGGAGAGAGACAATACATCTAACACAAGCAGTGGTGACTGAGGTTGCATTTGCTAACCAAAATAGACTTCTTTGCAGAAAAAGTTTGCCGCAAGACTTGACTTTTGACTTAATTCATGCTTTAGTCATGTGAAAAAATACTTTAGAGTGACTAGATGTTAAAAATGAAAAAGATTGCATTCAGTAGGCTATATTTGACCTTTTTATTCAGCTAAGCATTCCTCATGAAGTCATTTATTTGTATCTTATCATTATTGTTCTAATATAGGCTATTTATTTGATCTCTCGTCTTCTCTGCGAGAAGCGATAGATAAATAAACCTGAACCTGCAACTTGAAAACCCATTTCAACATGATTATTCTTCCTCTTTCTCTTGAATCTTCTTTATGAGAACCTCCCGTGTGAACTGAAACTGACTTTTTTTAAATTGTTTTGTTTTTAATTACTTAAGACATGTAGATTATCATTATTATTTTAATTATCGTTATTATCATTATTAATTATCATTTATTATTATTATTATTAACCATTCGAGGGTTGAACATGGCTGGCCGTTGATTGGTTAATTTACCTGCCAATCAAATGTGGGCGGGGTCAGTGGGAGTTACTCGGGTGAGAGCGAAGAGACGACGGAGCTGTCAAACGGCAACAATCGGTTGAAATATTATCCCGGGCGGGACGACAAACATCGTACTTTGCTCTTTTGTGGAAACAAGTACGACAGAAGCCGACTTCGAGTCCGCCTCGAACATTCAGCCTTCGGGAATTTTGACTTTTAAACCGTCGGAGACGAAAAACTTCCTGTTCTGTGTTTGTTGGTGGGTCTCAGGCTAATGTTTGTTAGCTCTTAGCTCGAGTTTTGTTGACAAACTAGCCAGCCTGCTTCGTCCCCGAGCAGCTGCGTTACCTGTTCCGGGGGGTCGCTTGTCGTGTTGTGCTGTGCTGTGAAGCTGGGAAAGGCATGGACCCCAGCTTGAACTGTTCCTGCAAACATATCTATGAAATGATTACAGGTAAGTCAGCTAAACTTTAACAAAGAGTACAACTGACTGATCCTGCTTTGGTTTGTTTACGTTTTCTGTTTGGTGTTGATCCAGCTATTTTGTGCCCAAATAGGCCTACTATATTTAGTATAATATGGGGAAATGCCACAGCATTTGTTCTGATTGGTCTAAAGTCTTGAAACTAGTGGGACACACTTTGGGCAAGTACCTAACAGTACGAGTTTGACATATTTAGATCCTATGAAAAATCGCACTTTTATCAATCAAGTCAGGATTTTTGAGGAACATTGTGTTTATTAAATGTCTTGCATATGACATTTTTTTTACACTGCGTACGTGTGCATTTCATTGATATTCAAGTTGTTATCAGGTTCATTGATACTAAATACTTGATTATGCTCTTTTCAGTTTCTGAGATGCAGCGATTTCCTTATCATACTAGAGTCTATGGCACATGCTATATGCCTCAAAATATATAGGGAACAAAACAGTTGTGTTAAAAGACTAAATATAGTTTGACAAGACAAACTCACTTTTAAACTGAATGGTTTGACCGATATAAAAATAAAATGTCTTCAGATTTCTGCTCGAACAAGCCCAGAAACACAACATTTCAGTTGCAGGCACAAACGGGTTAATATGACTCGTTGTATCGAGCTGCCTTGGCAGCATTAACTCATTAACTATCTTTGGTATCCAGATAATGGCCAGGTTTTTTTCCCTGCCCCATGGACTTGTTCATTACTTTAAACCCTTGAAGAATGACAGGTATGCAGCGGCTCATTTAACTTTGCAATTCAACACAATAGATTGTGGTCAGATAAGAGGCTTCCATTCACTTCTGTTGAATGTGACCTTGCCCAAATACTTGAAATAATTGCTCTTTTTAGTGAACGGAGATCTCTCAACTATCCCACTCACATGAGAAAGGTCAGCAGATTACTAAAACAAAGTACATTATTTTAGGCCTATTCTTATTAATAGTTTACTGAAATGATCAGTAGATTAAAACCGTGTTATTTGTTCTTGTTTTTCTTCTTCTTTTGTGATGCAAGTATACATACACAGTCTTTCTCTATGTACAAATGGCTGTCTCGCACACATTCACACACGCCCATTTAATTCCTCTTGCCTTTCAGAGACACTCCAACCCTTCCTGCAGCCTATCATTATACCATCGCTTAAGTTTTGATTTATTGCTGACATTTTCTATTAGTCTGTAATCCACTGGGACACAGCTGGATAGTGTTCAGTCCCCAAAACTACTGTTAAAACATTTGGCCTGGGGCTTCTTTGGAGATGTCCCATCTGTTTTGGAGTAGCAACAAGCCACATTTTATAGACCAGCTTTTAAAATTCCACCCTTTTCCATGCAGAGTCCCTTTGCTGTGGTGTTTTTAAATGCATGCCCTTTGGATATGTAGGCAACAGGGTATAGTTTAGAAACAAATATAGTAATGAACGCTGGTGGCTTGCCTATTTCTTTTTCTAATCACTCACTTGCATCAAGAAGGTTTTCTGCAGCATAATCCATTGAGGGTTATCATATTGCTCAATATTACAGGACTGTGTCATATGATCCTATCCTTTTTAATGGTATTTATTTAAGTTATTTTGTATTATGTTGTGGCTAAGGTTGTCCCCCCTGTAGTTGGGGCTGTTTGTTTATGGGCTGATGCTAGATGATGTCTGTTTTTACTGCAGAAGTGGGTGTAAAAAAGGCCTTTGGTGGTCAGTATTTTGCTTTAGGCTGGGAAGATCATCCTGAATGTTACCCACTCGCAGTATAGAATAACTCAGAGTTCGCCATTTATATTTGGTTGTATCATTTGCATGACTGAAATTCTAGTAAGCGTAGGACGTTTTGTGTTTAGTCAGAATCGGCTGCTTTGACCACTGATGTGGGTGTGCGGGTACAGAAGCTCTTCTCTGTTGCTGTTAGCTGTTTTGCAGGGTGAATTTATATCTTACTGGCTGACCTATTCTCGTCTACTCGGATACAACCTCATGGATGAAATGTGTGTCTCTGTTCTCGCTCTTGGTCTGGATGGGAAAGCTACTGAAATGAGACAGAATAGCTTCGACCCTGGCACTTGTGGCTTGCATTTTTCTTGGCACTGGCACTTTTATTTCTGCCGTACCATTTCAACAAGGCAGAAAAATGAGGTGTCATTGGAGAGAAAAAGGAAAGTGGAGGATGAAAAGCCTTTTAAGGATGTGGCTGGGACAGAGAATGATTTCAGAAGGTGTCCAGTAGATCTACAGTAACTCTCTAGTCTAGTGTCTGTGATGTAATGCTATCAGACAAAGGCAGAATCTAGCTGTTTCATCTTAATGCTGTTTTTAGTATCTGATTTCATGAGACTTCTTCTTTGCTTAAGATTGACTTTTGTGTTTCTGATAGGCTGGTTCCGTGTATTTCTTTTTAAATTTGCCACAGTTCCTCCCCATTTACTACAATGTGTTTAATGAACTTTCCGGTTATGTGTTTTGTAAACGCACTGTACATTTCTGATTACACCTTGACATACTGTATATGACTGCTGTGTGTGGAGACAGAGTGTATCAGATGTAACTCATTGTACACGATGGCAGGCTTTGTAACTTGAACTTTATGACCTTTTTTTTATGATATGCATTAGCTCAGTGTGACGCACAAGTACTTAAAGGAATAGTTTGACCACAGAGGAAAAGTTACTCATTGTTTACCTTCTGTCATTGCATTTCAAGTTACATTTCCACACTAGTGCAACTCTACGTCAGCTTGCTTTAACACAACTGAAGTGGATGAGAATAGGGTTGTAACTTTAGGAATATTTGGCATTTTTGCTTGAACAAAAACAACATGATTCATTTATTATCAAAATAGTTTGCCAATTAATTTTCTGTCAGTCTAATCCATTACAAGTAATTTTTACATCCAGCGTTACTTACCAAAGTTGAGTTTCACTTCACAACAAGAATCAACGTGTCTTATCAACCAAGTAGATCTTTCTCTGGTATCAAGTGTTCTTAAAAGTTAGCTATGAAAGCCACATTGTTTATGAGTGCAAAGACTTTTAGCCACGGACCTCCTTTCCTGTTACTCTTTGTACCCTGCTGATTTTGTTTTGGATGGCAGAAAGGTCCAGGATCTGAGCTATTCCTTGGCTAATCTCCCATAATTGGACAATCGGCCCCTATTATAGCCATTACATTTGGGCCTGTTGAGCAATAGTGGCTTGTCTCATCCATCCTAAGGCCCGGACCAGTCTACAGCTACGGCTGTTTTTAAATAGCCAAACCTTTTTATTAACCATACATTACATTTTTCTCTAGGTCTCAAAGGGCTTACTATACATCTGTCCAACATGTGAAAACACTCTCATCCTGGTGGACTCCCCAATTACAAGAAGCAAGGAACTGGACTAGTAGGAAACCTCTTGGATCCAGCCAGGGTGCGTCACCAGGGGTGCCCTAAACAACGTTTTAAACTGAAGTCTGTGTGTGTGACAGATTTTCTCCCAGGACACAAACTGAGTAAAGTCTGTGCTGCCGTGGAACCCTCGGCACCATTAAAACAATCTAGTCCTCTTGTCATGTGGGTACATCACAGAAAAAGGCCCATATTACCCTCACTGGTATCACCGTCTTTCACATCGCCATGGACCGGAATAAACGCAACTCCATCGCTGGGTTCCCTACGCGACCCGAACGTTTTAACGAGGACAAAGAGGGTATCGGAGGGGTAGGTGGCTCCGAGATGGGCATGGGCCCTCCTTCACAGGTCAGTCGCTGTTCTTTATTTTTATGTGTACGATGCATTTGCCATACATTAAAGTATACAGGTTTCCTGTGCAGGTATTAAAAGTTAAAAAAATGTTATATTGTTTCCACTTTCTTGACAGCGAAACATATGACAAAAACAAACAATTTAGAGTTCTGATACACACAAAATAATCATGTCTATGGGCCTATAATAACTGATGGATTTGGACCAAGACCAAGTTGGACTGAGTCGGTTCAAGTCTGGTTCAGTTGTTGTCCACAGTCAGGAGGTAAAAGCAGTCACACGTTATGGGAATTTTGAGGATTAATATTGTTGTTGCCAATATATAAAGATTGTTGTTGTTTTGATATTCAGTGCTGAAGAACGTTCCATCCAATGGCACAGTTGTGCGCACAAGAAATAATAATAAAACCAAATGACCAAGAACATCCATGTGTGTCCGTTAACCATTTCACACATTCGTTTGAATCTGCCTTCAGCTATTCTGTGCAGATCATTTCATCGATGAGCAACGCTAATAAAGATTAACTGTCCAAATGATTCTGTTTTGAGTTTAGGTACGCACTAAAATTCATGTTATTGGATGTTTTTAAGGGGTTGAGGGCTTTGCGGGGTTTACCTGAGACTTCATCCATACCTGTTGATACCAGTCTGTTCTTGTCTTCTCCAGGTGGGCAGGGTGTGGCCGTCATCTTACCGAGCTCTCATCAGTGCCTTCTCCTGTCTAACACGCCTTGATGACTTCACCTGTGAATGGATTGGCTCTGGATTCTTCTCTGATGTCTTCAAAGTGGGTGGAGATTACCATTTCTTCTCTTCTCTTTTCTGGGATACCTCGGGCTGTCCTTGACTTTGTGACCTTTCCTTGCTTGACTTTATCTTTGCCCCCCCCCTTTTGTTTTAGTCCCATTCGATCACATTTTCTATTCATGCCTCATTCTATCCACCCTGGGTGGTTTATATAATACAGTCTGTTAGATCACACATACTCATTTGACCTCCATGATTGATTTTTTTTTTTTCTTTCCCTGCTACGTGACAATCATGCAAGTGCCTTTTGTGCAATAGTCAAGACTAGTGGTCATAGAAATAAAGAGGAACTTGTTGTGCATGGCCCTCCCTAGAAAATGACCTTTTTATGTGATATAAACTGTTGAACCCAAAGTCATTTTCCATTTGATTTGATCGTGTCAAGTTGATATGCTTGGTGGGTCAAAGACTGATTTTGTTTCTGAGCTTTCTCGGTCTTCACTCGCCAAGTTTTTTTTCCAGACATTTTTGGGTCACGTTAGACTGCGATCACTTCAAAGACATCACTTAAACACGGAGTTGTTAACCCCGTTAGTTTGTATTCTCTCCCTCCGGGCATGTGAATGTCACAGAAGCATGTTCGGCATTATTTGTTTAGTTGGTTTGGTTAAGTGAAGCCTCTCTTTAAACAAGCGTCATCAGATACATTTCATTTTCTTTATTTCGTCTTCTTCTTTGTATTAACAAGAGCACTGCGACTGTGTGACATTTTGGCATGGCTCAGTTTGGTGTAGATAAGCAGTGTGAAAGGTCCACTGATCCAGGGAAAGAGCTACACTTGTGTAGAAAAATGATGGACTAACAGAATTAGATTTTAAGTCTGTTTGTTGTGACTTCTGGATGCACACCACTGTGTATATGCACGACTGACCTTTTGTTATGTAAACGGTTAACGCACAGAATAAGCTATGGGGGAAGGGTTGTGGTCCCTTTTTATACATGGAGGGAAATAATCAGATTAATTAAATAATGGCCTAGAAGGTTTTGGATGACATTAAGCCAGGCTCAGTTTTATTTCACATTATTTGCTGTATCAGCTTGCATTTTAATTAAGAGTTTAAAAGAGTTTCTATATTTCTTGTCACTTTGTGTGTATTTCAATATGGTCTAAGCGCACAGTGGTAAAGCCCTCGACCGTACGACTATGTAACAGTAGATCTCTATTGGATGGTGAACTGGTTTCTCTCTCGGGCTACAACTTGGCGTTGGGCTGATTGATGATAATGATGATGGTATCCGACAGCTATTGGGATTGCCCAGGCCGATCTTTCAGATTTGTATTTGAGAAAATCATTACTAATTTTATGAAGCATGTACCAAGTCATTTGTTTATCGTAACCTATTGTGCTCTATGTATGCCTACTGTCAAAAACACCCCATTGTGGGCTACAGTGTGTAAACACCGGAGCTTATTCAGAACGCACAGCGCTGCAAGTGAGTGAACTACAGAGCGGCACAAATAAACCACCAGCAGCTACGATTTACTGATGTCCACATTTCCAGCATGTATCAGTGAGTGAAACGAGTATGGCCTCGTTGGATAAACCGCCCTTTTTTTTTTTTTTTTTTGTCTGTTGCTGTTTTTAAAACTACTATTTCAAGTATTTTGTTGGTGCTCAGGTGAAGAGTAGCCGTCTAAATACTGTCCTCGACTCTCTGCCACGTCAGTTACATTCTGACTGATATTATATAAAACACTGTAAAACTAAAACATTACTCTATGCCATTATAAACACTGTCGGACACACGCTATTCAAGGTTTATTTCATTATACAAAACAATAAATCCAACCATTTATCATTGGGAGAGGAAAGTTGTGATGCAGGCTATACATTGTCGAGCACATCTTGCGTGTGCACCGTGCAGCTCTAGTATTTTAGAAAGTGGTATAGTATATAATATAAAAGTTGGATCATGGTGAGTGTTCATTTATTTGATTAATAAATCAGAAGTGATTTGAAAAGAGTAATAGAAGCGGCTTGACTCCGTCTTCCTTATCTAAATCTAGGATGGACCACTTAAGTACATATTTTGACCTCCTAAGCCACGTTAGACTCTTAATAAATGTTTGGAGAAAGATTTAAACTTTCAGCACACATAATCAAGCTAAACAACACCTTTTTCGTGGACCATGTTTCCCCCGTGCAATTTATTATAAGTACCACCTGAGCCTCTCGTTGGGTAATGGAAATATCTGTTAATACTTTTATTCTGTGAGAGAGAGAGAGAGAGGAATGCATAGGTAAACAGAGAGCGAAGGGGAAATGGAGCAGAATGATGAAAAGCTTAAAGTCAAGGAGGATGACAGACAGAGACAGGAACAAAAAGGCGGTGAAATTAATGGTGACAGAGGTTGAGGGTAAGAGGAGGAGGAACCGGAGGGGGAAAAGCTTCTGATGTCGGAGAGCTGGTGTGGCAAGACTGTTGAAGGGGATGAAAAATGGGGGTTGAAAGGAAGTTTTGGGAGTTTATGGAGTACAGTCCTGGAGAAGAATGATTTAGAGTTTTTTTTTTCTTCTAGCGCTTGGGTTCGGGGGAGGAGGAGGAGAAAAGGGAGCAAGGTTTTGGGACGACAAAGACACTGGGGTATATTTTCTGGGGAGAAGAGGAGATATTAGAGAAGTAAAGCAAATGGGGCACGAGAAAAGAAAAAGAAGAACATGGGGTTGACTACTGGGGAAGATGAGGATTAGGGACGACGGATTGTTGGAGGCCACAGCGTGGAGGAGAAAGAGAGGGATCACGAATACATGCAGATGGGGGGGGGATGTGAAGAGTGAGGAATGGGGGGTCGGAGGAGGATAGACGGATGTGGGGGAGGAGGCCTTCAGAGGAGTGGCCATCTGTTGTTTCTGCTGTCCTGTGGTGGAGACTGTCGGCTCTTATAGCCAGGCCCCTGTCTTTGAACTTGAACAGAGTGATTTCTGTGTCTGTATGTATGAGACGGACGGACGGAGAGCAGCATACACAGAAAACTCCCATAATTTGAATTAGGGGTGTCGCGATATACTGTATTGGCGATTAGCTTTGATGTTTAAAAAAATGAAATGTTGATATCATGTTAATAATACACGTATATTGTGTAAATAATGCAGCGCCTCTTAAATCTCACTATGCATTAGTGTAATTGCTCTTTTTGTACGTTTTTGTACAGTTGTGGTTACAGACTCTCGCTCTACATCCCTACACTCGTATTCTGAGTGTTGTTCATTTGGCGAAAAAGAGGCAAAGTGCAAAATAAACAAAGGTAAAGACTCATAGCATTATTATTATTATTATTGTATTTATTATTAATATTATTCTAATTATTATTTTTTTTCTATAGATATCGCGATAATAATCCACATAAACCACAATAATCGTGTAATAAAAAATCTGATATCGTGATCTGTTATGCTTTTTCTACTATATATAGATATTGTTGATAACTTTGCTCTATGCATATTTCTCCAAATACTGAAATTGCAGTATAGCAACAGTTTTGTCCATTGACTTTCATTGTTATGGCCTCCTGTATAAACCATATTGACTTTGTCCCGTCTTCTGTAAGTGATACTGATTGTTAAAAGATGATACGAAGCCGCCCACTGTTGTAGTAAATATGACTTACTGTCTCTCTGGCAGCGGCGGAATGTAACTAAGTATATTTACTCAAGTACTGCACTTAAGTACAAATTTGAGATCCTGGTATTTCCATTTTATGCAACGTTACACTTCTACTCCACTACATTTCGGAGGCAAATATTGTACTATTTACTCCTCTACATTTATCTGACCGCTTTAGTTACTAGTTACTTTCCAGATTACACTTTTTCCACATCCTTCCTATCTTCCTGTGTCTCCAAATGTGGCGATATTGAATTGAAAAGTTTCCGATGAACTAAAGTGGAGAAGTTTAAAATGAGCACAACCTTCAACATCCACAGACGTTAAATGCAACATGCACAATAATGCAGCAGTAATAATGATCCAAACACATCATATATATAATAATAAAACTCTGACAGGGAACATTCTACTATACTTTTGACATTTTAAGTACTTTTTTTTATTTGATAACTCTTACATACTACACCTAAGTAAAGTAAATAATTTCCATATATACAAGTTTTCAGGACTTTCCTAACCTGCACTGCTGTCTTCTGAGAGATCTGCAATGTTTACCTTGGGACAATGTGGGCCACCAATTATTGTTTTGGGGTTACATAATAAAGACATTAAAAAATGTGTTTTCCACAACTAAACATACATCACAAGTGCACATTAGCAGCACTGACACCTCTCATTTTATACATCATGTCTGGTGTGGTTTCAAATAATCAAGGTGTTTATGTACAATGTCAAAAGTGCAGCGGCAGAGATGTAACATTAGCTGCCATGCTGAGGTGACAGTAAGCAGATCTGTTTTGCATCATGTATGTATGAATCCTCCAAATGATTTCATGTACTGTGGAAGTCTTGATAATGTTTGAATAGGCTCTTTGTTGTTGATGAAGGCTTTCTCTATCGACTCAGAGGATCAATTTTGCCTTTTCGTGCAGACTACTGCTTTGAAACATGCATCATGGTTTAAATAGGTTTCTAGTGTCAGGAAGTGAGTGAGCAAGTGTCTGCTGCAGCTCAGTCATTTCATGTGCTTCCTTCTGTGGTTTGCAGGTTGATATATCCTATTTGCATGCATGTGAATGTATCTAAAAGAAAGCAGATTCTTGGTAATTAATGCACTGCGTGGTGTTGTCTCTGAAACCTGAGGCGTGAAGACCGCGGGTCACTTTGCCGGGGCTTTTTTTGCTCTATAAACTGCAGTTATTTTGGGAAGCAAATGTGGTGTGTTTGGAATAATGCTAAATCTTTCAATTTCAAATTCACTTTTGAGCACATAATACAGCTTGTTCTTAATCAGAAGAGATATAAAATGCATGTTAGGAGTGATTTTTTTTAAATGTTGTTTTGCCATACCACCACAACACTACATTTTTATAATTTATTTTTTGTCCCAGTTAAAAACATAAAAAAAAGTTTAAAAAAAAAAACCATTACCAACATACTGTACCACTTAGAACGAGTTCATAAAACTAGTTAAATTTACTGTTACCTATCAATGTTTATATATGCTTTTCTTATTTATTTATTTTTGCAATAAACTGTCATCAGAATTAAAATCCAGCAATAATATCAATAGTCTGCTAAGATTTGAGCCACACAGCTATTTCACTTCTCTTGTTGTACCACACGTGTTTGAAACTTCAGCACAAAGAGCTCCGGTCTTCTTCATGTCGTGACCTGTCTATAGTGTTTGCTTGCCTTCCGCCCAAGGCATGCTGGGATAAACTCCAGCCACCCATGGACGGATGGATGGTGACGCTACCACCATCTAACGATTAGATGGAAACTAAAATCCCAATGCACATTAACACAACATTGATTGTTCAGCCCTGGTTTGTCACGTCTACTTTGGCGTAGCTGGTCAGCAGCGACTGACCTCATTTCAGTTCTTTGATGAGTCGCCTTTCCATTTCTGCGTCCTCTGTTTTTCCTACTGCATGAGCCAGATTATAATTCAATTATTATTTCTATAGATTATAGAAGAGCAGTTTCAAGGTCTTAAATTAAAGTGTTTTCAGCCACCAGAATATAGTAAATATAGCACAGTTATTGGTATTTAGCCTTTGTTTAGTTGTACTGGACTGTATTTGCAACATGTTGAAATGAAAATCATTTGACTGTTTTACAGGTACGTCACCGAGCTACAGACCAAGTTATGGCCATGAAGATGAACAAAATCAGCAGCAACAGAGCTAACATGTTGAGAGAGGTCCAGCTAATGAACCGGCTTTCCCATCCGCACATACTCAGGTTTGTAACCAAATAATTAACTAACTAATTATATCCAAGGGGGTTTAGTAAAAGATTTCAGATGGATTTCGAGCTCATTCTTTGGGAAATAACCACAAGAACCCATCAGAAACTATCTTAAAATCCATATTAATGTAATGTAATCCAAAACAAAGCAAGCTAAAATCACGTGATTTATTTTCCTTTTTTGTTGTTCTACTTGGTCCTTGCATCATCACGTGACATCAGCTACACGATTGGCCCTGGTGATGGAAACTGATTATTGGTAGTGATTTCCTTTTGAGCGTGTTTTAAAAGATCTGATCCAAACGGCCTGTTACGTGTCAGTTAATTTCAACAGATTTAACAATAAAATGCCGATAATAATTCGGAATGAGCACGCTTTGATAAATTCACAGTAGGCTTATTTTAAGGCTTAAGAGTTTAGGTCACTCAGTAACAGCTTATAAGAAGAGTAAATCCTGATTATTTCCAAGTGATGTTGCACATTATATTAGTCATGTCTTATAACACCTGCCACTTTTGGTTATTAAATATATAATATTTTACTGTCTGCCTTTACTTCTGCCTCGCGCTTCTCTCACTTGCTCATGTGTCTGTGGTTGTGACCTGTTTCCTTTGGGGTTGGCTTGAAACTGTGTCAAACACAGAGCCTATTAACAATGGATTTTCTGAACTGCCAGCTCCTGTTAGAGCTGCAGCAGCTGCCTAGAGGCAAAACGTGAGGATGACCAGGGAATAGGACAAGGCTATGAACAATCAGGTTAATATTTTAGAGATTTACAGTCAATGATTGGTCAGACTAAATGCGCAAAGCAGGATACTTTGTAATCCTGATGCCTGGCTCTGTTGTGGTGGAGGTGGGAATTCATGCAGTGCAGACATTGGCTTTTCCACCTAAATACCCAAAAGCACAGGCAGTCAAAATATGACAAAAAGCTAGAAATATTATATAAAGTGAGCTAAACTTATCATGTCATGCATTAAGTAATTAAGCTTCTGACATTGTAAGCTTTTGAATGCTATCGAAACAGTGTTTTTTTTACCAGAAAAATAGTATGAAGAAGTTTTTTTTTTACCGCAGTAACATGCACATGCATTGGATGTGACGGACGCTTTTTGTCTCTCTTTTGAACTCGTTGTTTTGAATTGTCCTGAGAACATTACCCCTATTTTTTAAGTTCTTAAGTTTTAAGTTTAAGATATGTTTGAGAAATATAAACCCAGGTAGATCTCTTAAGGAAGCAGTCTGCTAGTAGTGTGTCAAGCAGAACCAAACGAAGTGAAGGTGCTTTTAGCTACGAGGCTTTTTAAATAAAACAATCTCCCCATTCTCCTGTGGCTTTAGTTTAGTTTTCCACTGCTATTTATGTCCTTTTATTGAAATAAGGGTAACTTGTTGTATTTTAATTTACTTATTGAATTTATTTTCCCTTTTTTAATTGTGTTTTCAAATGTTGCTCTAATGCCCCCCCCCTCCTTATGTAAAGCACTTTGAACGGCCTCTGTATTTAAAAGGTGCTATACAAATAAACATGCCTTGCCTTGAGTTTTATGACAGGAAAAGGAACAGTCTGTAGACTAAATAAAACTTTATAGCAATGAGAATTCAAATGACTACGACGCCCCAGAATAGTATTGTTGTTCACTTTTTTGTAGTAAACACTTTCTGTCAAGTTCACATTCTGCTGTGGGCTCCTGGGTGGGAGGGTGTGTGTTTATGAACATGCACATACATGCATAAGTGTGTGTGTGTGTGTGTGTGTGTGTGTGTGTGTGTGTGTGTGTGTG
>CALSBV010009973.1:10765013-10809100 GCA_943590825.1 Bovichtus diacanthus
GTGTGTGTGTGTGTGTGTGTGTGTGTGTGTGTGTGTGAGAGCAACAGAAAAATAATCTGCAGCTATTTTGATAATTAATATAGTTTGTCATTTTTCAAAATGTGCTGTTTGCTGGTTACAAACCAGTACAGCTTTTCATTATGTATTATAGAAAACAAGACATTTTTTTTTTTTTTTTTTTTTGGACTGTTAAACCAAAAACAACAAAACAATATGAGGGCGTCTTGTGATGTCTTTTTTTTCTTTCTCTATTTTCTCCCAAATTCTTAATAGAGAAAATAATCTGCAGGTAATTAAAATCATTGTTGCAGCTATAATTTCCTGCTATGCCCCCCTGCTGTTGATGCACACGTTCTACATTATTCAAGGATCGTAACACGACTGTCTGTGTTATGTCCTGAGCTGTGGGAGAACTGTTCCATGTCTTGTGGTCATTGTGTTCCCACAACAACACACATTCATGACAGACGCACACATGTACATTCATTCAACAGTTGAACCAGAGGCTCAGGATGCATCTCTGTAAACACGGTTGTGTGGCAAATGCATGCAAATGTAGACAAATAGTACAAAACACACGATTCATCCCACTCTGAAGAAAGCAAACGCTGTTAAAGATGCTTCCAGACGCGCGCACGTGTACGTGATTATACTGTTGCATTGCTCAGTGAATGTGCTTATTGTAGCCTGTAAACAAAGACAAACGCCAACTTTCTGCAGTTGCAAAAAAATAAAATAAAATACGCATCCTAAAATGCCAAATTTACACACCCACACCCACACACACACACACACACACAAAGTGCAACGTGAATCCATTGTAAGACACACATGAATTTCCATGCACGCACACTGCGGTAGGTTGTGTTTTTCTGCTGCAGGGTAAACAGATCCTGTTGGGTCGGGACCAAACTGAATGCTCTGTCCCTGGTAGCACAGGCTCATGCTGTTATGTTACCTGACCCCCACTATGAGGCCGTGCTCGGAGGAAATGGAGAATTACGTTACTGCGTGGCCCCAAGCTACCTCGAGAAACTCCCTCTCGCATGCAAATCCAAAAGACAACCCAAAGAATAGGCAAAATAAAACTGATTGGAAGTACTTTTTCCCTTTTCTGTGAATGATGTCAGCAATAAGAACAATGTTGAATATCCTTCTTCAACAAGCAGCCAAAACCATTAAGCTGTTAGCGGCGGAGTGTTCACGCTGATTTTAGTTTTATTGGTCGTCTCAGACGCTATTGAGGGCTGAGATGTATCGGCATTTCTTTCAGATTTGTTTACCTTGTGAAATCATTACATCGCTTGCACCGACGGACACTGTTTTTCTGAGCTACTGAAAAACTCCTGAGCTGGAAAGTGTGTGGCAGTGCTATGACAACTTGTCATGTCATTAGCTGCACCATAACTGTATATTTAAACAGAGTTTTCAATACAGTGATTTTGATATTTATAGCTTTCTGTTTTGTAACATAACATAAAACGTAGTTCCTGTGAATTTTGCCGATTATGTGGCGCCCTTTACCCATCTTCAAAGGTAAAGGGCGCCCACTGATATACACCAGCAAGCATTGTTTTTGTCTTTGCTGAATCTCAATCTAGTACACTTTTATAGGAAATGCTCCTGCAATCATAATCTGAGTTAATGGTAATTCATGACCCATGGCAGGATTATACTGCTGTTTGAAGCTGCTCCTAGCAGCAAACAAGGATCCTTTTGTTTGGGTCTTTTCAAGGGTTTTTAGCCTGAAACACGGACAGTGTAGCAGCACAATTTCCGCAACCATATGTTTCTCATTTCCTCAGCAATCTAGGATAATACATGATCATGGCGAGGCACATATATGAGGCTCAAATATGTACCATGTTGTGTAATTATCGTGGTGTATCAGTAGTTTTTGGTGTATCAAAAAAAATACCGTGCCTGAGTAAGAGGCCTTTTTGAATGTGACTTTACTTCCATTCAGTTACTTTTAGTTGACACAGCACGTGCACTCTTCGGCTAAACCGTGTGATTTGCATTTTTGGACCAGGCACACTTTGCACTTGCTGTATATTCTGTCAGCGTGAGAATACAATGGGTGCTGTCCAGATCTTAAATGAGATGATAAAGGAATGAAGATGGATTAGTCTGAGTTTTAATTGTCTCCAGTGGAGTTTTCCTCTCATGTATCAACCAGGCAGACAACAGATGTTGAATGAATGCTGTGGCTACTGAGGAATGTGTTGGACAAATACTGTAATCCTCTGATGACTTGATTTAGTGTGTGTGTGTGTGTGTGTGTGTGTGTGTGTGTGTGTGTGTGTGTGTGTGTGTGTGTGTGTGTGTGTGTGTGTGTGTGTGTGTGTGTGTGGGTGTGTGTGTGTGTGTGTGTGTGTGTGTGTGTGTGTGTGTGTGTGTGTCAGGACATTTGATCAGGATCTAAAATGAAATGAAAATGACATGAAGATTATTCGTGTCTGGTGGAACATTTTTAATGAATGTTTCACCCTGGGATCCGTGGACAAACAATTACTGTGCATAGAGTCCTAGGCTGAAAAAAAGGGTCCAGGCATCTACCTAAAAATGTTGCAGGATGTAGAGCATATGTGAGGCAGTACTTCATCACACTTCTTATCTTCATCAGGTGACATTCTAGAAAAAACATTTACGGACAATATGTGACATTCCTACATTACTTTCTGAGCTGACTGTATCACAATGAGTTTAACTTCGGCTGGCAAAGCAGTTTTTCCGTATTAGCGATCCTGGGCGCTGATCCAAAGTGAATCTACTCCGCATCGAGCCAGTTACTATATGCATGTTTATTTTCAATTTTTTTACACTTTCAATTAAATCAAATGTAGAGGGGTGGAAGCTGAATCATCACAGTACTTTACTAATTTGAGTGTTCTGGAGAGATGGCGTCACTACTGATGTAACTCTGCATTCAGCACAGTTTAGGAAAAATAATGTAAAATAATAAACTTAGAACTTTGTCTCATAGTAGAATTGTCTTGGTCGGGTTATACCTTTACCATTCATGCATAGTTTTACATTCATTGTAAAAAAATATGCTAAGGTTATCTGAACATTTGAATTAAAGCCCAGTTTGTTCAATCGCGTGAAGAAGTAGAGACCTCCTCCCCTCGCCCCCGTGTGTCCTAATTCTTAGTCAGTCATACCAGTAACCACAGCTAAACCAGACCATCTCTTTATCCCATCCCAGCTCTATCTAGTTAACCACTGTTGTTTCGTGATATGCGCCATGGGATTAGTGTGTCTGTGTGTTTGCATGCAAGCAGCAAGGTCAGACAAGTTATTCTGGATCAAAGCTGACAGACAGAGTGAAAGACCCTGGATACTGTTAAACCCACTGAGCTGATTTGTCGTCTTGGCTGCCCACTCTTCAGCCTGATCAGTGCGTCCACATTCATGCATGTCGGAAACTAGCAGCCAGTTGAATAAGCTGCCAGACAGATTTTTTTTGCAGCCAATTGCACGATACACCAGCTCGCCCCCAGGCTGACAGGCAGGCCGCCTGTAACCCAAACAAGCCACCAATCAGCCCTCTACCCTGTGAGCCAGCTGGATGGGCACTTGGTTTGTGCAATGTAGTTAGTAATGACCTTAATGTAGTTCAGTGTGTCACCAGTTGACCAATGAACTAACCAGCCTGTCGTTTCTGTCACTGGCAACAGAGAGTGCTACCTTGCCATATTTAGTAGCGTTCACACTACATTCACAACATCTCACGTTTAATTCCTGTGAAAAGTCGGTTGACATCTTCCAACGCTCACGAACACAACGGCCGTATGCAGCCAAACAAGAATATTTTGCTATTCAGAGCATAGCAATGCAATTCATGGCTGAAGAACGTTTCATGGTCAATCAGTTATTGTTTGGCAAATGATGTTGTTCAATTTCTTCAATCCATAGAATCTGAAGCGCAGAATTCGGCCATTTGTCGTCATGTTCAATTTCTTGTAATCTATACACTTCAGTAAAATGTTGTATGTTGTGTTCCTTGTGGGTTTTTAATTTGTGCGTTTCTCTTTGCCTTTCTCCAGTACATCAATGGTGGCAACCTGGAGCAACTTCTGGACAGCAACAAGCACCTGAGTTGGCCCACAAGGGTGAAACTGGCCTGTGAGATCGCTGGCGGCCTGGCCTACTTACACTCCAAAGGCATATTCCACCGGGACCTCACCTCCAAGGTTAGCTAGACAGGCTAATTGGTCGTTAAGACGAGAAACTGCAGCTGAAAATAGAACTGCAGTCTTTCTTGTAGCCCCAGTACAACACCGTAGCATTTCCTTTTAGATTTGTATAAAATGTTTAACAGTCTCCATTAGATTAGCATTTATGTTGACAAGTGGGAGCTTGAGCATGTAGTATTTTTGGTTTTGGGACCTACATATGGTCCCAGGCCTGTTTTCTTGACTCACCAGTCGACTCACAAGTCTAAACGTTTGGCTCAACTAGAGACTGAAGACGATCTACCGGGTTCTGTTGCAAAAACAGAAATAGCGGGACCGATCCAAAGTCTTTTGGGTTGACATGCAGAGGAATCGGAAACACATGCACAGAACTGTTGTTGCTACAGCTGCTCTGCTAGTGTGGTAACAGACACACACAGACGGTTCAGTCACTGTAGCTGCTGGCCAAAGTAAAAAAAAAAAATAGAAATAATCTTGGAGCGCTCCTCCCGGACAGAAAGTCGTAGTCGCGGTTTTTTAATCCTCCAGAATCTCCGACTCCCTCCTGGCTCTCTCCTCTCAGAGCCGTCTGTCCGGCTGCTGAGGAGAAGGAGGAACTTTATTAGTTTAGAAAATGAATCATCACTCTTTCTTTGACTTTGTTCCGTTGCTGAGTAGTTTCAGGTGGCCGAGGGCTTTTGCCCAGGACTGTACAGTATACAGTATATTCGAATATTAGTAGGTTTTGACAGCTCGATATCAATGCTGGGTCCCAGGATAATGCAGCGACCTCTGTAAACACAACTTGTGTTAGTTGTCAGATAGAAATGTTAAAGATGTTAGGTGTCTCCACACTTATCTGCTCTTTTACTCCTAGACCTGTTAACCTCTCTATAAAGGACACAGTGTCACAGTCAGATGTGGTAATCTGCTCTAGTTTTCTAACTTGACCCGTAGCCATGTTGGCATGGGGCTGGCAGGAAACGGGGACAGTATTCACTCTGCTGTGAACTCGTGTCCATCGCCAATGTTGATCTGCAGAAAAATACAAAAAGAGAAACAGAGAAATTTAAGAGAAGTTTGAGTGAAACCTGCTATAGTAGACGCTAGTTTTGCAGTTGACTCTGAGGGTTTAATGGTGTGGTCATAGCCTCTCAGATTGTAGTTTCTGAAATTGATACAAAGTCCACTTGCTTATGACTCATACCTCAGTTATGAAGCTCAATGGTCAGGGCAACTTTCTCTCTTTTTATATTCTAATTACTGCTATGTACTTGTTCCAAGCACTCTCTCCTTCCACTCTAACTATGTCCTATGCTTTATATTATACTGGGTTTTTATAGAAATACATGTAGATATTACATATTAAAGAAGTTATAAGCTACAAATTCACAAAGTACAGGAAAGGCCGTGGAATACTATGACGCAGAGACATAAAAGGCAAGGCGACAGTTTTACGACTTATGTAAACAAAAGGTATTTTTTAAAAAAGTTTATTTAACCTTTTATGTACTCAGGGGGAGTTTCACTGAGAGCAATTCTCTTTTTCAGTAACGCCCTGATCACATTCACACCTGGAAGCTGGCCAGTACAACCACAGTCCGATGTGCTGTGACGCTGAGTAGCTCCAGTGGAGCGGTTGTACTTAACATATTGATTATGTACTGTACTGCGTATTAATGTACAACGACGCAGCATGGTACAGCATGCTAACGCCACAATTGGCAAACAGCATGATATGTGTAAGTACATTGTGAGTATTTAACCTTCAGCTCAACTCTGTGTCCGTGGCAAATTATGTCAGCAGTGTCCAATCACAGAACAGCTCGAGTGATATTAATCACCAGTGCAACAAACAGTGACAGTAGATTTACAGAAGTTCAGGGTAAAGAGGAAGAGTCCAAACCGCATAGCAGTCCTTATTGAAATGTCCCATTTTTTGACATAGAATGAAAATAATACTGAAGGCTCGAGTTTAATCAGGAAGTGGAGGTTTGGTTGATATTGTGGCAAAACATTATTTTTTCTCAGTGTCACAACTTCCTCAACTAACCGTGTAAAAACAATGCCAATGTTTTTCTGTGTTTACAGAACTGCCTGATCAAATGTGAGGACAACGGCTACACAGCAGTGGTGGGAGACTTTGGCCTGGCAGAAAAGATCCCCACCAATCTGTAAGGAGTTCTCCACTAAATACTCTAGATCTTTAAGAGGAATGAAATGACGATCAGGACTTCAGTTTACACTACAGTTCATTTAGCAGACGCTTTTGTCCAAAGAGACTTACAATAAGTGCAAACAATCACGAGGATACGACTCTAAACAGCGAGAATCTTTCAAGTACATCTGCTTCAAATAAGTGAAATCATACAAGTGCAGAACAAAAGCTTCAAATAACCCAAACCAGAGTAAGAGCAACAAAGAGAAACAATAGAATAAAAATTCAACTAATAGCTTCAAATAAGCCAACCAAGTGCAAAAGTACACTTTTCTTTTCTTTTTTTAATTGACCGAGGTGCAGTCGAAACAGGAGGGTTTTCAGTCTGCGGCGGAAGGTGTGAAGACTTTCAGCTGACCTGACATCAATGGGGAGCTCGTTCCACCATTTAGGGGCCAGGATAGCAAACAAGACGGGTTTTGTTTGAGGGGAATCTGGGTCCCGCTCGCAGTCAGGGAGTAGCGAGCAGCGAAAGAAAGAAACCATTTGGAAGCTCATTTCCTTTTTCTCCTAACTGCCTTACTATGCATTGTGTTAAACAATACCTTTTGTTATTAATATTCAATCTAATGAATGTGTTGAGTGAAAAGCGCTGTCACTCGAATCCAGCTTGACAGAGCTTTGTAGCCTCTTTCTGATCACTGTTTGGGTCTTTACCGGCACATTTACTCTGAGGTTCAGCTCTCATTGACTCCTGCAGGCCCATGGGTTGTGCACGACCTGCCAATCACCAAACAGTAAACAGACAGACAGTGAGGGGCTGATAAACAAAGTCAAGCATTTAAAGCCCAAGCATTTGTTTCAGGAAACCATCTAAAAGAAGAGTGAATATTGGACTTTTGAAGGTGGTGAAGCACAACTGAATGCGAATGTGGTTCTACGTCTGCTTGACGTGTGACGAGCCTGTTGTTTGTTCGTATGTAAGCGGCAACAATTTAATAATCCAGTGATTACTGGAAAACATTACTTTTAGCTGGTGTTGATGTTTTATTTGCCCGCTAGTGACCAAAACATTCATCACGATTTCTGTCGCTCCAAAACAAAAATACTCTATTTTGGTATATGTGACATAATAGATTGGGTTACTTTATCAGCTTAAGTAGTTTCCTCTTTGCCCGTACCTACTTTTTAATCAACTATTCACCATTAAGATCTTGGTATTGTTTTTTTTTTCTGTGTTTTTTGTTCCTTTTAGTTTTACATCTATTTGTAACTCACTTAAGTGTTTTTTCTCATCCTCCTACCAGGCGCAGGGTTATTTATTAACACGTGTCTGGCACCGACATTAATAGCAGGCGGTACAGTTCACATTCTCAACTTTAGTGTTTCGATAACAGGAGGATACTATCAGTGCACTCGCACAATGACGGAGGGAGATTGGTTTCTCTTTCCTTAAATGTCTTCAGGAACAGAGTTTATACGATTTAGACGAACGATCATTTCTATAGTCTTGTATATCTACGCTCGTGTATGTTGGTATGTAAACGTGTATGAATATTGCATTGAATGTAAGCACACCTAGCATTTTTTACTACGCTACAAAGATTTGAGATGAAAAATCTGGTCCGACTTCACCAAAACTAGATCTAAACGAAGCCAAAAACTACTGAATTTAAAGGGTTAGAGAGCAAGAGTCATTATACAGACGGACATGTTGTAAAAACTTATTGAAACGTAAGACGCCAGTCATTCTCGCCCTTGTACAAATTAAAACTGCACACAACTCCCACAAATGCCTTCAACAAATAAACGTTGAGTCTGCTCTGCCTACACACGCACGATTTTATTCCACCAGGGACACAAAGTTCAGGAGTCGACTCCAAGCCTCCGAAGTTACTTGAATTATCCGGCACGAATGACTTCAACAGGTTGTAGGTAATCTGTGTGTGCTTTTGTTCTGTTTAGTGCTGAAGTAGAGAAGCTGTCCGTGGTTGGTTCTCCTTTCTGGATGGCTCCAGAGGTGCTGAGAGATGAACCCTACAACGAGAAGGTAAAGTCCCCAGTTCTGACCTCTGACCTCTGACCTCTAACCTCGAGCAGCTAGTGGCAATATAATCTGGGATGGTGTGGACCATAAACTCAAATAAGATTACATCAGATGAGTTTTGATTAAACTTTAACCAAACACCTGGGGGAAATGGATCATAAAAACGGCAACAAAATGAGATATAGATCAAAGTAAAACAGTAATGATACAGTGGTGGGATGAAGGTGCATAGTTTCCATTGATAATGGATTTTCTGAAAAAGTTTGGGAACATCAGGGCGTTCCACAAATGTTTCACTTTATAATAAAACAGGCAGTTTATTATTTTTGAATAGACAAACCAATGATGAACATCGTCTTTCTGTGTGTCTCTCTGTTTTCAGGCCGATGTTTTCTCCTATGGTATAGTCCTGTGTGAGATCATAGCGAGGGTGCAGGCCGACCCTGACTTCCTTCCCCGCACAGAGGTGACTGTTCATCTACACCCTATAACCTCAGACCACTCCATCTTTTGTTTGCTTTGTACACAGGTTGATCTGTTGGTGTCCCATAATAATTCCCCTCCTGTTTATATTGCGTAACATTCACATGACTCAGACAGATCTTGAAGTGAAATCTGTTTTTTGCATTCTCAGAGGACAGGGAGTTGTTTTTGTTTTTTTTACCCACCGTTGAGTAACTGTAACAGAACTGTAATTATTGGTCGTCTGGCTGATATTATGATCAATTATGTCATCCACCAGAGAGGAGATTGTTTGTCAAACGTAAGATTTACTCCTAAGTACATGGTATACTCACAATAAAATAACAAAATGTAAGGGATCCTCATCAAAACTATTTATATGTTTGATGTTGAGCCTTTTATCTCAAAATAACTCCAGTATTATTTTTTATGTATATTTTAACGTTATTCATTTACAAAATATTCTCTATAAAATTGGCCTTTTTGAAACCTTTTTGAGAAATTTTTTTTCAATCACACAGCCCGTGTTATTTTACATTTCAGTGGATTGATAGAGCCAAAATGCACACTTGGCAGTCAGCACGGCCGTGTCCGAGGGATTAGTTTGACATGAAGCTGGTTTTGGCAGAAGAGTTGCAGTATGTCAAACATCGGTTGAAGCTCTGTCTGTCTCTGTCTTTATCCCACTTTTAGAATGGTAAATACCAATTTCCTGTTTAACTTTCATATATCCAAATCTCTCTGTCTCTGTCTTCTCTCCCTCCTGAGCAGAACTTTGGCCTGGACTATCACACGTTCCAGCACATGGTTGGAGACTGTCCGCCCGACTTCCTCCAGCTGGCCTTCAACTGTTGCAATGTGAGTCCACCACACTCGTGTCCAGTCAGTCTCGGTCAATAAAGACATTTCAGTATTGTAACACTCCATGTCTACTTGTGATAGAACTGCAGAGCAACCAGCAAACATGTGTCTGCTAAAGTCAGTGCAGGGCGGTCATGGTACTTTTCTCCACATTGAGAAAACAACATTTCCCAAACCGCTTGTCTTGGTTGTTTCTTGGGATTCCCACAGATTTATTTTTTAATTTCTTAAGTAACTACTATTCCCTCGCTCAGAAATAGAGGGGGGAAATCTGATTATCTGAATAATCTGATTTAGCTCTCTCTCCGGGGGGTCTTCTGTTCACTAAAAGCTTCATCAGTTACCAGGTAGATTTGGCTTTTCTCTATTCTCCTGCATTGATTTGCTGTTTTAATTAGCTAACTATGAGATGAGATGAAAAAGAAACATTAAGCAACTTAAAGCGAATCAAATATAGCCTACTTTTTTAAGTTTAGTTTAGCTCACATCACATCATAATCAAGAACTGGAATTGTGTTTATTTTCTCTGGCCTCATTTCAAACCACAGAAGAAGAGGGTATTAAAGGTTTTGGAGCACCCTGCTGACTGATCCGATATTGGCTCCCTCCATCCCTTCTCATCCTTGTCTGTTGTCTCGCTTTTATCATCCTTTTTGTCTCTTATCCTCCAAATCTTTTTGCAGATGAGTGTAACTTCATTTTCTTATTCTCAGTTTTGCAGGGGCCATTTTATTTCAACCCCCTCGCGCTTCCGTGTCAGCTGTCCGTGCCTTCAAACTATTAGCCACATTTTTTGTTCCCCCATCTGTTCTTTTTCTCTCCCAGCACCTCGTACACCTTTCCCCCTTCCACACTGTCCATCTACCTCTTTTTTTTTTAACATCCTAAAATGTTTTCCCACCGGCTTTTTCTTTTTGTTCCACTTTCTGCTGAGAAACTGCATGTTTTCAAAGTAAAGTGCCAATAAAAGCCATAAGACAGTCTCCATTGTACCATAAAACAATATAATTGATTACCTGCAAAATCAACTTGTAAATACTTGTAGAAGCATCAGCTCTTGTTTTTTTTTTTTATGTTAAGTATTATAATGTTGTATAGTTAACACATGTCGCACCTTTTTAAATATAAAGTTAATCGTTTTGCTTTTCCCTGATAATAATCTGATGAGTGCAATCGATCCCTGCTTCTGCATCATGCCATAGTATATACACACAAATCTCATCCTTCTCCATATTTCCGTTTCCTCTCATCCCCCACAGATGGACCCTAAACTCCGTCCGTCCTTCCCAGACATCGTCAGGCACTTCGAGGAGATTCTTGCACGCCTTAAAGTTGAAGAGATGGAGCACGAGTGCGTCCCGCTCAGTGGGGAGAACGAGAAGAAGACCGTACCCAAAGGTAACGGCACCGCACACATTCTCACTCTGTCCTGCGGTGACCTGTCATTTCAGTTTAAGCTTTACGGTCAACAAAAGTCCCCTCCTTTTGTCGGCGAGAAGGTAACTGTATATTCCTGTAAAGGAAGGTGGTAGGAGAAGCTAACAGGAACTTCTCTCTTCTCAACATCAGTTCCTCTTGCAAAGCGTGCGGTTGATTACATGCTTGTTCAGTCATTTACAAGCAAACTGTTCACACCATCCTCACACAAACGTACCACCAGGTTTGTTCAAGCCAAATTTAAACTTAACTTCCTTATTAGTCAGGCAATGGGCTAGGGGGAAATCTCTATTTCCACTCAGGCTGCAACTAACGATTATTTTCAAAATCGATTCCAAGGTGATGTCTTTTAAATGTCTTGTCAATCCAAAGCCCAAAGATATTCAGTTTGTTATGATATAAACCAGAGAAAATCAGGAAATCTCCATATTCTAGAGGCTGAAAAGTGCATTTTCTTGCTGATAGTAAAAACACCATGACTCAGGAAAACTGCTCTGAGATTTTAGATGCCTATTTAAAGATACTTGATCCCTGCAGGCCCAGGTTTCACTTCTAATTTGGTCCAGCGCACCGCCGCCGGCCTGTCTGACCATCACGGAGGCGGTAATGTTTTTTGTTCAGACGAGCCAAACGTCTCCTTTTTCCTCAGGACAGCATGAATATATGAAGTCACCGGACGCAGGAGGGGTTTGTAGTGGTGGAGCATTTATGGCTCTTGTGTTGTTAATCTAGATCAAGCTAACGACGGAGCACGTCATGAAGTTCTTCTGCTGCTCCCTCCGTTCACCTGATAACATCAGCATTTCCTCAAAACCAGGATAGCTGTCATAGTAGGAAATATTTCTGTTGCATAACAACTTTATAGCCAAATATTTTGGTGGAGTGTCTTTTTTTTGCTCACTTTTTCATGAGTCACATGAGAAATTCTTTCAGATATTCCTGGCATAAATGAGATGCATGTGTAGAAGTGCAACAATGCTTTGAGATGAGGATAAAATAATAATGTTTTCTTGGTTAGCTCATTGTTTTTTATATAAATATCAATTTGGGAATAACTGATTTAATAACTCGGGAAATTTGTCTTTGTGCTTATATGAACAATCTCTTTTTATGAGATTTTAAGAGACTTTAAATTCTTCTATTCATCTTAATATTTTTTTCCTGCTGCACTAATTAAAGTTTGAGAATATTATGATCCGACCACGTTTCAGAGAACATTTCTGTATAAAAGATAAGTCAGCCAGTGCTTTTGGAAACGTTTAAGAACAGGGATTGAAGGAATTCATGTCTCTGTGCAGGATTTAGCCTGTGCTGTCACCTAGTGGTTACATCAGATTCTCTATTTTACCATTAGAGCACTATTAACAACATGTGGCCGTTTATTTCTCTCAAAGAAAAAATGGAGTATACACCTCTAGACTTGCAACTCGTGAAGTTTTACTATCAAATGTTATAGTTTTGTGTTCATTTTACACGTGTGTTACAAATGTGTCACAAAAACGTACTTGTCTTTTCGTTCAAGGTGAGAAGATCCAGGGCTTCAAGCGACTGAACCCTCTCGGTTTCCAGGACGATAAAATCCCTCAGAAATCACCGCGGCCCCGACGAAACATCTGGCTCAGCCGCAGCCAGTCGGACATTTTCTCCTGCAAACCGGGAAGAAAAGTCAACGTCCAGGATGCTTACTATAACCCCCCCGTCGCTCAGCGGGCCTCTAAAGCTCACAAGATCAACCCGTTCACCGCCCGCGAGGACCTGTGTGGGGGCAAGATCAAGTTCTACGATGTACCCAGCAAGTCTGTCTTCTCGCTGGTGTTTGACCTCCACTCGCCTCCGGGGAGTGTGTTCAGTAACCAGCCGTCTGCTCATGGAGGAACCCAACAGGAGACTTCTTACTACTGGCAGCAGCTGCCAGGAAGACAGTGTCACTCCTTACCAGTGTCCCCCCAGCTGCCCCGCTCCAATGTCTTCCACCTCGCTGCTGCTGTCAGCTCCAATAACAACGGTTCTGTAACCTGTAACTCCAGCCAGCTCTCCACGATGCTGCCAGGTGAGTTGTCCGATGAGGACGTCCCTTTGTCCCTTTGAGCAGTTTCAGGACGTTTTTTTTGTTTTTTCACTGCAATGTGTAAGTCCTGCACGTCTATGGAAACGGCACAATCAGTAGAGAGAACGGTCTTTAGTGCAGAATGCACTTGAACATAGGACTGTTAAGTCGAGTTTCTGGTCCAGCCCCTGTCCCCCAAGTACTGGACCATCACTAAATGTCCGTACAGCCTGACATCCATACACAAATGTACCTTTTATAAACGCATCGATACACGTGTTGAGCCAGAGATCGGTTTGTCCATTCAAGGCTGCCGTACAACACGGCGGAGCCGCTCCCGATGTAGATACGAAGGGCTCATTCTAAGCTAACGAAAAACACAAAGATTTTTAGTTTCCGGGGATTTATACACTGATGAAAACATATTTATGAATATTGTATTCTATTCCTGCCAATACATCCCCCTAAATCCGACACAATGTGCCATTTTTAATGTGCCAAAAAATAAATAAATAAAAAGAGCTTAAGCATAAAACAGCGGCCTGACATTATTTGGCATTTGAAATTTGATATGCACCTGATTTTGATGATGTTCATGATTGTTGGTTATGTATGTACATAGTTTATGGCAGTTGGTACAAGTGGGAAGCTGTTGCAGGAGTTGTGACTAAATTAGATGCTAATCCTTCCCTTCCTCTATTTTCTTTTTTTTTCTCTCAGCTACTAACTCCAGGTCGGACACAGGCCTGATGGGAAATGACGTCCGGGTAAAAGCAGCTCTGAGTGGCTGGGCAAAGAAATACGTTGTGGTTGAGATCCCACCTTACTGCAGGCAGAGAGGAGGGGAGGAGGACGGAGAGGTAGAGGGGAGGAAGGTGGGAAAGGAGGAGGAAGAGTTTGGGGAGAGCTGGTCTCCGATGGTCCCCAGCAGTGAGAGAAACAGTGGAGAGGCGATGGACTGCTCCAACAGCCTGGATGAAGAGGAGAAACGAGAGAGAGGGACAGACACCTGCCCCATGTAACGCACACGTAAATACACACGCACACATGGAGGAGGTGGTGGTGGTGGGGAAGTTGTGGTGGATTCCTCCTGGACGGAGGACACAGAGGCAGTAGACCGACAGACCAGACACATTTCAAGATTGCGGAACGATAACGCGTAAAGTGATAAGAGAAAGCACTTGATTTTTCTCGTTCAAGTGAACGTATCCCTTGTTGATTAATAAATCAAGCACACCTGATGTAGATAAAAAACTATCTTTCAAAGATCACCCAGGCGCGACGGCACAAGTCTCCATTTAGCTCGATTAAAACGCTTTTTATCAGCTCAACGGACACTCTGCATAGAGATTATTTTTTTGAAAAGGTTGTTTATATTTAATGTTGTGAGATGATGTAGATTTTTTTTTTTTTCTCCTCTAAAGTTTTCTTATATTAGCTGTCTTGTGTATGAGGAGGGATATTGAAGATCCCTCGTGTTGTGTATGTGTCAGTGTTTGAAAATCAAAGCTTGTGTTTTGATACTTTCCCCCTGTGTTCCAGACAAATGTTTATACTAAATAAATAAAAATCCCATATTTTTTCTGATTAACGAGACACTGCGCTGATATTATGATGAGAAGATTTAAGGGGATTTATATATAAGTGAGTGCTTGGGGAAAACAACCCGTCGTTTCAAAGCATTATAGCAAGCCATAACTAGACTGCAGTGTCTCCTCCAAGTAATTCACAGGGAACTCTGCCTCACAGCAATGGTGGATTCAAAGAGGACACGCAGCCGCTTGATGACGTATTGGTCTTTTCGTTCGGTCAGAGTCGAACTAACACCAACCAACAGTCCAAGCAGAGCATCAACAGGCTGTGTTGTAGAGACATCAAATCCAGATGTTGTAAAAGCGATCTTGTAAAGTTTTTGAATAGAAAAGTTACTGCTCGAAAGCCATACTTCAAATCTCAAGAGTTTACATGAATGCACGTGAAGTTTTCAGAACGGTCCCCTCTTTGCATCTCTAGTAGTACACAATGACGATGAAATTAAAAAATGTTTAAATTGTTGCAAGCAAGGCTATGTAACTTTTGACAGACAAAATAAAAACAATCTTCCTCTTACAAGTGAAAAGTTTCATTCATAAACAATTAAAGGCGCCCATACTCACTTCAATACACTCAGGGATTTAGCCACTATAGGTTGAATTGGTCTGACCAGTAACGTACGGTGGCTAATGTTAGCACACTTTTATTGCTGTGTAACTGACATTACTGAGTCATTTTGTTGACTTTCTCTTATTTTGCTGCTGTGAAGTGCAACACTCACTATAACTGCTTTCTCATATGATCTCCGGACAATATCCGGAGAATCAGGAAGTTGAGGCCATGTAGCCTCATGGGCGCATTTTCCAGAGTTTCCCTTTCACACGAGGCATAAAATAAATTTTAAAAAAAAAGGAGATTGTCCGTGTCAGAAGCGTTTTCACTTACTGGAAATACTCTGTTTTGTGGAGGCGTGGCTTCTGGGTCGAGAGTTCAGGGGGCACGACATTCGAGTCCTCACATCCAGCTCCTCCGGGTAATGTGTGGATCATCTCCGGGTTGCAGTGCATGTGTGAAAGAGGCTTATTTGTGTCACAAATAAGAGTTTCCAAGCGCAAGAATTCCCCCTCAAGAATGTAGCGATTTAAAGCAACTCGCTTCACAAAATCCTCAGAAATGAATTTAAATCCAATGTGCCGCCATCATGCTGTTCTTACCACTGAAGGCTGTGGCCTGTGTTCTGCAAAAGTTGCATAGTCTCGCTCTAAAGTCAAAACTGAAACGTATGGAAACTAGGTACTCCTTGAAGATGGGAAATCAGTCTTGTGTGACGCTTATAATAAAAGGTAAACAAAGATAATTCACTGTGTCAAAATGCTGCGAACGTGTCCTGAAACGGAGTTATGAAACAACCGGAGATTCATGCCGATACTGGTGCTGAGGGGAGGAGAGGGTGTCTGACTTCAGTGTGCGCAGCCGGCTACGCTCAATTTGTGCTCTCCCATGCATGAGAGGAGGTCAACACTTCACGTGGTTCAAATGAGCACGAAAGACAATACTTTAAGTAAAATCCCACTCCACTAGATTGAATTCCATCTCCACCCCAGCGTCTTAAAGAAAAATTAAAACCAGTGAACTTTACTTACCTAGAAACTCAGAAGACTTCAGTTAATGGAATCGTTGTATTTAAAAAGGAGCACAATCTCTCAAAAATACAGCTCGGGTTGGATGAATAATATTTTTTGATTTGAGAGAAACGGCACAACCTGGTCTTTCAGCTCTTTCCACTCAGATGTGCACCTGAGTTTCACACTCTGTCGTGAGGGAAATATCCAAACCGAGCAGATGGAGAGAAGAGTAGTGTTTGGAAAAAAAACATCCAAAAACAGTTTGTTTCTACCACAAATTATTAGTAGTAAATCCTGTAAATGTTCCTTTATTCCCCCTCCCTGAAAAATGGTCCATAAATAAATTCAAGTGGCAGGATTTTACTTCAAATTAAATGTGTATTTATTTTTTTTTTTTTTCATTTTTATTGGAGCACATTCCCAAGTTGCTCATGATCAGCGAGATGCTCAGACACACTCGCCGATGTGGTCGCTGCTAACATTTGGCTCAATCGGTCTTATTAAATTGGTGGTCTCATGACATTTCCTGCTTTTATTAACCCACTCCAGTGAATATCTGAAATAGACTTTCTTGGGGTAAAAGCATTTTCTCTTCTTTTATCATTGAGTCTCATTGGGAAGGTTTGTTTAACATCAAAGCCGTGTTCAGTGTTCATCTAACTGTTTTTTTTTTTTTTTTTTTTACGTGTGCAAACTAAATGAAATTTCGATGTATCTTTGAAGCACGATTGTCTCTGCTCCAGCACTTCCTTGATGCTCTAGTTACATTCTGCTGATCTCAGTCTGATCGCTTCAATAGGAGCTAAAATGCACTTGTACAGTGATCTCCTCTGGACTACTTATCACTACTTTTCTATGCAAACAATGTACCTTTTATGACACTGTTTTACAGTATAAAAGGATCTAATTTGATATTTATGAGAAAACATTTTTAATGTCTTACCTTTTTTGTATATTTGTGTAAAAAAAAAGTTTGTGTTGCCCGCCTTGATTAATACAGATTAAGATGTTTTTGCTGATTTTTGAATAACAACGTTTCTCCGAGTTGTGTTTGTTTCTCATTCTTTTCTTCAGTGCGACAGTCATTTCTAAAAACCTCGCCGTCTGGTTTAACACGGCGACAGCAAACCACCGGACGTCCTCATTGAAAAGTGTTGAAAACTCATTTTGAATTCTTTCTCCGCCATATTTTTTTAATTAGTGTACCCTTAATATTTCTGTGTGTACGGAGGACTCTCATAATGTGCATCGTTGGACTGTATGTCACAACAATCCAACATGTAAATAAGCACTCTTACAATATGATGGCACTGTTGGTGCTTTTCCAAAGATTTTTTCTTGGGGGAATAAATACCTGATATGCCAAGTGATAAGTAGCAAAAGGTATTTATTGTTTCTTTAACTCACCTAGAACAGTCACATAAGCTAATTTTACTGCCTTTCTCAACAGGGAGATAGATACACATTTTAAAAAATTTAAAAAAAAGGACCATACCAGATGGTTTTGCATGTTTTGACGCATTTCCTACAGATCAGATATACTGACCATTTAGTGTGTTTACAAAGTTTCATGTATTTCTCCTCCAGTTTTAGGCAGCCAATATAAATTCTGCACATACAGTTTTGTCAGATATTAATTGTTGTGAGGAGAAAAAGAAGAAATGACTTCCGCTTCATGGTTTGCAGTTGAACTTGCGACCACACTGGTATGGCCCCTTAAATTATGACATTACGATACCAGACTAGTATCTTATGTCCAAATTGTATTAAATATAACAATGTGAAACAGTCTTAACTATAACGATATACAATAAAAAAAAAAAACTAACGTTTTAACCATAGTTTGCCATGCTCCAGGTAAAGACCAAAAACAAACACACGGAGGTTACAAAGCCCAGGACTCTGATGTATAAAATGAAACCCCGTGAGCTCAGTGTGCCGTTTTCTGATGGGACTTCAGGCTGGAGCGCTGGGTGAAGCACTTCCCACACAGCGAGCACTCAAAGGGCTTCTCGCCGCTGTGCACCACCGCGTGGCGGATGAGGTTGCACTGTTTGGTGAAGCTCCTGCCGCACTGCAGGCAGCTGAACGGCTTCTCCCCCGTGTGACTCCTCAGGTGCTCTTTGAGCTGACTGAACCTCATGAAGCTTTTGTCGCAGTACGTGCAGCTGAACCTCTTCTCGCCGATGCCGGACCTCCACGGCGTCCTCATCCTCCTCGCCAGGCCGAAGCTGCTGCGGCAGAACGAAGAGGCCGCCGCGTTCGCCAGTGTCAAATCCTCGCTCGCGCTCCTCACCTGAGGAGAATCTCTGTACTGATGCTGCGATTGCTGAGGAATCGAGCATTGATCCATGGTGATGATGTGAGACAAAGCACCGTGTCCTTCGTCTGGTTGTGGTCTCTTACATCCAAACACCCTGGCTCGTCTTTTCGCTCGTGCTGCGCTCGCCGCGACTGAATGCGATTTCCCTAACGAGGGAACTTGAGGCACCGTGTCTTCCAAATGTAATCCACTTTGAGTCGGGAACGCAGAGGGAGTCGGCTCGAACTGTTGCTCGGCATACGAGAAGCTTGGCTCGACGGCGTCTCTGCACAGACTGGACGACCACAGCTGTCCGTCACCTTCCTCCGTCACGAACGCGTGGGCTGAATCGAGAGGAGCCGTGTTCTCGTCGGACTCTTCCTCGTTCTCGTGTTTCACTACGAGCTCTGCCCCAGTCTGGTGTCCGTCAAGCTGATCCTCTGGGAAAGAGTTGTAGCCGTCTGTGGGGGAAACCGGAGCTCCGGGGTCGCCGGGGTTCTCAGCCGTGCGGTAACGCTCTACAAAGCAGTCAGTCAGAGCAGGTTGTGTGGCATCGAAACATGGCTGCTGCTCGGTTTCAGAGGCTAAAGAAAGCACAGGATCCACACATCAGTCTTTAAGTCAAACACATCTTTTAATATCACTCCACTTTTTAAAGTACAAAACCTTTAGATAGTCATTTAAATAGCGTAACAAATACTTTGAATGTCATCCTTTGAGTTGTGGTTCTTAAACATTAATTTCATTTCTAAACCTTGTTGGGCTCGATAAGGGATTGGAAAGCATTCGCTTTTTAATAAGCAGACTCGATACTGGATTCAGATCCGATACAATGCTGTCAAACCAAGTGCGACCGGACCAGAACCTGAGGAGATAGAAGACGATTGGACCTGAACTCACTCAGTGTTTGCAAATGTGCAGCTCAGATTTGTTATTTTTTTTAGCGCTCACAGTGTTGGTTTATTGGGAAAGACTCGTATTAAAGATCATTATGAAGTAAATGTTGATTACATACATGTGTTTGGATTGGTTCCCTATAAGCTTTCACAGAGCAATTATTTCTGCCGCCGGGTACGATCTCCCGGGAAAATAAAGGCTGGATTTACGGCACGAAGCCGTAGAAAACAAAATGCAGTGCGTCCTCTCCACTCTTTTCCAATTACAGTAGCTACAACTACAACTACAGTCGGCATTATTACACTTATTTGCATATTGGTGACGTCACTGAGTATTCATTGGTTGTGTTGGTTGCGGCGAGGGAATGACGAGCTGTGGACTGCGATAACTGAGCAGCACTGGGAATGAATTACAATATTATATATTTGAATATATTTCTTGCTTTTCCCCTGATGGTCTTAGTAAGTCGCTAAATGTGTTACTAGTAGTAAGGGGGGGGGGGTTAGTCTATTATTGCCAATTTAAAGTCACACAAAGTCGTCGTTGTGTTTTGATTGGCTGGAAGAAGTAAGTTGCTCATCATGTGTAACTGTGTGGAGGTCCATGTGAATTCACAGTGATGGTGATGATGGTGATTTTGAGTATAAATGGTCAAATTGGTTGTTTCCACTTTTCATTGGCGCTACTCTCTACTCTGAAACGGTGAAAAACAAAATCAAGATGTGCCGAAGGAATGTGGGTATTTTTTATTTATATATTTTTTTTTTTTACAACTGCACACCTCTTGTTGACGGTGTGATGAGCGAAGGAAGTGTTTGGTGTTCGTGTTTGAACTCACTCAGGTTGTCCCCCGAGTCGTTCTTCCACATGTCCTCCTCTGCACACTCCTCTTTGATCAGTATGTGTTCAGATTCAGTAGCTGGCTCCGCGTCTGCACACTGCGGGTTCATCGACATTAAATAAATACACACAACCCATGCACACAAGTTGTGAAAGTCAAGGGAGTTTAGTACATCAAGAACAATAAACACACCTGACAGAGAAATAAAATATATTTTTGCAAGATATTTACTTTAAAAATCAATATATTGTAAAATAACATTTTATTTTATGTTTAAACATTTGATTAAACTTTATTTTTGAGCTCACTATTGGGACTATTGCGGCTAACTAATTAATCAAGACAAATAAAAATGTTCATAACCATTTAATTGTACTTTATCGAAGCTCTTGGTGCCAATACAAGTCTCATACATTTGTATTTTTTTTTTTTTTTTTTTTCTCGACACTTTTCATAAATCAGTTAATTGTTTAAGTCATTTACCAAGTGAAAATGTAAAACATTAATTGTTACAGCCATGGATGTAGTGTAGAAAATGTTAGGATGCTTTTATCTGTTTAATATAATGATATTGGACAGACAAAACAAGGAATTTAAACATAACTTTGGGCTCTGGGAATCTGTGATAGGCATTTTTCAATATTTCCTGAAATTGTATGTGCTAAATGACCAATTCATTAATAAAAGAAAGCAGATAAAATATCAAACAATCATACTAATGCAGTGTTCATACCTGCTGGGGCTGATTTTGATCCTCAGCATCCCAACCTGTGCTCTGTCTCTCTTTGTTCAACAGCACTTTGACTAAAGGAGAGAATCTCTCGGCTGCAGGAGGATAAAACACTGAGGAAGAACAAAAACACACCACATTTTAGAAAGCATCAAACTAGCGGACAATAACTTGACGCTCGGGGGTTTAATAATCATGCCACCCCCGTGCTCACCTTTCCTCCTGGCTCTCATCCGGGTCCTCCTCAGCTCTGCCTCCATCACCTCGCTCTTCCTCTTCAGCAGGTCGATGTCCCGCCGGCTCTGGCTCACCTCCAGCCGGAGCACCGCGCAGCTGTCATCCACACGCCGGTTTATCTCCGCCACAGCCGCCTTGGCCAGGACCTCCATGACGGACAGCAGCTGGCTCTGGAAGCCGCAGTTCTCCATGTTGACACCGACTTTAGCGTCTAAGTCAAAAACAAATAAATATGTTCACCTGTACGTGCCTGTGTGTCACTCACTGTCAGTGTGAACATATACAAATAGCTGGTCAGAGGCGTGGGAGACACTTGTGTATCCTAGCTTTGCTGTACATTTCTTCCACGGATGTTACGGGGGTAGACGGTCGCTCGTTTTCATCACCCCGCGGTTTTGCACGGGCGGTCTCACTCAAACTCTGCTTTAATTGCATTAATAAAGATTAATCTTTTGTTTTTAACTGACACACTTCAACGCCTTCCACTATATTAAATGAACACAAGTTGGAACATGTTTATGTCTTTTTATTTAACTTTAGCGGGGTTGTTAGTTTACATTATTTCCCGCTACTTAGGGACGTAATGGCATCCAAAACAAAGGTACCGTGGCAACGTCACTCGTCGTATTACCGTAATGTTTTGACTACATGCGCACCGTGACCCAGCGGCGGAAGTCAGAACTCACGTTCTACTCGCTGAATTTAGGTGATTAAAGATTTTAGCAAATATGACAAAGTTGCTAATATGCCAATATCTTTTGTTTTCCTTGTAATTATACATCAATACTAACCTAAAATAGTTCCGAGCATTACAAATAATTCCCATAACTTGACGTTGACGTCAATACATTGAAGCCGCATATTCAAACATTATTAATGCCAATATTTAGATAATTGTCTGTGTGCGAGAAAGAAACAGACATGCACTTGCTCTGTACCACTTTCTTTAATAATAATAGGCTACAGTCTTTATAAGGGGTTTATATGTTGCAACAAATGACTAATAACTAATTTACTAATGTTGCAGACTATTATTAATGCATCGGTTATAAGCTATTAATAAGATTGTATTCCTGAGGGACTGACCCTCTGGAGTATTTCGACCAAAATCCATTTCTTTCTATCTAAGTCTAGATTTGATGGCATATTAGAAAATCTGAAACCCAATGAAGCACAATTTTGAGGTATTTGTACTTCATTTTATGCTACTTTATACTTCTGCTCCACTACATCAAAATTTAAAAAGCACAACTTTTATATATTTCCGCATAGGCCATTTTTGCGTTCCTTAGTAATACTTTATGGAAGCTCTTGGTACTTTGGGATTAGGTGATTGATATGCTCTGTGGCTCTATATATTGATTTGGTGTTTGTGGTACTTTGTGATTGTTTGCAGTAAAATTGAGTGATGCCGTGTTACTGTTTGGAAATTTATGCTCATTTCTGTTAGCTTTAGTTTGTGCTGTGGTATGATTTCTGTGTTTTCAGGATAGTTATTATACTTTGTTGTAGTTTGGAGCAAGTTGAAGTAATTTAGGCTGATTGTACTAGTACCTTTGGAGCCTTTGTGGTACTACTACAGCACTCAGGGATCATAATGTCATGTAGCATTGATGTCCAACAAGTCAAAGGAAAGACTTGAATGTTTCCTGTACGCACATTTACTGTCTATTTCTTGCTGTCCGGGTGAAAAGTACATGGAGAACAGTCTACACAGAGACAAACACGGCACATAAAGGGAAATAGATGCATTGTACAGATACACTGATATGATTTCCCTACTAAATCAGCAGAGGTGGAGAAACCGTGGGCCACATACAGAGAGAAAGCACACAAGAAGGAGACAGACTCAGGAAGTTAACAGGGGAAGTTTAGTGGTTACTTGCGTCATCATTCTATGCTGCTACTTGCGTGCCGATGCCGAGTGAAGGTAGGAACACTCGCTTTTTAACTTTATTATTTCCTCACGTTTCTGCACTGAAACTCTTTTCTTAAAAGTGGACGGCTAGAGAGAGATGATGGAGGAAAGTAGAGCAGTGGCAGGTGTCAGTGAGCGGGTGGGTAGGGAGTTTGAATGTCTGTATGAGTCTATATGTTCAGGCTTAAAGAGTGCTTGACTTCCGCTGAAGTGAAAAAAGGGGGCCGCAATGGCCGTGACATGTGGGCCCGCACTGGGCTCAGTCCTCCGGCTGGAGCTGAGGGTGGAGGTTTGTGTGGATCCACCAGCACAGGGAGACATCATGGTGTGATTAGAGTGAAACATTTAGAGGCTCACTTCACTGAATAGGAGAAGTACCGAGGCAAGGGTGTGGCCTTTCATTTCGAAAATAAATTGGGTGCATCGGGGGGAAGTGGAAAGCCACATATGCACGCTGAGGATTCAGTGCAATTTGTTGTTCGAATTTCGGTTGAGATTGTAGTCTGCGAAAGTGAAGCTGGTGTTTGCACAAAGAAACCTTTCTCATTTCTGCCTTTGCAGGGTGGAAGATAAGGTATGTCCTAACACTCCAGCTTTAACACATCAACTCCAATGCAACGCAGCTTAAAGAGGAAACAACCTGCACCCAGCAACATGCACTGAAACAAAGGAAGCAGCAGCAGCACGGTCAAATCTGTGAAATGTGCGGCGGCTCTGCAAAGTCAGAGTCACATTAACCGAGTTGGGCAACACATCCAGCAGCCACACAGACAGACCGACAGACAGTCTGACTGTCACAAACTGAGCAGCTTGGACCGGTCTGAATGTGAGCTGAAACAGCAGACAGGAAGAGATGCGGAAAATTCGGAGAAAAGGAGGGAACAAAGAGAAGGTGTTTGGATGTGATCTGCTGGAGCACCTGAACGCCTCCTGTCAAGAGAGTGAGTGAACAGACTTTGTCCTGAAACCATTTTCTTCATGACATGAAATACAACCTAAACACCTTGCAGAACAATAGCACGTAGCCTCAACAGAAAAAACAGTGTTGTCTAACTGTAGTCATGCAAATCACCACACAATGATTATATAATCATGTGTGAGTAGCTATGGATGGATGTCTTCAATAATCTGGTAAAAGTGTTACCAGAAAAAGTGTTTCCTGATGTCTTTATGTGAATATTTCAAAACCACAAGTGACATCCTGTAAATGTCACCCTACAGTTGGTAAGAGAACCATTTTACAGGAATGACGGTCGACAACTTTTTCAGTTATTATTGGTCAGAACATTATCATGTTTTTTAAATATTTGGTTTCTCATTTTGCAGTGAAGTAAAAAGAAATAAAAAACTTTTTAGTTTTTTTAGTTTTATTTTTTATTGTGAGGCTTAATATTCCTAAAGAGTGCATTTTACCTTTTCATTTTCCTTTACATAGTCACAAGAGTCTGCAGCATGTTAACATTCTCTCAAAGACAATGTTAACAATTTGGATGTGTTAAGCAGGTAAAATGTTACCATGTTCACAATCCTCGTTTAGCATGTTAGCATGCTAATATTAGCCAATTAGCACTTAACACCAAGTACATCTGAGGCTGATGGGAATGTCATTACTTTTGCGGGTATTTGGCCATAATTAGATATAAGTATTGGACAGAATTGGACTTTTGACCTGATGATAGATTAAAGAGTCAGGAGATCATCTGAGTTATTAGCATTCATGCTGAGGAATGTCTGTATCCGTCCATCCAATTGTTGTTGAGACATTCCACTCCACAAAACCACAAATAGGAACCTGACGCTAGAGGAAAAGTCCGGGCATCACCAAAGTCAGTAGGATTCATCATCTGTGGACCATATCTGTACAAAATCTCATGCGAATCCATTAAATTGTTGTTTAGATATTTCATGCTGAAATGCTGTTACAAAAATTATTTATGTTATAATTCTTTTTATAAACTTGTATATATGTATGTGCACACATATATTTTGTCTTACAAGCATTTTGATACAGCGCTTTTAATAATTTTATGATGTAATAGTAATAGATATATGTACAAAATACTTCATCCTGAGGTACGTGCACATTAATAAACTGATTGCAGGTGCTCTGTAACAATAATATGCACAAAAAAAGGACAAAAACACCGTGCACATTGCTCTCTCATCCCCAAAGCGTCTTTTATTTTACATATACATGATGTTTCATTCACATAATCTTCCTCAGGTGTAGAATAAAAGAAGAATTAGTAAAGAGATAGCAGTGTGCGGGTATCTTTTCGTCTTTCTCTTCAAGAACTATTTGTCATAAACAAGAAGAAACATACAGGCAAAATACATACAAACTGAAAGTGTACGTTCAAAGTTAACAAATTGAACATTCTGCATATCATTATGTTACCATTCATACAATTAATTCACTATTTCCCACAGTTCCTCAAGTGTTGCAATGCTGCAGTGAGTTTGTTGAGAGGAATGGCATTGTGGATGGTATCTACAGGTTGTCCGGAGTGTCGTCCAACATACAGAAACTGAGGTAATCTGTGTGCGTGTAGCTGTGTGCCTCTCTCTGAACCTACATCTGCAAATGTGTATTCCACAAGAGGTTTCTGTTTCGCATACTCTGAAGTGAATCTATGTATGCATACAACCAGGGGGGAGTTTGAGACCGACGGGAATCCAGATCTGGACAAGGACCTGTTCCTGCAGGACATCCACTGTGTCAGCTCTCTGTGTAAAGCTTATTTCAGAGAGCTGCCGAACCCTCTGCTCACCTACCAGCTGTATGACAAGTTTGCCGTGAGTAGATCAGATACGTTTACATTTCACACTTGCGTTCGTTGAACTGAACACAACAGTACAAAGAAAGTATGGAATATACAAATCAGAATATGTCCAGGATTCCCCATGTGCTGTATTTCCAACAATTAAAATTGTAATAAAGGTGATTAATTATTCTAACACATTGATTCAAACACACGTATGTATTGCAGGAGGCCGTGGCCATCCAGCTGGAGGAGGAGAGGCTGGTAAAGATCAGAGATGTGCTGAAAGATCTACCAGCACCACATTACAGGTACAGTCCTCTGCTGCACTGAGGGCCTCTTTTTTATTAATATCATACCTGCATAAATCAAGTCTTTTTCTGCCTTGAGGAAGCAGGAGACAGTGTGTGTCTCTCTGCGGACACACCATCCAAGTCCACATTATTCAGGAAAACGTAGGGCATCTGCTTGCCTCATTGTTCAGAGTTGATCAACTTCCTGTATACTGTATGTCGATCTTAGGGCTCTACCATTAAATTCACAACTTCCTTGTTGTGAATTATACTGTCACTTGGCACAAATACAGAAACACGTAGTCGATCTCAGAACCCCTATTTGTCCTGAGAAGCCCTGTACGATATCATTTTTTGGTTGTTAAAGTAATTAACAAAGTCATCAACATAGAAATAACGTATTCGCATTTTTTGAAGGCTTTTACTTTGCTTTTCACTCATTGAATTTAACGCGTCACTTCCTTGCCATCAGGACTCTGGAGTTTCTAATGCGCCATCTTGTCAAAATGGCCTCACATTGCTCAGAGACCAACATGCACTCCAGGAACTTGGCAATCGTCTGGGCACCCAATCTGCTAAGGTTTGCTAATATTATAATACGTAATGATACATTTGCTGTTTATTTATGGTGAGGTCTCTCCTGCCTTTGCTCATAAACATACACGAGCCGTTTGTGTTGCATTATTACAATTGCATGAATAGAGATATTCTGTTTTGATGATATGATGAGATGAGATTTTTTTCTTCTTCCTTCCATTCATTCATTCTTTAAATGTTTCCCCCTCCACCTGCCCTCCTCCTCCCTCCTTCCTTCCCTCTCCTTCTTCATTTTCTCCAGCATTCATTCATCCTTTCATTCATCTCTCCATTTTTTTCATTCACCCGTGTTCTTCGCTGCTTTCTCCCTTCCAACATAGATTTACTGCCTTCCATTCTTCCTTTCAATCAATCAATCAATCAATCAATCAATCAATCAATCAATCAAGCAATCAAGCAATCAAGCAAGCAATCAATCAATCAATCAATCAATCAATCAATCAATCAATGTGTATGTTAAGGTCAAAGGACATTGAGGCGTCTGGATTTAACGGTACAGCAGCCTTCATGGAGGTCAGGGTTCAGTCCATCGTCGTAGAGTTCATCCTCACACACGTCCCTCAGCTGTTTCCTGAACAAGGTAACGGAATTCTGTTTCACAGCACAAACATACTGACCTGTGCAACACTGACATGGACTTACTTCTGCTGTATTCAGATGTATCCAATGAGAGAAGGAAGTCCCTCCCCTCCCCGTCAGCTATGCCCAATCAGGAGGAAGGGCTTTTCAAGTCTCAGCCTGTCCCCCACTTTGGTAACAGCAGTCCAGGAGGCAGCCCTCTACCCATACCTTACCACGCTATCATTGAGGGCACTGACAAGTAAGTGGAATCATTTATTTACTATGTCGGATCTGGTTGACGTTTTTGAATGCAGAGGGGTTGGTGGTGGTAGTCTCGCGGTCTAGTGGTCAGGCTTTCAAATACACCGGAAGTTTGTGAGTTCAATACCAGGCTGCCACCATTGTACCCCTGAGCAAGGCACTTAACCCCGAGTTACTCCAGGGGACTGTCCCTGTAGTTAGTTCACTGTAAGTCGCTCTGGAGTGTCTGCTAAAATGACCTGTAATGTAAAAAGGTCAAAGGTCAATAGTTGGTACATCATGTGGTGCAGCTTGGAAAATAAACAGATTTATGAAAGTGGCATTTACCGTGCAGGCATTTGGAGAACCTCATCTCATGTCCGGCCTGACTTAAGTGTACAATATTCGTGGTGGAATAATGGTTACATCAAGTCGTTGAATCTTAGAAAACAGGTTTTTGAGACTTCTTTTCTGTGTCTCGTTCAGAAGGAAAGGATCTCTCAAAGGCAGGAAGTGGATGTCCATCTTCAACATCGGAGGACGGTTTCACGACCCACGACGGAGGCACAAACACTCAGCCAAAGGTACAAAACCTCATCATGGTTTTGAATTCATTTGCAATGTTTTTTTTCTCTCTTTGTTTATTGTTTAACTACATTCTACAAAAATAGATTTAAACTGTAAAACCCTCCTATTTAAGTTTATACTTTTGTCCGGGGGAAGATTACTCACTTCTCCGACAAAGGGATACATTTCTGTTGAGATGATCATTATTGAACTTTGACATCAGGTAATGTCAAAGTTAGGGTTGATAATTGTTGATTTATAAAAATAACTTTATTGTTAGCTGAATATTATGACAACATGGGTTTTTTCCTAAAAGAAAATCTGACACAGGAGCTTTAAACTTCCTGTGTACTTTGTTTCTTCATCCTCACCACACTTTTATGTATTTTGTCTTAAATAATTGGTTTCTTTGTTTCAGAGAAAGACAGGCCTCCTTTGAGACCAGCAAGAAGCATGGACTCCCTCAGCACCCCGCCCTATGCAAAAGAAGGTGCTGCTCTCGCCACACGTTTCCCAACTGATTTAGTCAGAAATGTGTGTGTGTGTGTGTGTGTGTGTGTGTCTGTGTCTGTGTATGTGTATAATGTGTTTGCTTTGATTGACCTGTAGAGCAAAGCCATCTCAGTTTTGTTGAAGGGTCAGTTTGCCCAAATTGCCCAAATGAAATAAAAAATCTTACGTAACCAGAGCATAGAGAAGGTTTCTATGGTGTGTATCTGGAACCACCTTATAACAATGGAGATGAATGCAATCTTGTTTGTGCGGCTCAAATAATTGAAAAAGGACATTTGAAATGCTCAAAAGTACCTTATACAATGACATTGAAACATACAATGAGTTGTGTTTGAGCTGACTTTTTTTAAATGTCATTTTATATATTTCGTTGTAATGCTCAGAGCACCGCACAAAAGTTTCAGAGGCAGATACAGTGAAAACCTACACGTAAAAACATAATAAGCGGGGAAAAAAAGTACTTTTCTGGTTTGTGTGTATTGATCCTTAAGACAAAATGTTTTGCCGGAAGAGACCGTTTTTTTGTGATACGGATAAATCATACTTTGGATCAGATTAAAAAACAGTTACACTTCCTCAGGACTTATCTGTCTGTTTCATTCCAGGCTCCAGACGCACCGCCCAGCGCCCTCCTTCCACCAACATGTCTCCCCTCATCACTCCTTCCCCCCAGTCTGGTGCCGAGGTCACGGCATCCGCCGGTGCAATAGGTGGAAGTGAATATGCTGTAACCTACCGCAGGGGAACAGGGTTAGTAAGCGGGGGTGCGGGGACGCAGGGCACCTACACTTCCCTTGACCCCGAAGGTTTAGTAGTCACAGGCAACGAGACTGTACAGTCCAGATCCCCAGGACTCTCCACTAAAATAGGCCGAAGAGCAGCCATGCACATCACGGGGCCCACCATGGTGACTGTGCCCCTGCATATCACCTCAAACCTGGCATTAGGGGTGCTGCAAGGGGGCGGAGGCGACAGGGTCATCCACCGCAGGGATAGGGATGGAGGGGACAGGGTGGAAGGTAAGGAAGGAGGAGAGAAGGTGGAGAGGAGCAAAGTAAGGGAAAGGAAAGTGGAAGAAAGGCAAAAAGTTGAGGAGGAGAAGGAGAAAAATCACTGTGGGAACGTGACAGACGGGAAGGAAGTTGTGGATGCAGAAGAGAATACGGTGGCAGGTGGTCGTGTGGAGGAAGAAGGCAAAGCGAAGAAAGAGGAGGAGAAGGAGGAAGATCAAGAGGTCAGAGAAGAACGCAGATGTTCGCCACCACCAGATGATCTGGTGGTGGCGGGTCAAGCTGTGTCCACAGAGCAACGAGCCAAAAGCGTGACCTCAAACACTGAGGAAGATAACGTCGTCGAGGATAGCGAATACATGGGTAATTTCATCTGTTTCATAACCACAGGAGTTTATTTAGTTTATACCGCATTAGTAAATAATGTAAGATTGTTTCTAATCCAGCCCATGCTTCTTTTACAGAAATGAAAGTGGTAACGTCAGTTGATTGTCAGCCAGAGGTGACTCAGCGTGCTGATGATTGTGCGTTTGATGCTACTGACGTCCTCAACTCAACTGAAGTGGAGAAGGACGACCAGGAGATGTCCGGCTACGTTCAAGATAACTTTGAATTCCTGGACCAAATGGACTGCTGCATCCTGGATCACATGGACTGCAGTGTCTCGTATCAGGTGTGTGTTGCTTTATCTGTGCCGACGAGGTTTGAATTTAATTTAAAGCGACAACTGTTAAGATTTCAGTCCTGGTTGATTTGGAGACAGCCTGTTTACTGGTGGTAACAAATTAAACTATAGAGTCCTAAAACCCAGAAGCATTTTTGCCGGTTTCCTCATCTCGAAGTCAATGGGATTTTGGTTGGATGTCTGAAATAAGGTCTTCGGTTGACACACATTTAAGAGATTCTAACGTTCTGTTTCTACAACATAAAATATGAGTTATGAATTTGAGTTTTGAGTCTTAGCGTCAACATTTAGCTCAGTGGTGGCGACGTGAAGTCATGCGACTGTGGTGTAGTTCGTTCATAGCCTGAAGTTAGCTTTTTACTTTTGCCGATTGCATTAAAGCTTCGATAATCATAAAAGTAGTGTTTATTGGTGAAGATTATCTTGCTGAAAAAAACGTGTAAGTCTCACAAATGTTTGCTTGCCACAGAGTTTATTTTCTACAATAATCCAAAATCGAATGGAAAAATCCCATTGGCTTCTTGTGGAGGGAACCAGGGCGATCTAGAAAGTGACTCTTTGGGGTCAAATATAAAAGGAAAGTCTTCTCCCTTGCACTCCTTTCCACTTCCTGTCTCTCTTTACCTCCCAGGTGAACGAGTTCTCCGTCGAACCTCCTGGTCACTCAGACGATGAGTATGAAGTTATGGATCAAGCTCCTCCTGCAGAGCTGCAGACAGACCTGCCACCAGGCCCTGAAACACAAACCCAGAGCCCGACAGAGTTAAACCCACACAGGCCGCTCAGCCTCGACTTACACAACCGACACACTAAATCCCTCAGCTTGCCTTACCTGACCTCACCCATCCTCGGATCGGAGGACTCTTGCTCTGAAGAGGAGGCTGCAGCGGACGACAGTGATGATAACAATTACAGTAGTGATGACGATGAGAGCATGTATATGAAGAGCCTTCCCCCCGATTTCTTTTTTAACAATTTGACCTTCGAAACAGACACTGATGAACAGAAAGGTTGCACTCGTGATGGAGTTCCTGTACATCAATCACAGAGACTTGGATTTTCTGCATGTAAAGAATCCACTGCTGGAGATCTGGAGCAGGGAGAAGTGAAAGACGAAGATGAAGACGGACCGGAAGAAAAGGAGATCACAAAGAAGGATGAGGAAGATCCCCAGGGAAGAGACCAACTGGAAAACAATAGGCAAAGGTGAAACTGATTCCTATATGATATTTGAACAATATGTATAACACAACTGTTGACTCAGTTATCATACAAGTGCATTTCTGAAGTATTTATCACAGAATTCACCTGTAAGGCTGCTTTAACCAATGTATATTAGATAACTACATGAAATGTGAAAGGTGTGGCTTGTAGTGATGAAGCATTTTAGCATCTTTCAGTAAGTAGCTGTTTTCCTGCTCAGCGTCAAACGTCTAGCAGGGGAGCATTGTGAATAATGAATAGACTATGTAATTATTTAAAGATTTAAATTGGTTTAAATTCATAAGCAGCAAAACACACGCTAATTTCTACCTGCAAGAGTAACATACAAAACCAACAACAGAGTTTAAATAGAGTTTAATATCAGTAAGCTATTAAAATCATTTGAAAGATCATATAATCACAGAACAATTCTGCAAATATTGGTATAAATAAAGTCAAGCCAGTAAGGAATATGCAAAAACTAGACCTCATCCACACTGTGTTTAGCTCTCATAAATTAATACAAAACTAAAACACAAAATAGTTTCTCCAAAATCCCAACAGTGAATGAAACACACGGCCGACTTCGTTAAAGAATCAAAACTGACTGTAAAATGCAATGGAAAATCGGCTAAATACACTGAAAATTTAGTTGACAAACCAAGGCAAGATATCTCTTTCTGAAATGTTCCTATCTCTCATCTGTCTGCAGCAAAGCGACAGAGGAAGATGTCATGGAGGATAGTGACAAAGAACAACCTCTCACTCCAGAGGCATTAACACACTCTCCACCGCCCAGCGACGATGACTCAAGCGATGTGGCTGACATGAAGGTCGAGGAGGAGGCGGACATGTTCGACAATCATCCCAGCGATTGTCCACCTCGTTGGGAAGTTCCTTGTGCAACACAAAAAGAAACTGATGACGTTTCTTTAGAGGAGTTCAGAGACATTTCTGTGAGAGCAACAGAGCAGCCGGCGAAAGAGAGAGACAGCGAAGAGGGAGAGGACAGGGAGGCATGTGAAGAGACGGAGGACATCTGTGAAGAAATGGTTACGGAAATGAAAGAAAGTGCAGAGAGCAAATGGGAAGAAGCCACTGAGGAGGGCAATGGAGTGAGAGCTGAAGAAAAACATGAAGAACAGATGCAGGGAGGTGAAGAAGAGCAGGGTAGTGCGATTTGTGAGACAAGCAGGGAAATTTGGGTTGAACTTGAGGACGTTATATGTGAAGTGATAGAGGATGAGGAAAGTAAGCAGGCCGAGAAAAAGGATGCAGGAGATAGTGTTGCTGGGGAGGCAGAGGCGATCGAAGATAAAGTTGGAAAAGAGGAAGAGCAGGTAGCGAAGGTTTCAGGAGAGGAAATGGTGGAAGTTGACAAAGGAAACACAAATGAGACAGAAGTTCGAGTGGAGGTAGTGGAGGGATCTACGGAGGCGACCGAAGAAAAGCTCACAGACCCAGAGATGCAGCAAGAGTTGGAGGAAAAAGAGACAAACTTACCGAAGACAAGTGAACTGGAGGAAGCAGTTCAAGGGAAGCGTGCCATCAAAAGAGCAGAAGTGGCTTCAGAAGAGAAAGAAGAAGAGAACAATGACAAAGAGAGAGCTGGTGAGCAACGCCGAACACAGCCCTGTGCAGATAAACAACTTGAAGAGGTCAGGTGGGATATGAAGGAATTGAAAGAGGGCAGAAAGTGTGGGGAAAGTGACGGCAGCCAAGGAGGAGTAGGAAGGAAGCTGGTCATCTCCAAACATCCCAGGGTTTACCAAGTAAAAGCGGTGCCGGTCGTGCCGCCGAAGCCGCAGCACTGCAAAATCACCGCCCTGACGATCCGACAGCAGCATCAGGAAAGGGAGAAAAGAGACGCCGACAGAGGGAGAGAAAACGCGGCGAGAGTCCCGACAGAGCAGGACACGGTCTATGCAGGGGACGGAGACGACGAGGGCAGAGGGAAATGGGAGAAGCCAACAGGAGAGAGGGAAAAGAGGAGGGACGGGGATGAAAGTGCCACAAGGGACACGAGCAGAAACAGTCCCCTCAGCATGTGTTTTGATGAGGCCGTTGCCATAGCAACCCTGAGGCGAGGAAAAGAGAAAGAGTGCGAGAAGGAGAAGGAGAGGCAGAGGGATTGGGGAAGTGAAGTCCAGTGAAAGTTTCTTTCTTTGTCTGTGTAGGGATTTGACTGTACAAACTATTTTTTCTACGTGTAGCATAAAAGGGCGATGTTATTGTAGGTTTTGCCTATGCAATGCTACGAGATGGTTTTTCTACCACGCACGCACAAACTTGATGTGCAGCCTGGAAACAGTAGGAAACAGTGCAGTAGGTTTTAAAATATATATTCCTCAGAAGAGGATTTATTTCTTTATTAGTCAGAGAACCGCTGAAATATGTTGAGGATGAAATATTACATGCATAAATAGAAATGAAAGCGATTAAATCCAGCTCACACTTGTTTGCACTTATACAATACTTTGAAATTACATACAGTACATGTATAAATAAACAGTTGGCAAGTATATGGTTAAATTGCAGATTCAGAAGAGCAGAGATGATGAATCGAATGTATCATTTATGAGAATTATAATGTCTGCCAAATACATTTTGGATTATGTGAATAAAAAGATGTTTCCAAGATGGTGTCTGTCATTATTATTATTTGAACAAGTATCACATATAGAACAATAGTGACAGTGAAGACATCCATTGCATTATTATTATTATATTCATATATTACTGACAATAAACTTACATCTCCAGATATTTAGCTGATAATGATTTTTGATTTGTAGGCAAGTATTACATGTTAAATAAAGGATGAAGATAAAAGATCAAAACTACAAATCTGATTGTTAATTATTAATTCTGGAAACAATGCCTTTGCCGCTTGAGGGTTCAATACAAAAAAGTTTTTGACATAAAATGTTTTACTTTGAATTCACAGACATTTGGTTTTTGCTTTGAGAATATTCTGGTGTGAATATGATGCTTTCCAAAAGTCAAAGGCAGACAATGTTTAAGATATCACTTTCTTTCAAATCTTTCTCTATCTATACATATATATTTATTTATTTTTTATTTAACAAAATATTTACAAAAAGAACATAGTCTAAAGTATTGTCCGGATGCAGTTTACACAAAGCCAGAAAAAAAAATCTACTTTGTATAATATATATATATATATATATATATATATATATATATATGCATTATTTAAAAAGGCATTTCTTTTATCGTGTTTGTAGGTAGATATTATCTTGTTAACAAATAAACTGGGAGATAAAAATAGAGATTTGTGATTCACGTTTATTAGAAGAGTTACGTCAGTTGCCAAATACATCATTTCCGCCCTCTAGTTTTTCCGGAAGTAAACCAAAATAAAACAGCTGGGAAGGTACTTCGCCTCACTGAAGAAGCTCCCAGCTGTCTATTAAAGCGTGACATTTTTTATTTTTTGTACTGTGTCTTTATTGTTCCTCGGCAGGATGTCTTTCCCCTCCTCTTTTGGCACGCAGGTGTCAGCCATCATGGATGTGCTAGCGAAAGCTGCGGTCGTCGAAATAACGAAGCTGGTGGAGGAGGGGAGTGTGGTTCTGCGGCTGGAGATGTGTCGGAGGGACAGTGAGATTCAGGAGCTCAAAAGAAGTTTGAAGCTGATGGAGGTTGAGCTCTACAAAGCACAGGAAGAAGCCACGAGCCGAGCTATCGAGGACACACTGGAGCAAACAGCAGCCGGCAGCCAGGTCCCCCGAAAAGGTGAGCAACGACTGGTAAGCTAGTTCCCGCATCTTGAGAACCATCACACCAAACTTCATTCAAAAACTCTGAAATTCTGACTTTGCATTCCTATAAACAACAGTTCTTGCTTGGTAGAACATAATTCAAGATTTGTAACGATTTTGAATGGTTTCCTGTTTAATTCGGCTTAAAGATGAATCCCTCATCTAAACTATTAAGACTGTAAGAAACAATGTCATCAAAAGGCACTGATTGTTTTTTAATTTCATATATAAATTGCCACAGAAAGTTTGCCACAGAAAGTATTACATACATAATATGACTATTTAGAAAAACTGGATAAGCATTCAGTCGATCAATTGACTAATTATAGCTGTAGATTGTAAAGGTATGAGATAGAAGTAATACTAAAAGTGTAACGTTTCTCTCTGTAAATTGATGCAGTGGAACTATGCTGAGTTGATATGGAATTAATCTGTAGTTGTCAGGTAAAGTAACTCCAGAAATGCACACCTTCCAGTTTACAGGGTAAATAAATAGCCATGGGCTTGTACTGTCCCAAAGAACAACGAGCAAGATTTCTATCCAAATGTAGTGCAATTAAACTACCAGCCGGAACAAAATGTGGAAAAATATGGAAATATAGCGGCAAGCAGTGAGTCTGAGTTCAAACTTTTTTATGGAAGCAGGTTTCAGGCTTCACAAAGTCACTTGAGCTCATTTTATTTAATTTAAAGAAGAAGTAAGACCAATAACTTGTTTCATTATTACAAGTTATTATGTATGCAGCAGTAAAACATGTCAACAATGATGTCTATATAGTAAATTCCTTGGGGAGCTCAGTAGATAAAAAAAGTTCTGTTTATTAGTATTTTGCTCCAAAATGAATTTGAAAAGGTAAATACTTTAACCGGAATTAATGAGGCTTATGAAAAGAGCCTCATCTGTTCTTGCTTTGTTGACGTGCATTTGTTGAGTCGAATTCATGTCTACCCGCATTTTTTGATTCAATTGCAGATGAAAAAGAAGATCAGGAAACGTGCGCGGTGTATCCAGAACCGACGTCTGCTCATTCAGTGTGCGACGCCGGACATGGAACAGAGGAGCGCCATGACACGAGGCCAGCGGTGAAACACGAGCCCGCAGATGAACCCGCCGCCCAGGAAACAACGGGCGACACTGTAACAGCAGACGCTTGCTTTGAAGCGGGAGAGCGAGACGACATGATCTGGCCTCCTCCTGCTTGTAGCATGTTTGACAAAAGCTCCTTTGCGATGCAGCAGAACATACCGATGTTCTCCTCTCACACTGAGCAATATGCTGCTCACAGAAACACAGAAGGTCCCTATAACGCCTCTTCATCCGCAGCAGAGGACATTGCAGATGATTCTTTGAGTGTGCCGATAAAAGTCGAGGTAGAGATTCGACCTATGTGCATGGAAAGCAGCACTTCAGTTCTTAATGAACAGTTCAGACGTGCTTCGCACCCTGCAGGCAGTCGGGATCAGCGCTTGCAGTCTGCTTCGCAACAGGCCGGGCCATCACTCGCCCCGCCCCATGCACAGAGGTCCACAGCAGATACGTCGGGGTCAAACGCCGAAGGTCACTTCCTCAACAGAAACAACCTGAGAGCGAAAAGGCTCGTGAATGTCTGGAGAACAAACCAGAAGCTGTTCATCTGCTCGGTCTGCAACAGGGGTTTCCCTCGCATGTGTCAGCTCGAGGAGCACATGGCCTCCCACCAGCCCTTTAAGCCTTTCAGGTGCCTCGAATGCGGGAAATCTTTCACCCAGAAGACCCGACTGAAGACGCACCAAAGTGTTCACACGGGGGAGAGGCCATATAGCTGCAAAATCTGCGGCAAGATGTTTTCGAGGCAGGACAACTGCCTGAGACACGAGCGGTTCCACAGCGGGCTGAGGCCGTACAGCTGCGCACAGTGTGGCAAAAGCTTCACTGTGCTGGGTAACCTCAAAATACATCAGGAGATTCACCTGCAAGGAAGATAGCGCTCGGAAGAAGATTTGCACAACGTACTTTGACAGTTGTAATGTATTGAAGGCGACCATGTCGTGTCCACCTTGCATTTCAGGGTGCAAAGCATGGATGTTGGCAGAGTTTAAAACATGGGTGAGGAAAGTGCGACTGTTCTCTTTATGAATTGCTTTAACCAGTGTTCTGCATATGTTGGAAATGCAGACTCATCATATCGCCCAACTAAACCCCCTACATACTATTTGTAGTGAATCCTGCAGTGTAATGGGCTTCTTGGGGCTGTTTTTGAGACTGGACTCTTTTATTTTATTTATTTATTTTTTTTGTGTAAGTTTTAAAGTTGACACTAGATCACATCTTGAATTGGAGTTTAAAGTTTTGGTGCAACATAATTATATTTAATCTATGTTTAGAGTAAAAACTAAACAGATTTTTTTTTTTTTTTTATAAAAGAGAAGTATACATCTAATCTTTCTTCATTTTAAACTAGTTTTAAAGTTTGGTGTGACATGATTTTAAAGTTAAACCATGATTTGATCAGGTTTTAAAATGAATCCTTTTGCAACACAACCTTAGAGCCAATCACAGCAAACTGCCAACTCAGTTTTCCTCTGGCCTCTGTGACCCTACATGCAAATGATTCCAATTAGTTCCTTGCAATTTTAGAAAAGGAGAGCGTCGGATCAGATCTCCACTTCAGGTATAAGAATCTGTATCGGGAGAGAACATTTTGGATCGGTGCTTGCCTAGTTTTTCCAGTTTCCTCATGATCTTATTGTATTCACAGATATTTCAGTGCCTTGGAAATGTTCTGGTATCCTCAGCCTGATGGTACTTTTTTTAATGCTCCCTCGTCCCTGGACATTTCCAGATACAGACAGTATTTAACCTAAAATGACCTTTCACACCTTGATTACGCACACAAGTGATGTCCATTAAATGTATTATGTGGCCTCTAACCGTTGGGTGCACCAGTGATGATTTAAGTGTGCCATAGTAAAGGGAGTGAGGGTGAATGCCTATGCAATAATTTATTTAGTTTTATATTAACACTTAATGTAAATACGTAGACATTTGTTTTCTCTCTACATGAAAGTATGTTTATATTCCCAATTTTTCTTTCCAAATTTTGTCTTTAAGGTTTCAACTTTAATTTCATGGTTCCCCTGCAGGATTAATAAAAAAAAAATAAAATAAAAAAAAAAATAAAAAAATTATATATTATATTTGTGTGTGTGTGTGTGTGTATATATATATATATATATATATATATATATATATATATATATATATATTTATTTTATAAAAATTTTTTTAAATGTAACAACAAAAAAAGAATATCAACATTTTTTTTTTTTTTTTTATACATAGATAGACATAAATAGACGTGGGTCATTGAAAGTGTTTACATTTATATTTTGTGCAGAAATTGGGAGTTTAGTATTTTTTGTAACTTAAAGTGAGTGAATAGGCTCCGTTCTGCTGTCTGCATGCATCTGTTCAGTCGCGTCGTTGTTTCATGCACCACCTGCCTCAAGAAAGTGCGACTCTAAATAACCCTGATCCATGTCTCATGGGCTGTTGTGTCCTTGAATTTGATAGCATTGGGTCTGGAAAGTCCTAGTAGTCCTGGAGTTGGATGCTTAAAAAGTTGTGGAAACCCTGATATAATTTGAATATATATATTACTTATACTTTCAAAAAATATGAGTATATGTATTATATGCCTGCTTATTTTTCCCAAAACATGTTTAATTATGTATTATAAATGTATCTATTTATTTTGTATTTTTTTTTTAATTTTTTTTTTAAATTTTACTTTTGTCATTTGTTTTTTTCTTTGAGTTGATGAATATGGTTGAAATATATAGAAATAATATTTTGTTGGCAGAAAAGGGGACTTAAAAAATAATAAAGTAAGTTAGTGGTTCTCAAGTTGCATCCATTGTGTCTCACTGTGTGTGGGGACTTTTCATACATGTTCGAAACAGTTGACAAAACTTTTTGTATTTTGTCAAATGTCCTTAAGTAAACTGTCAAATGTAATGCTGACAGTACTTACTTACATTTTATTTGATTAAATAAGTTGTACCATAATTAATTCAGAAGTTGCAGCAGGACAGGGTCAGAAATAGGTACAGATGAATAGATTACATTTTTTTTTAAATAAATTAATATTTAGAAGTGTATATGAAATGGAAATGGAAACTATACGAGAGCAATTAAATTTAAAATGACAAGGCAACTAATTGTGCTGTAAAATCTCAAGCAAGTGTCATGGAAGTGTAGATGTTTAAACTATCTGTATTCTGAGCACTTTTTCTCGTCCACATTGGCTTAAAAGTTGAATTTTACAGTTCATTGTTTACCTTTGAAACACAGGTTGACCAAACGGTCTCTCTTTACTCACTTCACTTCCAAGTTAAGGCCGATGTTTTCAGCTTTTGAAAATAATTTTACATTTTACTTTAAATCTTTTAGAAAGCTAAAGTGTAAAAAAGAAGATTTAAACAGATGGCAATATGTTTATTGTATATTTTCTATAAATTGTGTTCTTATCCCTGTTTACTTGTATTTAAAAAAAAAAAAAAAAAAAAAAAGAAAGTTTAATAATTTATTTGACAGGGGTGATACATATAGGCATTGTTTCATTTAAATAAAATGCAACCAATGTAATATATATAGGACTTCTTGCCATATCTTATTTACACATATTAAAACATATGAACATAGAGACAAACAATTAAACAACAACAATTAATTTATATTTATTGGTTACTGCTGCTTGGATTATTTCCTGTATGTTTTAAACTGGTGCCATGCCTTATGTTATAGTTTATTTTATTTTTAAATGTTTTTTTCTTTTAAAAAAAAAAAAAAAAAAAAAAAAAAAAACCGGGCTCACCTCGGAAGTGCCTCGGCAATATGCGTTGCGCCTTTCCGCCAGTTTTTACGGTATTTATGTCATCACTTCCGTAAAGCGAGAACTTCTGTTTATTCTTTGTACCAATTAGCTGCTGCTGCTCCTGCTGGTGCTGCTGGTGCTGGTGGTGCTGGGGCTGCTGCTGCTAGCCCAAAGCGCTGCACATTAAAACCAAAATAGCTGCAGTTCGTATACAGTCAGCGGCTTCAGCAATGGCCTGTTTCTGTTAGCAAAGGGCGACCAAGTTACAGCCACCTCTGCCGCTTTAAAGTTCAGGCTTCACTGACACTTTGTTGGGTTTTTAATTCTTTTTTTTATTTTTATTTTTTTTAATTTTTTTTTTAAACAATGTTGAGCAGCGTTGCTCTGCGGGCTCAGATTGCCTCCGTAATCGATGCCTTGTCCAAAGCAGCCGTGGCAGAGATCGCCAAAGTTGTGGAGGATGGCATGGTGGTGTTGCGGCTGGAAGTGTGTCAGCGTGAAAACGAGATCAAGAAGCTGAAGAGCAACATCGAGGTTGTGCACAACGAGCTGAGGTCACTGCAGGAGAGCGTGACCCTGCAACCTGACAACCATGGGAGAGAGGGTAAGCTGGACCTGACACAGAAAGAAACCTAACACACTTTTATCCACCGTGATTACCTGGGATACACTCTTATTACACCTTATTATTACAGTGGTGTAAGATGCACGAGGACACCGTATCTTAGGGATGGAAAAGCAAAAATCTGTCTACATGGAGTTGACTAAATAAGTACCTTGTGGAGCAGGACCTGCACACTGAAATAACCTGCTCACATATATGAACACGGCTACAAAGCTGATCGCGTGCCAGCTACAAAAGATGTCTGTCTGTCAGCTGTGCAGTGACAGCTCCAAATATGCCATGTCATTAAAAAATAGCAGCAATAATTGGATGAAAACTAATGAGGGATGTTTCCATCATGCACGTATATGATGCTGATGCGGTATTTGTATTAGAAGTTCAATTTTCTAATAGTTCAAATGACTGCTTTCCTAAAAAGGAAATTACTTTTCATAATAATTACATTTAGTCTTCCCTGTGTTAGTGTGTTTCAGTCGCTGGGTCGTGTGGGGTCATTCTGATGTCCCCAGCGTGCTGTGTGGCCCAGATTCATATGATTTATATTAAAAAAATATGAGCTGATGACTGAAGTATGTAATTTAATCCAGTTAAATTGACTCCAAGTTAATTTTTTTATGCATTTACCTATAGAGGATTTTGAACATCTTTTTTAACATCTCACTTATTACAGAAGAACAATTTTCAGGTCAAATTTCCTTTTTATTTATTTATCACAAAACACTCAAAAAAACCTCATAATTAACTAGTCGTCCATTCATAACCACACAATCTAGTTACTTTTTTATTTTGTTGTCCGATGGCCACGTTTACCTTGTTGAAAATCTCATCAAATCGTCAAAAATAAGGTTAAATCTGTCCCACAGAGAACATTGGTTTTCACTAGTTTGGCAGGCAGCAATAAACCATTCTGGGTTGTTTTGTGGATCAAACCCAAACAAGAGTTTGAGTAAAGTTTTATCCGCAGAACTCTCTGCCGGATCAGGTTTGACCCGGAACACCACAGCTGTAACGAGACCTTCAAAATCCAATAACAACGACAACATTGGTTTTGTTGTGTTTTAGCTGTTTTGAGGCCTCGTTCCAATAAAAAAAAAAAAATAGTTAATATCTATGAAATATTCAAACTTGAAACGGGTCAAAGTCGAGCTGAACACAAAAGGAGGGTGAATGTGTGTGAACAGAAACGTACCCGGGGAACATGAGACTCCAGGAACGCCGGTACTTTCCTGTGGTCATCACCACAAGTTCCTCCTACTGTAAGATTTGTCGCAATTTAGTTACCGACCAATTTTAATACACATATAAAATTTTGACATTCATAACCTTTTTTTTTTCTTTCGTCGACACTAACGCAGTGTTCTACAACGTTGTCATTGCCTTTCCGCAGACATTCAGCGTGACGTTGGTGATGAGAGGACCTCGCCTGAAAAGGGGAACGTCGACAAGGACCAAAGCAGCCTGTCCACACCTGAGGTGCAGGTGAAAAGTGAACCTGTGGAAGAAGGAAGTGAGGAGGCCGGAGGACAACCCGACCAGCTCGGAGAACAACCGGCCTCGTACGAAAGGGACAGTGCGCAGTGGAGGCCGACGACGACGGGACGCAACAACTCCGATTCCTTAAATTTGGGGCAGAATTCCTTGCCATGTCTCCCTGAATCTTCTCCGGCGCCCTGCAGCAGCAGCAGCACCTCCGGGGGGTTCCAGCAGAGCCCGTTCAGCCGCGGGCTGCAGGGTTATGGACAGTATCGCAGCTCGTACAACACGGCGCGGAGGAGGACGGTGAAGAGGTTAATGTTTAAGAAAGGCTTCATCTGTCCGTACTGTGGTAAATACTTTGAGCGGTCCGGGCACCTTGAAAGGCATAAAAGGATTCATACCGGTGAGAAACCGTACCGCTGCGAGATATGTGGGAGACGATTCAACCAGAAATGCAGCCTCAAGGAGCACACGAAGATTCACAGAAGATGTAAGTCAAATACTTGATTTTGTCGACTCAAACCTTGCAGGGAAAAAAATCCAGAAGGTTTTTTTTTTTTTTACATCAACAACTACTTTTGAAGAGTTTCCCTTGAGCAAAGCATTTGGTCATTGTCGTGTTCAAATTGAAGTTAAAGGAGACGAGTCAGGCCGAAGTCGAGTTGATCACACTAGAGTTATTAAAGTTGTAACGATTACATTTAACACAGCTGTGGATGCTTAGGACCTTGGTTCCACAGACCACACGAGGTCTCACTCTAGTCAGAAGAACCTCGAACACACAGAAAACACAAGCTTTAGTACACTTTCAAATGTAAGGTGGCAGTAGCCTATTGGTGAGAACTTATCTTTATTATTTCAAACGGTGGTTTCTGGTTGGTGCACAGGCATGTCCACGCCTCTTGGCGACACGAGTCCATCTTCGTCATCTGACTCACAGGGCGCATTTACGTGCATAGCACAATCTTGCATAGCCCTGAGCTTAATCTCAAGGCCTAAACAACACCCTGTCTAGAGAGCATTTTGTTCCTTCTTTGTTCTTCTTTATCGACATTGCACAATCACATATGGCACATCTATATTTGAGGTCAAAACCTACTGCAGTACTTTTCCACTAGTTCCCTGCAGGTTTCATCTTACACAACACAGTTTTATTGATATGTGAATATGAGGTAAACATAATAATATGTTTAATATGAGGTGAACATAATAAGCTAGATGCATTCTTTCTTCCTGTGTAAGTCTTTGCAACACTTCCCACGACCCTTCGAATGGCCGTCGTTTTATACCTTCTTATCTTTACTTTATCATAGGCAATTCTTTCTTTAGCAAGCACAGGAAACAATATAATTCTCTTCATCATCAGAAGCTCATTACAAGGGAAAGAGGGAAATACTTTTTTAGGTGTCGGATGGATTAGATGCGAAGCAGGGTGTGTTGCCCCGAAACAGTCTGTGCACTCGAGGCAATATTCTCCTTGATGAATGTCTGAAAATGAATGTGTCCCATTGCTTTGCTGCTTTGGGAGGTTCGGGACCTTTGGCCGCGGAGCTGTCGGGGATTTAGTGTCTTGCTGGAGATCTCTTCAGCAGCGCGGGATTAGGGAGGCTCACGGGCTCGTGGGGGGGGGGGGGGGGGGGG
>CALSBV010009973.1:10809200-10829212 GCA_943590825.1 Bovichtus diacanthus
GTTCACTGGCTCTCTGCCAGCATGCAGTATTTATATTTGACTGGAAGATTTTTTCATAAATGATTTGATTCTCTTCAAAGTTTATATTGTATGAAGACTTCACTTGGACGTTGAATAATGTTTCAAATGTGTGTGACCTTGATGTGGAGCAGCAGTTTTTAAAAAAAAAAAAAAAAAAAAAAAAAAAAAAAAAAAGGCATCTCTTAATTTGAAAATCCTCCAAGTCTCCCGGACACGTTGGCGGCTAGATTTATTTCTTTGTGTGTTATTTATTTGTCTGCTGTCTTGGTTCAGTTCACAGCTGGATGTCTGGCTGTGACATTCCTCTGTGTCACTGCAAGCTGTGTGTGTGTGTGTGTGTGTGTGTGTGTGTGTGTGTGTGTGTGTGTGTGTGTGTGTGTGTGTGTGTGTGTGTGTGTGTGTGTGTGTGTGTGTGTGTGTGTGTGTGTGTGTGTGTGTGTGTGTGTGTGTGTGTGTGTTTTAAGTGCTCTGTTGACAGCTGTGTTCGCCTGGCTGGCTTATAAGAAGGCCGGCCTTTTACATCCTCTCTGCTTCCCAGGGCGAGACTCCTTGGACACTGGGGTCATGTCTCAGTTCAACATCATTCTAAGACAGTTTTTTAAGTGGCTTTACCTTTTCTTTTTTCTTTTTTTTTTATTCAGGATTTTTTTTGTCGAATCCAAAATGCTTTGATACATTTTCCCTCTTTGGATCTTTAGTTCAGCACGGCTCACTAGTTTGAATGCGCACACACACACACACACACGTTTGAATGCTGATTTGAATGTTTCTAGTGATCTAGTACATGTCTATACTGTATTGTTTTCTTCGACAGACGTGTTATGATTAGTTTTGGGAAGACTGGGACGTTAGACTGGGACAGACAGACTGACTGCTTTGGGAATAAATGCGTAAAACTAGATCTGCAACTAACGATTATTTTCATTATAGGTACTAATCTGCCTATTATTTTCACGATTTAATCGAGGAATAAGTAGAAAATCAGCTTTTTTTTCTCTCCCATTTTTGCAAAAAAAATGACGATTAATTGATCATCACAATAGTTGGCATTATTGATTAGTCGACTGATCTTTGCAGCTCTACATAAAACTGGTGTGAACTGAAATGAGGAAGTTGTTGCTTGAAGATAACAGGTGTTGTTTGTGTGAACAATGTTTTCATTTGAATAGCAAGCTTTGCATGACCTACGTACTGCAGATGGCCACAACGTACGTTAAAAAGTTATATAAAGGTTGATGATGAAAAGCTTTGACTTTTTAGATGCGAGTGGTAAAAGTGCTTCTTTCTACTTCAGGTATTCAACCCGCGCCATTCGAGATCGACGTGAAGGAACAGAAGCAGATTCCCGAGATGGCGCCATGTGCCTCGGCTCCTCGGCTCGAGGAAGAGAGTCGGGTGAAAGCGGAGGGCGAGGACATTCTCACAGCGCCCGTACACATCAAATCGGAGCCTGCAGAGGAGAATATAGCACAAACGCTGTTTCACGGAGGAAACGAGCAGACAAGAGAAGGAGGAGACGAGCTCAGTGAGAACTTCACAACGTTTGAGAGGGACGGCCAGCAGTGGATGTCCAGATTACAAGGACAGAACGACGCAGAGATCGGCGGAACAGAGTATCTCAGCAGCTCGGCGCAGGGTATGACGTCCTTCCCGGGTTTGGCTCAGTTACTGCCGCCACCAGTCGAGGCTTCTTATAGCACATTCCCCTTCCCAGGGAAGCCATATGGGGAAGTCAAAAACAACATAGTCTCCCAGACACCTTATGGAGCCTCAGACTCGCTGATGATATCAAGCGAGGCGGGCTTTCGTGGAATGACGGGAGCCGCGCTGAATCCCCAAGGACAGAGGGGAAGCAGGTCTTTTCAGGTGATCAAGCCGAAGAAGTGCTTCATCTGCTCGTACTGTGGCAAGGCCTTCGAGCGCGTTGGCCACCTTGAAAGACATTTACGCATTCACACCGGGGAGAAGCCGTACGGCTGCCATATCTGCGGGAGGTGCTTCAATCAGAAGAGTAGCCTCAAGGGCCACATGAAGACGCACAGAAATGGTACGAGACGCAGCGAGTCCTTCGCGGATAAGATGCTGATGAGATGAGATGGAACTTTATTTATCCCGAGGGAAATTTGTTGTACAACAGTTGATATACACAGTAGGAGACAGAATAAGATGCAAACATTTACAAAAATGTACAAATAGTGTAACATGTTTTTATATATATACATTTTGCACTATTTGTACATTTTTGTAAAAGCTGAGATGGGGTAAGGTGCAGTATTTGGCAAAATAACAACATAAAATAAAAAAAGAATTACCAAACCAAATGAAGTATGAAGAGGGGAGTAAGCTACATATGAAGCTAAATATAAAGAATGAAGATGATGAAGAGAGGAGAGAGAGAGAGGACCTCAGGTCACTGTGTCTCCTCTGTCCATCTCACGACCTGAGGTGGATGCGTTGATGAGGCTGCATCTAATATTTCTTTAATTAATATTTAATTTAATTAAAAAAATATATTTTAATTAATTGATCAATCATTTCATCTGTTAAAAAAAATAAATAAATGCCCATGACATTTTCCTTAAGTCCAAGTTGCAAGATTCCATTTTCTTTTTATGTCCAACCAACAGTCAGAGATGCAAAAGAGAGATATAAAAAGAAAACCAGCAAATATTCACATTTGAGAAGCTGGAAGCTGTGAGATATTGGCATTTCTCCTTGAAAAAGAAATGTTTTAATCAGTCACCAAAACATCGACCCCAAAGGTAGACACGTTGGGTTCTCTAAATTTGAGAAATAGTGGATGGAAATATTTTCTAAATGTCTTGAAATGGAGCTACACTAACAGGATAATTAAACCAATTTATAATCGTAAAATATCCAACTCTATCCAACATTTAAACTCTTGCGCACAAGCCCCACTGCTGTGTATATAAAAAAACAAAGAAAAGTTAACGTATTTACTCATTTAATTTTCTGTCACTTTTTCTTTCCTCTAAAGGGGAGAACACGGAGCTGCTGGAGGCCCACCGCCTGACGTTTACGATGCCTGATAATCAGCCCGCTCTGGAGGAACAGCAACAGGGCAGCGCGTACAGCGAGGCAGTCGGTGAGCAAACGTTGAGGGTGAAGCTGGAGCCAAACGGGGAGGACTTTCAGACTCTGAGTCAGGCAGGGACCGATAACGGCACAGTAGCGCCAGAACAACGTCAGCTGTGGACCTCTGGGATAGAGCAGAGTAGTGATACGGAAAAAACTGTCTGTGTACTTTTACATGATGTCAACTATCAGCTCAGTCCTGCTGCAGGAGCCGCCAACGAGCAGCAGGGATATACATCACCAATCGGCGATCTGCCTTTTCTAGACGCCAAAGAAAAGCAAGAAATGATGCACGGTGATCGGTACTCGATGATGGGTATGCATTCAAGAAGCTCCGATATGACTCTAGCACCTGAGCTGCAGGATCCACGTGTTGCTGCGGAGGTGGCGGTGAACGAGTACACCGCCGTGAGTGACGGGGCTCGCGACGGAGGTGTGTTTGAATTTCATACGACCGCGTCAGGCGACCATGCGGACGACTGTGGCGAGGACGCCGCCAGGCACAATTGCTTTATATGCTCAAGTTGCGGGCAAAGCTTTGACAGTTTCAGTTTATTTCAGAGGCACCAGTGTAAAAATGTCACGGAGCAATGCTTCAGCTGCGAGGTGTGTGGTAAGGTTTTCAGTCAGATGAGCATCCTGAAATTGCACCTTAAACTGCACGTAGACTAAAAGCAATTGCATTGTACACGTCGAAGAAAAAAATGCATTCAGCGGTAACAAATGGCACAAGTTAATTTTCTAAAGGTCGACAAATCAATATGATGTATAAATAAATAAATACTTGACATGTTCCAAAACTTCCAAAAGCTAAAGCAGAAGAGCAGAACGCTCTAGTTTTCTATTTTGTATTACTGGTCAAGTACAATCCTTTTTTTTTTTTTTTTTTTTTTTTTTTTTTTTTTTTACACAGTAAGGACACAAATGTTTCACATTTTAAGTACTTTGCAAAAAATGTTTTTCCTTTTTTATTTTTGACCCCATGTTGCTCCTTGCTTGCTGGACGCTGGCGAAAATCTTTGCTTTAATAATGAATAATTCACTTCACGCAGAAACCAAACAAAGGGTTTTAAGTTGCAATTGAAGCCGTCACATTTTCTGTTGCTCAGACGGATGATTAGTTTCACTTTAGTGAAATATTTAACAAAACGTGTCTTTGTTTTCAGAATGGTAATGGCCATATAACATTAAATTAATGCTGATCATGGCACTTTTTGGAATATCGGGAGGTCTTTTTTGTTTTTTTGTTTTCTGTCCAGGTCATTTTGGTCTGTACTAAAAGTTTGGTATACCACCACTATTGACTGTAACTCAAACTCTCTTTGGTCCAACTAAACTAACCCCATCCTCGTGCAGAATCACACTGTTTTATGTTCCTTTAATGACATGCATTTCAAAAATGTCCTTTTTATACAAGAAGTAATGAGGAAAAAAAAGCACATGTTTATTCTTTATTCCGATTAAATTTTTTTTTTACTGCCATTTTTAAGAAAAGAATGTGAAATCAATCAGTTCCATTGATCTTCGATGAGACAGTTTACCATTGCTGAGACTATTGTACTAAGATGTGGATCCACATCAGTCTACTGTATCTGAAAATATGAAATAATGCATAGTTTTTCATTTTATTCTATTTTTTATTTTTTTTTTAAGTTGTTTTGAAAGTAGCGTCTTCATTTTAAGTTAAACCAAACAAGCCCCTATCTTCATTTAACAATGTATTGTATACATCAAATGACTATTGCCTTTAACGTGCCATGTAAATATCTCCCTTTAATGTTTGATCAATATTCTGTTGGTTTAGTCTTTCAAAAGGCACATTTTAAAGTAAATGTTGTCAGGTCAGGATTTCAAACATACCAGGCCAACACACCAACGTGTAAAACGTTTTTCTTGGAGGAAGGGAAGTTACTACAATGAGTTAATGCTACATAAAGAAACATAACATACCTCAGTGCTACACAGGGTCTCCACAGTATTCAAGTATGTGGAAAAGTCATGGAATTTAAAGCTTGTTTTTGGTTATGATGTGTAACATTTCACTGATATTTATTTTGGGGGAGATATTTTTTGCATTCTCTCCAAAACCCTGCCACTGCAGTGTCATTTAAAAAAATGTTTTATTTAAAGATTGTTCACTGATCAATAATTGTCAATCTGACACCCCAATAGCACGTTTCACGGATATGACAATAATAAAGCACATTATACAGGATGTTAGATTACGTTTGAAAAGATAAATATATAATGAAATAATTCAGTTATTATTTGTTTACCCTTTTTTAAATTTTTTTTTAAATAAATTCAAAACTAAGTTGATCTAATTGTGGAGTCTGGCACTCTGGTTATTTATATGTCGAACGGTGTAAATAAATTATTTTTTTAATGTTCTTTCATGCACCACTTCCTCCTCCTCGTCATTTTGTCACTTCTCTCACCTTGCCTCATTGTCCTCCAGGGTTTCCACATTCATGGAAAGATGTAAAACGTTATCTTCACTAAAGAGAAGAGGACCCAATATGGATCCTTAAGGGACCCCTAATTTAGATCAAATTATATGATCTAAATTTTATTATGTCACAAATCACAGATTATGCCTTTAGTATCAAGTTGTCTTAAACCATTAAAAATGCTAACCAGTTCATGTCTGACTATTTTAATAAAGCTTGTATTTTATAGGTTAATGTAGGCAACTTCAAAAGTGGACTGGCAACGGGCAGCTTTCTTAGGATTGACAATAGGGCTGCAATTCTCGATTATTTTCATTATCGCTTCATTTGCCGATTATTTTCTAGATTAATTGTTTGGTCAATAAAATGTCGGAAAATACTGAGAAATGTCCAAGCTGATGTATTCAGATGTTTTGTTTTGTCGGTCCAAAAACTCAAAGATATTCGGTTTAATATTATATAAAAACAGAGAGAAGCAAGAAAACCTCCATATTTTAGAGGCTGAAAATAGCATTTTCTGCCTATTTCTTTCATGTCTGCAAGACAAGGTCCCGTTTAAATTTGACCTGAAACGCCTGGAAGTGATGGCAAACAAAGCTGAAGGCCTTCATCTCAGACCGTCTTCCTCTCTTCCTTGTTGGTTGGGATTTAAAAAAATCTATATATTTTTTTACTGCATGTCTACTCGTGTGTTTACGGTAGAGGCTCCGCCACACGGAAGAAAAGGCTGCAGCTAGCTAGAAACAGGGATGTAACATTTCCAGTGCGTCGCTTGTTTTCGCATTTTTTAATAAAAACCATTGCGTGGAAGGACCCATTCCTCATATTTTGTTCTCGCATATTACTTGGCAAGAATCAACATGGCGACGTGCATTCCCTTTCAAACCCAGTTATCCTCTATAATGGAGGTTTTGGTTAAAGCAGCAGTGGCAGAGATATCCAAACTAGTCGATGACAAATGTGCGTTTTTGCATCTTGAAATATCTCGAAAGCAAAGCGAGAATGAGTTGCTGAAGAGGAAATTACTAATGATGGAGAACAAAAATGCACAGCGGCAGCGCGGGTTTGGTAAGATGCTCAACTGTTTTCATGTGTGCCCTTAATTGACGACTCGAATAAACTCATGTATTATGCATATTAATGTAGAAGTATCCAACGGGATACACACCTAATCATTTAGGTGAAACTGCAAGGGAAATGAGCATAAGGCAGTACTGCAGCAATGCTTTACTCTCGTGCATACATTGATGTACGTTGTTAACATGTAGTGCATTTCCTCTTTTTAAATCTGTACTGAATTTCACTTTGTTCTACCTCCTATAAATACATTTTTATGCCCCATTCATGCACCAGAAAACTACATGGACCGAGGGACTGATGTGGGGAACTGTCCGCGTCCCACTGGAGATATTAAGGTCTGTGCCATTCTCATAACTCAGAAACTGTGATGGATGTCACTATTATTACTCAGGAACATGTGTGTAGATGTGCTTGAATCAAGGCTGGATTACCAGCCTGGCAAAGTGGGCAACTATCCTCCGGGCCCCAGACCACCAGGGGCCCCCCGAAAGCCCCATTTACTATGTGGACAAATTAGTTTTTGGTTAAGAAATGTTCATATGTTCAATATCTAAGTAATAGCTGGTGAACACAGAGGAGAATGTCGCACCTAAAGATGAATAAAGAAGAACGGATGTAAAAGGAGAGTGAATATTTGATTTACATGCACAAGGTGGCCATAAACACGACTCCAAATGAACAGTAATAAGAAACGAGATGAGAGAAATAGTGTTTTCCTTGTCCCCGTGCAAAACAAAAGTATGATCCAAAAACGCGTACAGCACAAGATACAAGACGAGGTACAAATATACACTGCAATAACAAACATGTCGTGCAATGATGGGATGAAGAAAAGTAGTGTAAATATAAATACACATACTGTAAATAAGAGTTAACAAATGTAAAGTGAAGTTTAAAAGTAATAAACAAGAGAATACGCAGTTGTATTCCCTGAGGATATTTAGGGAGTACGATTAAGGTGTCAAAAGTGACGAGAGTTTGGTAATGTTGCCGTGTTTTGATTTGTAGATAAGCGAATGTTTGCGAGCATGCTCATCAAATCTAATCCCATCAGTTTAGAGTCAAACAGTTGAATCCATCCTCTCTTCATCTAGTTTCCTGATATTGACGACGCCACCATTTCGTTCACAATTAAAGAAGAAAGTCCAGATGAGATGCTGTGGATCAGTGACTGCGCCAGACCAATCGGTGAGTTAAAGAACTGGATTTTTGTGCAAGTTCAATCTAAAAGTTAAGGGCTGAATTAACTACACGGTCACTTGCAGGTTCGGCTGTACAATACCGCAATGCAGCTACCGCTGCAGAGAGCCAGCAGCTCGAGGAGGACCTTCAGTTAAACCGCTCAGAGCGCGCCGCAAGAAAAACGTCAGAGTTCGGTGACTTGTATGACTCCGGTCAGCATGCAGGAGACACCGGTGGCCTTCAGTTCACTGTCAAGACAGAGAAGGAGGAGGACCGGTCAGGGTTCAGTGAGGATGGGTGCCAGCACGGCGCAGGGAAGCAGACTCAACTTGCCGCTGACTTTTCCATGGATGAACGAGAGAATCAGCTCTGGTCGTCCATAATTGAAGGCGACGACATCGATGCAGGTTTTCCTGACTTTTCTAGCGTGGTGGAGGAGTATTCCAACACATTTCCGGACCATTCGGACGTTCATGTGGTTTCTGCGAAGTCTGCTAGCGCGCAGCAGTTGTCCTCTCAGAGGCCGTGTAACGGGATCTACAGCAGCGAGTTTCAGAAGGATGTTCCCCAGTCGTCCGGTTTTCAACCCAGATCTCAGGGTAGGCTGTCACAGCAAGACAGGCCGAAGGAAGAGGTTTACTCGCAGAGAAACCCCTCGCATGCTGCACACCCAGAGGAACACGAGAGGGGTAGTTCAGCTGCAGACAGAGCGCTCGTAAGTCACCCGCACATCTCAGCGGGCAGCTTCCACCCTCATGCGTCCCACAAACCTCTCTCCGGCACCTCGCGGGGCTACTCCTGCACGCACTGCGGCAAGACGTTCAGCCGTCTGCACCAGTTCAAGCTGCACCAGCAAAGCCACAAGAGAAAGCGCGCGTTCTGGTGCACGGTGTGCGGGAAGAGCTTCCAGTGTTCGTCCCACCTCAGCATACACCACCGGACGCACACGGGCGAGAAGCCGTACGGTTGCGGACAGTGCGGGAAGAGGTTCACGCAGCAGAGCAGCCTGAGGGTCCACCAGCGCACACACAGCGGGGAGCGGCCCTACAGCTGCTCGCTGTGCGGGAAAACCTTCATCCTGATGCACCATTTGAAACGGCACAGAATCATTCACACATACAGCTGAGGTGGAGACGTCTGCAGTGATGTTGCTCAGGTGAAAAGACTAAAACGACCCTCAAAAAACCCAAACTAAAAAGCCAGTCAGCTTTTTTTGGTTGGGATTTGTAACCTTGTGGCATTGCTCACAGGCTTTGTATATTAATGCATATTCTACTATGCAAAATCCGTCTGGATGGATTTTTAAGGTGTTTGCTTCTTTTTTAAATACTTATAATTATTCAAACTTAAAACTGAATCGCACCCTCCAACAGAATTCACATAAGTAAGTATTTTTAAGACACCTCCAAAGCTAGAAATCCCAAAAAAACAAAACACTGAAATGTGGAGTCATTAAAAATAAAAACCTGCAGATTTCCTGTTACAGTTACCTGTGTACTGATCTTCAGTTTGTTTTATCTCCTCGTGTAGAAATATGCCTTACTTCATCTCAGCACTGAAACTGTAGAAGCACAAGACGCTCAACATTGTCCCCATAAACTCTCCCCTTTACAGTCACCAGAGGGCTTTCCATTCAGAGCCAGTGAAGCGCCTCTCAGGTTCATGTTTTGATGTCAACGTTGATTAAAAAAAAAATAATAATAATAAAAAAAAACCCTGCCTGCCTGACTATTGCTCAGAGTTGAATTTTTCCATAACACCTTTCCCCAACATCCTTTACACTTTGTTATGATTTATATTAAAGGATCTTTAAAAGGATTTCTTTTCACTGTTTGTCATTTTTAAGTAATTAATAGAGTTTATTTTCATTCACCCTATCCATTTGGTACTCAAACTTAGGGCTGAAACTAACGATTTTTGATACATTTTTAATAATTGTAATAATTCCTATTAGTTGTTTGGTCTATTAAAATGTCTGAAATCTGAGATCACAATTTTCTAGATTGCTCGCTGTTTTGATCAGCAGCATAAAACCCAAAGATTTACAGATTAAAAAAAAAAACGGAAATCCTCACAGCTGGATCCAGGAAATGATTGCCATTTTATTTGATAAATAACGATTAATTGATTAAAAAAAATTGTTGCTGGTTCATATTTATTTGAATTAAAATTAGTTTTAATCAATGAAGCCTGTAGTTGTGTCCCTGTGGTCGGTGAAATGGCAGCAGAGGGCAGCGTAACCTCTCCTTACAAACTGCTCCACATGCTGCCTGAACAGGAGCTTCACAGTTTACTGCAAAACAAAAAACAAGAATAGCCTGACATTGATCCTCTTCTTTAAAAGCCTTCACTAACGTTAAGACACATTTTTACTGTGTATTGATAACTACTACATTCATGCACGGTATCCTGGATTCTTTTAAATATTATACCCGCTCTTGCTCAGTGTTTGATGCTTTCATTTTCAGTTGCTATTTTTTTTTCTCGCCACCCTCTGCCTCACCGTAAAATCGAGACGTTAGTTTAAGATGAGTAGAGGTTTTGAAGCAGGACGAGAGGTCGCGTCTTCCTGTGTAGCTTTATAGGCGGGCGACGCTATGCCAGGTTTGGTCCATCTGCACACTATCCATACATTTCTAAAAGAAAAGTGTTGCTGTTGCCCGTGTCTCTGTTTTGTTCTCGTCCACGCTTTACGCATACTTTGTTTAATGTGGTTTAGTAATGTATCTAATAGTCACTGTAATAGCTTTGGTTTGGCATTGAAAGGGTTACATAGGTAGTTAAGTAAACGATTCTCGAACAGTGTGTCCTTGACAATTGAGACAATTGAAAAGAGCAGTCTGTGTGTGCGTGTTTGTGTGAGTGAGACAGATGTACTGTGACTGTTTTGTTTATAGAGCATCACTGCAAATGCACACACACACATACACACAGTTATGTAAAGGTGTAAGAGGAAGACGTTGCTATATGCTATACACTAATTATTCCTAAATACATTTAGGAGTTTAAAGGTGTGTGTGTGTGCGTAAATCTAACCTGTCGAACTAGAAGGTGCATTTGTTGATATATTGATAGCATGTGAGGTGTGCTCACCGTATGTACTGCCGATGCCTGCTGCAGTCCATCGGTACATTTCGTGCAAATACCTGGACCTGTTTGTTTCCTTTCAGGGAAACGGGACAGCTTATACAATTCTCACGACCTTGTATGGCCATAAACAAGGGGGCCTGAGCGTCATGGAAAAATGTCTTGGAGGAGGAGGAGGATGATGATGATATATTTTGGGTTAGAAAGTGGGAATAGGCAGTACAGACAGGAGTGTTCGTGTCAGTGGAGAGAGTGGAAGGAAAAGAAAAAACAAGGGGAAAACATGGGTGATGAGGTGAAGGACAAACGGACAGTAAAACATGTCAACAATGTCATGATGGTGTTATCTCTTGGAGCACAGCTGTGGGCACCACCTGGATACATTTGTTAGCGCTGTGACTCTGGGAAGCTTGCGTTGAAATAGCAGGTTGTGCTGTAATGACAGACACTGTAAGGAGACTTAGTGTTGCAGTTTCTGGGCCATTTTGGCCGTTTTTTTGGTGTATTTTTTCCTTTTCCTGTAGATAAATGACCAATTATTAAACATGTTTTGGTATTACAGTATGCATGATAGGGCCTAAAGTATCTGGACGCTCATGGCTCAGTCGATCTGTTGCGGTTTTCTCATGGTTTGAGCTTTAGGCCCTTTAGTTCCTATTAGGAACAATCTTACTGCTACAGCATGCATGACATTTTTGACAATAGTGTGCTTCCAACTTGGTGGCAGCAGATTAATTCCCATGATTTGGAATGAGATGTTCAACAATCACATGCGAGTGAAAGGTTTTTGGGTTTCCACATATTATTCCACTAATTGCCAGCAGATACTCAAGAGCTCGAGAAGATTTTTCTCGTAACAATATAAGTTTCGTGTCTGTTCTTGAGAATTGAAGAGCAGTTTTCTAACTTTGCGGCAAGAATCCGTCAAACAGGAGCCTTTCTTACGATGGCATTAATAAACGAAAATATACTGAAAGAGCAGGACACTTTGCTGTCCTATCACATATACCCATCAGCTGCAGTTTACACAGCAGATGCATGCCAGTTTAATTACATTGTACCTTAAGCCCCACCCCCTTTTGTGAAACACGTGCCAGATTTGCAGTGTTGTTTAAAAAAAAATTAAAATTTTTAAAAAAAGATTTATTTCAGAATATGCGCCTTATAAGCACGACATTAAGTGAAATATAAATTGTTACAATTAGATTTGACACTTCTGAGTAAGAGCCAAGTAATGAAACCCACTAACTTGACAAATGGTAGATGAGATGAGTCAGGGAGAAGTTAGTCCGTGAAAAATATCATTTTAAGACTGAGATTTGCATGTTTAGGGGAAATACCTTGCACATCCCACCAAAAACCAAACCACAAGTGAGCACAGACATATCAGACATTTTCAGTTTTAGACAAAAAAAAAAAGTTTTCAAATTGAGTCATTTTATTGTAAAAGTAGATCCACAATTTGTAGTAAAGTACCTCTTAAAAGCACCGTCTGCGAACAGTGATAAGACATGGAGGGAGACTTGAATCAAATAAACATTTGCTAACTGCCCCTTGTATTTTATAACCCCTTCCATCAACTGTTCATCAAACTCTCGATATATTATCAACGCAAATAAAACAGCACCTAATATAATTAGTATAAATATTTTAGAACATTTTAAACCTCTTTTACACTTTATGAAATTGTTATTTTTCAGCGTTCAGCTATGATCTCATGAAGACATGCGTGATGAGCTGGTCCGCTACATGAAATCAAGTGAATATCACTGTATTCATTAGTAGTTTACTCATATCAGGGAATGTGAAAGATCTGAAACAATAAATATGTCATTTTATTAAGTTAAAAGTTATTAATTTAGGAATAACAATATGATGCCGTTTCACTGAAACGGTCAGCTGAATGCAGTCTAATCGCAGCAGGGATTTGTCGGAAAAAGACTGTGCGAAAGTAGCATAATTTACCTGGACGCCTCGAATATGTAAATGTCAGTGACAGAGGAGTGCAGAAGAAAAGCAGACCAGTTTCCAGGATTTTAAGACTTAAAAGTAACAGTGAGTGAAAACAAACCAGTTTATCATTTAACCCAACCCGGGGGGTTTCTAACAAGTTTTTTTGTTTTCTTTGTTTAGCATTCTACAGTAACAAGCTATTTAAAACCTCTCGCAGAGTTAAAGCACAACATCAGGACGGTATGAGTCGCAGGTTCAGAAGGAGTTGTTGTTGTTGTGCTCCAGCCGGGCCACCATGGTGGACACCAGCGTCGCCAGCTGCTCGGCCCTCAGCCTGCCCGTCTCCAGGACTTCTTCGTGGTTGGCCTTCTCCTCGCTGTCGTAGTCCATCACCGCCCGGTTGCTGATCAGCGACAGGGCGAAGCAGCGCATCCCGGCGTGGCGGGACACGATCACCTCGTGGGCGGTGCTCATCCCTGTGGCAAAGACAGACAGAGCGGAGGTGAGAAGTTGTGCTGCAAAGATGTCTGCACGTTATTCAAATGTCAGCCAGCGTCCCTGTTAGTTATCCAGCAGGACACAGATGTTGTGTTGCTTTATATTTATGCCGAGGTTGTTATCCCTTTAATGTTTCTGGGTGCATTTTTTAATGTTAAAACTTAACAAGCAGGAATATTATATGGCAATATTGGGTTAAACTGAATGTTTTTATCAATGTCATAAAGTAAAGATTCACTGGATTAACCAAAAACAGCCATTGCTATCTTTTACCTGCATTATAAATACATTACTTTTCGTTATAATCACACATCAGATTTTACGAGAAAGGTACATTTGTTTAAAAATGTTTTAAATAAATAGTATAAAAAAAAGGGCCCACTGTAATTTGGTGGTATGAGCAGTGTTTGGTGTAAAGCATTTCCTGGATCATTTATTCACGGTAACTTTGTTACTCTTTGAATCTGTTACGAGTCAACATTTATTGGGATTGCTCAACTCATTATTACTAAATACTAGAAATGTACAAAGATGTACTTGCAAGTCCAATGACCTTTGCAATACTCATACATCCTTTATGGATGACAACAGGGTAAAATTCATTTCCTATAAACTCATCCTGCCGCAGCAGTGGGGGTTGCGATATAAAAACTTTGCAGTTGCTTAAAAGTGAGGTTTTGAGTGACGCACTATGCTTTCGTCAGACAGATTGATTCCGACCTTGTGTGTGTGTGTTTCTGTGCGTGTGCTCTTGTACTTCTGTCTTTGTGATCACCTGGATGCACATCTTGAGATTAAGGACATTTTTAAAGTCTTGTTTTTAGGGATAAGATTGGGGTTAAATGGATAGTTTGGAGTGTTTTGAAGTGGGGTTGTATGAGGTATTTATCAGTAGAGGGCGGTCAGAAATATAGATTGTTCTAGTTGGGCCTTTTCGGTGGTTAAAAAATACATTTTGCTGCCCCTGTACACAGCATTACATGGCTCAGCTTTCCTGCTCGCACCTCCTGTCTGTTTCTCCAAACTGGGAGCGCGTAATACACAGACTGGATAATTACCTCATGGAACCCCAAGTCGAAAATCTCCGAACTATCCCTCCAAGTATGTGGTTGTGGTGTTTGAGGTCTAGAAGTATACGATTTGAGACTCACCAACAGCGTCGGCGCCCAGCCTGTGCAGCATGCGACACTCTGCAATGGTTTCGAAGGAGGGACCTCCCAGGACGCAGTACACTCCCTCCCTCAGGAAGTCGTTGTAGCCCAGCTCTGACGCCACGTCATGGGCCAACTGCTGCAGCTCGCGGTCGTAAGCGTCAGACATGCAGGGGAAGCGGACGCCAAACCTGAAGAGAAGACAGTGTTGACTCAACTGTAGGAATCCACACAACTGTGCTATTCAGAACTGAAATCCCCCCCGACATGACTCATGTAAAGTTAAGGCAACACGCTAAGTTCCTGAGATCGGTAGTCCTGCTTGTGAACATTGGGCACGGAAGATTTGTGAAGTCAACATATAGGTCAGCAGGTAAAAAAAGAAACAGTATAAGTGGTCTGTTTTCTGCATTGATCAAATGAAGTCATGTCGGAGAGCTTGATGCGTGTTGAAGCCTCTAACCTCAGCCCTCGAGAACAATAGGTACTTTTGTTGACACTGACATGAGCTCATTGTCGCTCCGATGCCACAGTGTGGCAGTTTTGTGTGGGAGACATACGGGTACTGCCGAGTCATTTGGGCCCTGAATGAGTTGCGACTGCTTGCTTGAAATTGCTAGAAAAATAAGGCGTTATCGATCTCCAGAGGGGAAATGCGACAGAAAATTACTTATTGGCTTCTCTGAGCTGATGACAAATTATTGTTATTTTAATTTTTGCTTATTGTACATTCTTGAATCTTTCAGCCAAATATTAAGAAAAACGTTTGCAAATGATGTTGTAAATGTTGGTGAACCGACCCTTTAAATGTGCTACTTGCGAGTAGTCTCTGTTTCAGTCGGGACTTTGAGTGTTACATGAGGATTTCACTTTTCCACAGGTTACAGAATTATGCAAATGACAGGAAATACTGGTTATCTTAATGTTAACAGTATCTGCGCTCGTAGAGACATCCACCCCTCCCTCTCCTCCACCTACCTGTCATCATTTGGTCCAGCCAGCGGGTTAATTCCAGCGAACCCCGGCATGTTGATGTGATCCTTGAGGATCATGACGTCTCCCACTTTGTAGTCCTGGTTGAGGCCTCCGGCTGCGTTGGTCAGGATGATCGTCTCCACGCCCATCATCTTGAAGACACGCATGGGCAGCGTGATCTGGAGAACACAAGGTAACGAGAACACTTGCACTCACTATAATAAGATTTTGAAATATCATGAAAAAGGACAGTATTCGGGTTGTAATGGTGCAAAAGATAAGAAACCCTTGCATGCCAGCTGCACAAACATCGTTTGAAACAAAGATAAAATAAAAATGTGTGAAAAAAAACCCCAACATCTCAAACTTGTGGTACTTTTCCATTTTATGCTACTTTATACTTATACTCCATTATATTTTTAGAGTGAAATAACGTACTTTTTTACTCCACTACATTTATTTGACACTTATAATTAGTAATAAAAAAAAACAAAACAACAACATATGATCAGTTTATAAAACACAATTTGTTAAATATTAAACTAATGGCTGGTCTGGGAGTTGTTGATGTGACTTTTCCCTCAAAGATTTTAGGGAAAAGTCCAAAATAATAGAAATTTGTGTAGCAGAACATTGTTTTTTTCTTCTTTTTCTAGCATATTAATCATCTCATGACCCCTCAAATTTATTTTGTGACCCTTTTGTGGGGCCTGACCCTGAGGTTGGGAACCACTGGACCAAACTGCCAATACTTTACTTTTGATACTTTCAGTACATTTTGATTACAACACTAATAAAGAAGTCTTTTTTAAATGAATGACTTTTACTTGTAATGGAGTACTTCTACATCGTGGTAATGGTACTTTTACTGAAGTGAAAGATACAAGTAATTCTTCCACCACTGCTAGCCCTTACCAACTTTTAGCTAGGTTTTTTTTTCTTCTTCTTTTTAAATCTCTACTCACCTTCTGGATGGGGTAACCCTCGTACAGGTGGAACCTGCCCTGCATGCAAACACACGGCTTCCCTTTTAGCGTTCCAAATACCAGCCGGCCAGCATGACCATGCACTGCAACACACAGACAGAGACAGAGACACAGACAGACAGACAGAGACACAGACAGACAGACAGACAGACACACAACACACACACTTAGTTAGCTACCCGGTGCACTTACTTAGAGCTCGCAAACATGCGCACACTAATTACCAGCTGTGTTTTTCCAGACAGTTGCAAGCTGTGCGTACCTGTGCTCCGGGGGAAGTTGGGAATGTCACTGTATTTGAAGACCTGAGGGTCCTTCAGCATCTCAGCCAGCCCCCCCATACCTGAGCCGCACACGATTGCCACAGTCGGCCGTACCTGCGTGCTGGACATCAGCCAATCAGCTGTCGCCCGGCACTCTTCATAGCTTGCACTGAGGGGGGGGGGCAGAAAAATAACAGATCAGTCACGAATCTACTAAGCTCTTGTATCAACAAAGCGTGTGAGCTGAGGTATTATGTTATTTTTCTTATTTTTACCATTTAAAATGTCATTATTCATCAACACCAAATTCTGAACGAGACCTTCTGACGAGACTATATTAATGTCGAGAGACATAAAGCTCATTTTAAGATGGCACGACACCTCATAGAAACACTGATGTCATTGTTTCCCCTCTCTCATGCTGCATTCAATTACAAGGAAATTAAAGGAATATCTGACTCAGCTTCCTGGATGTGAGTAATATCTACACAAAGACACATTACTCACACGTTAAGTCCTGCTGCGTGTCTGGTGATAAATGCAAATAATGATTCATGTTTAGGTGATGAAACGCAGGACTTTAAAACGCACCTCGATGATGAATACAGTCAGCAGGATTTCTCAAACACATTTCTGTATATATGAGAACTCTGTTGAATCTCTCCCTCTCTTTACCTTTTGGTTCTTAATCCAACTTTGACCCTTTACACAGATAACTTTATCAACGACTTCATTAATCCCAACAAAGACTCAGGTTTGACAGGTCACCACAGACAACATATGAAGACATGCTAGCACTACAACACTAAACATCCAAACAAATATATTAAGAAACACTTATTTAGCCAAATACTGCACCTTACCTCATCTTGTTGAATATCGCTCCTTAATATTGCACCTTACACAATCTCATCTTATTTTTTCTACATCGACACACACATATATATATTGTATGAAATATTTTGCACTATTTGTACATTTTTGTAAATGTTTTGCATATTATACTGTCTCCTATTGTGTATTGCAACTGTTGCACAACAATTTCCCTCGGGATAAATAAAGTTCTATCTTATCTTATCTTAGTGTAGAGCATATTTGGCATTTCTTTCTGCAATGTCTTGTGATGTACCAGCTATGACATACACGATACTAATGCATCCATTGTGATGATTAATCCTCTTTTTTTCTTCAGCAAAAATATGAAACAAAACCAGTTCAAGCACCTCTGTTATGAGGATTTGCTCCTTTATGCGTCTTATATGTGATGGTAGACTGAATATATGTGGGTTTTGGACTGTTGTTAGGACCTGGATGGATGTTTCAAGCTCTACCTGACTCAGACCCTTTAAAAGTAGTGGGATTACTGGGATTACCTATTGGCTATTACAGGTGCTGATGTAACTTTCGTGTATGTGGTACATGTATGATATTTTAATTAAAACAAGCGCAACGGCATCACGTAGCCATAATCCCATGCTGTCTCGCGGCCTTCTGTCTAAAAGCAGGAGCAGTTTTGTGGCTCTCTCGGCACAAGCGGACACATATAACAGTGAAAGCAGCAGAACGGACGCGTCTGTCATTAAAAAGGGGCCAGTGGGGTAAAGAAATGACGTCACGGCGGTGTGCTTTTTTTTTTCTTCCTTCCAATTGAGAGAGTTGGGCACTTTTATTGCATTACTGGTAATGGAATGAAGAAGAGCACTTTCTTTTTTTAAATAGGCTCGAGCCAACAGTGGCCACACCCGCGTGGTCCATGAGAAATAATAAAATAAAAAAAGAATTGAGCGGAATTCTCAGTAGCGTGACTTCCTGACGAGTGCGCGCGTCTCAGCCCGCGTTTCATTAGACGTGTAATTACGCAGCGTGTCTGTTTCCCTGGGGTTTTTGGGAAATGGAGCTACATTTAATTCTATTTCATCAAAAAGTTTTTACAGACTCCACATGTAACGCCCCTTGTAAAAATGACCGATGGAGACCCGGTGATGAACTCAAGACATCATGGGATTATTATAAACGAGATCTCTGTCATATTCTAGTAAATATGCATTTACTCACCCGGACACAACCCCGGACACGGAGAACATGATGAAACGTGATGGAGTCGGCAGGTTGTTCCGTGAGTCTTATCCGGCTATCCGGCTTTCCTGGTGGAGGCACCGTTTTTACGTTTGTCGCCCACGCTCCTGTGCCAGAGACCCTGATTGGTCGGCCACACTCCTGGGCCAGAGACCCTGATTGGTCGAAGCGCGGGCGGGGCGATTCCTCTGCTCCGGTAGTCCCACCCACCCAATGATGCTTTCAGGATCCCCCCACACACAAGCCTACAGTCACATTTCTGTCGAGACGCAAATTACAACAGAAAGAAAACACAGGTATATATATATATTTTATATTATTATTTTTTTAAAGGCATATTTTAGTTTAAACAGAGGCAATTCAAAGGGCGTTACAATGAAACAGATCTTAATGACATTCAACAATAATAACCCATAAAAAAAAATAGGAAACAGAATACAATCAATTGATATCAAAATAAATTGAATAAAACAAATGAGATAAAAGGCAGGATATGTTATGTAAATTGAAACAGTAGAAACAGCGTGGAACTGACTGACTGACAATAATTTAAATTATCAAAATGACTAATTTGTCCTTTAAGAGACATGCTACTTTTATTTACTTTTATTTATAAATCAATTCAGTTACTTAGTGCAGGAGAACATGATGACAAGACGGTATTTTAATTTGTTAATGTTTGATATTGTTATATATTTAACATCTTTTATACCAATATACATTAACGCTTATATAATTTGTTTACAGCTTTGTCCTCCATGTTAGGAGGCGATCGGCCCAAGAAAACATACTAAAATAACCTACTATGTTTTTACCTTACACTTCTAAACTCAGACCCTTCAGTATCATCAATCACTGTGTCCCACTTTAATCCTCCCACTTAGTTTTTACCATTTATTCATTTATTCCGCGGGATTTCCGACAGTACTTAAAGGTCGCACGCATACCGCATTTATACTCACAACGTGGTCTAGTTGCTTGTGATGCTGATGCAATCGCCCTGCAGGAGATTCAATACATTTATTCATTTAGTTTTCTAAAAATAGTTTATGAAAAATGATTCCTGAGAACATTTCCCGTGTTAATATACCTACGTGATTTATATATATGATTTATAATTCCCTAAAATCAAATTTCTACAGAAATTACCTTGAGTGATTACACAAATGTCTGTGTCTCTCTCTCTCTCTCTCT
>CALSBV010009973.1:10838867-10851356 GCA_943590825.1 Bovichtus diacanthus
GAGAGAGAGACAGAGAGAGAGAGAGAGAGAGAAAAAGACAGAGAGAGAGAGACAGAGAGAGAGAGATCAGGAAAACATTCAGCGCCCCTTTGTTTGGCAAAAGAAAAAGTTTTGATTCAGTTTTTGGATTCGGCTCACTGAGGCAGGGCAGTACAGTAAAAGTTGTCGCGTTGCCATGGAGATGGAATACATCCTTCTGGAGAGGTTGGTCAAAACATATTTCCATCTCATTTCCTCCCATTTGCTGGATTAGTTATCTGATGTATGCCTGTCGTAGAATTTTCTGTGTTTTTTTACACCCCCCCCTCCCCCTGGGAGTGTGAGTGAGTGTCAGGGGGAGACTGGATGAGAGGGCGATGCAGAGTTAAAAGAGTGAAGTTTTCAATGGTGTTTGGGCTCGGTCATTTCGGTCCAAATATAGGAAGCCTGAATAACATTTTTCCGTTTTTCTTTTTTGCACAGAGCGAGGTCCATAGACATTTTAATTTTTTTTCATGTTTGGTGAGGAAGAACCGCATCACTGACCTCAACCCCATCCAACACCTTTGGGCTGATCTGAAAAGTGTATGACTTTTGCTTAATATTTTGGCTATTGACAAAAAAAAGCAGTGTCTTGTTGTCACATTTCAGATGTTCATGAGTTATTAGTCGTTTTGCCAATGAGAGACTTCCTCTTCTCAAACTCCTCAGATGTTTTCATGTTTCAAAGCCAAAAGAGATGAAATTATACAATATTTCACAAAAAAACCCAAAGATTAGATAAAAGTAAAAAAAAAAAAAAATTAAGACAAATTTGCGTAGCTAAACTTTGTTTTTTCTTCTTTCCCAACCCATTCACCATCTCACGACCTCTGGACCACAGGACTAAACTGCACAACGGTTTAGTAAATGCTGCTTAAGCATTGATATAAACTCTTAACAATCTAAAAATATAACATATAATATAATATAGCAGTCACAAAATAAGTACTTGTGATACTTTAAGTACATTTTGCTGATTATACTTTAGTACTTTTTCTTAAGAAAGATTTTGATTGGTGAACTTTTGCTTGTAATGGAGTATTTTCTGCTTTGCTCTAGTGGTACTTGCACATTGAGTGAAGCATCTGTAACAATTCCTTTTTTTTATGTTAAGATTAAGTTTTGGGCTTTTCTTTGGCCTTTATTAGTACAGCTGAAGATGGACAGGAAAGAGAGAGAGAGAGAGAGAGAGAGAGAGAGAGAGAGAGAAAGAGAGAGAGAGGAACAGCTAGTGGTGGACAAGTACATTTACACTTTCTACATTAAGTATAATTGGGGTACTTGTATTTTCCCTTTTCCTGCAACTTTATACTTCTACTCCACCATAATTCAGAGGTAAATATTAAACGTTTTTCTCCACTACTTTCATTTGATAACTTTAGTTACTTTGGAGATCCAGGTTCCGATTACAACATATACTCAACAAATAAGTTATCATGTATTATTATAGGTTAAGATAAACTTTATTGATCCCTTGCTGTCATTCACAAGCTCCACAACAGCATGTAAGGTTAATACAGAAAAGTCTAGTCATAACTTGTATATTCTAAAGAAAAGCAGAAACAGCAGTTACATACAAGCGGCAGTTGCTTCACATTTGTGAGGCCCGGTAAGGAAATGGTTCAAGAGGTTGAAAAGCGCTAAGGAAATACCTTTCCTTACGCTTACAGTAAGAAACACTTCTAGATTTGCTACTTCCATGACAGTAGTGTCTCTTAGTAGCTAATGCTACTTCTTCTATAGAGTATCTTGTAAAGATCTTTCCACTGAGGGCAAACTAATGACCCATGATGTAATAGGGAAACCATCTTTGTACATTTCCAAAACCAACAATACAACAAGCACACCCACAATGAGTACTTTTACTTTTGGTACTTTAAGTATATTTTTCATACTTTTGTACATTTACGTAAGTAAAACGCAGGACTTTTACTCGTAGGAGCGTTTTTCAAACGGCCGGGGGTCGGATTCGATATTCAGATTCTTATCACTCATCATCATCATTGTGGGGCTGAATGGGAGCAAATCCCTGCCGCCAGGTTCCAAAAATGTTGTGGAAAGCCTTAAACCAGAAGAGAGGAGGGCTGGAATAAAATGTTTCGACAATCACATATAAGCGTGACGTCCGGGTGTCCATATACTTTTGGCCATATAGTGCGCCGCTCACAACTTGTTTATCAGGTGGAATTCTATGCTTTGCAATAATGTGTGTGAGAAAGAGAAACAGAAAGAACTTGTGAAGATCAAGAGTATGAAACAAAAACAAACAAAGCCCGAGACAAAGATTGCAAAAGGACCCCTGTGTCCGGATAAAAAAAAAAAAAAAAAAAAAAGTCCTGAGCAAAGCATCCAGAAAGCCAAACTTTGGCTCTTTTCCTACCAAACTCTTACTGCCGTCTCCAGTTACAAGTCAGAAGTTCACTCTTTGTCCACTAAAGGCCTCTCTGGTTAGAATCAACAGTGAAGCCTTAAACTTTATCTAGATAGTTTCGGACAAAGATTTTTACTTTAATTCATTCATTCAAGTTCCTCCTCTCTCCTCCTGCGGACAAATGAGACTCTGTGTGGAGGGTTTGCTGCGTTAATGCAGTGCATCTTCATCCTAATTCTACTATTTCTCCTTTTCTCTTTTCTTCTCCTTATCTTGCTCTTTCGTGGGTTATTCTCTACCTACTGGCCTACATGATTTGTTGGACGTAAGTGAGCGTGTCAGATGTGTGAACTTACAGTAACTGTCTGTCTGTGTGTGACGGGGTTGGGGTGTGTGTGTGTGTGTGTCGGGGGGGACAAGGGCACACACTCATTGAAACATCCCACAGTCTCAAGCACTAAAAACACATATATTACTGTAACATACAGTATTTTCTGTATTTGTTGGATGTTGGGAATATTTGCAGTTTTTCCCTACATGAGGGTTTGTGTTCTCAGAGTAAACCCTGCAGATATCACAAATGCAATACAAAAATCTCCATTTTGTCAAAGGATTTCTTTCTGGTTCCCCTTTCTGTAATTATAAAAAAATAATAATAATTGCAAGATGGATAAAAACTTAAAAAGTTTTTATTCAATCCTCAGCACTCACAGTCAAGTAAATACAAAGACGCTTGTGGTTATCATCCACGTTTAGCCTGTTCGCTAACATTTACTAATTAGCAGTGAACATTAACTAAAGCTGAGGCTGATGGGAATTTCATTACTCTGCAGGTATTAATAGTATTAATAGATATTAATTAATAATGGCGATTCGCCTGAAGGTGTCAAGAGATTTCTCTCTTGACACACGGGGGACCGACTACTAGTGTGGATAAAAACCTTTTTCACTTTTCACTGACACATTTGGACTGATATTACGCTCAAAATCCCCCTTAAAATTTTTTTAAAATCTCTCTCCAGCCTCCAATCTACTAAATCAAATGACTAGAGTGCTATACAATACTAGAAAAAGAGAAAAACAAGTGTAGTCATAGTAGTCATGTAGTCATTCCTTCATATTTGTGTGGCCCGACAAGGACGAATGAGAAAACGCTTTTTCTTACGCAAACAGCTGTTAGAGTTGTCAAAAGGAAGTGTCAAAACTTCACACAGACTTTTTTTGTACTTTTCCAAAACCGCAGCAACAGGCCAGGTGTACGGAGGTTAGACAATAATCAGAATTTGTACTTCTCTTTTTCATTTGTTGAATAGCACAGCAGGCTTTTTACTTCTGCACTACAGTACGTAGTTTTAAGAAAACAGCTGTGGTAGTTGTGCTTGACCCACCACTTCTGATTTTCTAGTTTCAAACTACTGATGAGACGGCATTCAGTATAATCCCTAATATTTGCGGGTTTTCAGGAACACTTCCAAAATCCTAACACGAGCCAAAAGCTTGAGTTTCAGACACACAGTACACTCACACAATGGTTTCTATTTCTTCTGGATGGTTAAACTTCCTCTCATGACTATATGCTGGGATTGAATACATAGGGTTACAGGACGTACTTGGCAACATCTACTCCCCATTACCAGGAAAGATACTTGATAGTTTTGTTTTCAAACACTTTTTCTTTTGCTTTTGCTTTTGTCACGTCTCGTCGGAAGCAATCATATATGTGTCTTGGGGCCAATTGATGAGACTGGAGTCCACACCTCTCTAGCATAATTGGATGTTTGGAAATGTGGCAACCTGAGGAAACTCCCACTGCGGTTTGCCAAAAATGTATTTCAATGACACTTGGGTGGGTGTGCTTAGCCTTTCAAGTTAGTTTGACTTGTTCTGCTGATTAAAACTGCGGCCCCCTGCTTTATAAATCCAAGTAACAGTTTGATGTTAACTTGTCTGCCAGTTGCTTTATATTTTATTTTGCATCATATTTATGATATAATTAATCACATGTTTGGTTTTGAGTGTTATCAGGGGCTCACTTGAGATGAATTTCCTGTGAGAGAATGAGAGAAGGTGGCTGCAGGGGAAGTTACCAAAACTAACAGTCATCATGGAATGTTTATGGCTTTCCCCGCATGCTGCAGGAAGTCACCATAATCCTAAATAGATCATGAAATACTACTGATGTTGTAAATACTGTAATATATTAAAGAAATGTTTATCAATCCTTCCAACCTCTTCCAGTACGCTTAAGTAAAAACCTCCCAGTCCACCTCAAACTATCTCAAATGAGCCTATTAACAGCACTGGCCAGTTAACAAGTTAATTAATCAGAGACATGATTTAAATCCTCTTTCTTTGTTGTTCACCAGATGACATCTGCCACACCTCCTTCCGCTCGTAGCTCCTCCCCTCAGAAGGTGTGCCACTCCCAGACACAGACAGATGTTTTAAAACCCTTACTGGGTGGTGGTGTATCCGGTGGGGGCGGGACTCTGAGGAAGAGGAGGCGTGTCCTGTCCAAAGATGGGCGTAGCAACGTGCGCATCGAGCACGTCAGCGGGCGAAGTGCTCTGTACATGCGTGACCTCTGGACAACCTTTCTGGACATGCAGTGGCGCTACAAGTTCTTCCTGTTCACGGCTACGTTCGCAGGGACCTGGTTCCTGTTCGGGGTGCTGTGGTATCTTATGGCACTGGTGCATGGAGACCTACTTGGTGAGAGTGTGGGGTCATAGGTTTACTGTAAAATGTAGGTTAACAGGTAGTTTAATGTGTCTTCCCAGAGAAACATGTTGTGGTCAATGTAGATGATCCAAAGACCTCCCTGTAAATGGTTTTCATAGGGACTATGTCTTCAGTAGAAAGGAGTTCCAATGAAAACCTACAGTAGAGCAAATAAATGTTTAGCAGCATAAACATATTTCTTTCACCCCCACTGTACTGGGCTCAAAACAGTAATATCACTGAATTCTTCTGAAACCTCAGCAGTAAAACTGAAACTAGGTGTGAGTAAAAATCTAACTGCTTAGACTCTTTAACTGAGACAGACAGGAGCTCAATTAGAAAAGTTAGTTATAGCTTAGTTATTAGTTACGATGTTATACACGATGAAAGTTCATGTGACTTTAGGCAATAGGGCCTGAAAAAGTCCAATGCACATGCACCAAAGAAACACTTTTGTGTGAGAATATGAGATGGTGCAGAGTGTCATATCCGCATGAAGTGTTGGTGGCCGGAAATAGTGAGAACGGCTGTCTTAAAGCTCCCCTCTACATCCATGTATAGTGTCGTGTTCTTCTAATTTGAAATAGAGATGCGTAGATATCAATTTTGGAAAACTTCTCTTCAGGTAAACGATATTTATTCGATGATGATGTGATGAGCATTACAAAAGTACGCAGCTGCGGTCCGCCCCATGTCACTGTTCCACAGACCACATTTAAGTAGTGACTCTGTCTCACAGATCCACAGAACGGCCCCGATCTCTAGTTTACAACATATTTTATACCCGCCGCCTTTCAGCTATAGTCTTCTCCCGTTGGTTGGCTGGGGCCAGGTCCTATTGGCCCCCTGTTGGCACTCAGGCCACGCCTCTCAGCGCTTCTCTGCTCCAATCAGATCTTCTGTCACCTTTTAGGAGGTGTACTCTTCCACTTCACAGTTTACACATATTGCTTCTTATTTCACAGTATGTTGGTCATTCTTAGGCAGAGTCACTTAATTCAATAACATTTAACACTTCTAAAGTAAGGATGAAAATAAGGCACATAGTAACAGTTTACACATTCATAATACGTCTAAATAAGGACATAATAAGGTGCATTGTAACAGCTTATATATTGATTTTTATTACAATAGACTTTCATTGGGGGTGAACGTTATTTCTAGCAGCGTTGAAAACACGTGTTTATTGTATTTCCTGAAACTTATTTTGAACTTGAACTTGAACAGGAAATGATTTCATGTCTTCAATAAGACACCTGCTCTCCCCCATTTCCTCTAATGTCATGTTTCCAATGTTTGCTCAACTGAGCATAACGGTTATAAATAAAGTCCTTTGTAATGTCGCATATCAATGTTATCCAATAATAAAGTGCACAGGAGTTAAAAAACAACAACAACCCACCCAACGGCACACAAACTGACAAAGACATGAGAATGACTTACTGTGTTCCTCCAGAGTTCGACCCTCCGTCAAACCACACACCCTGCGTGATGCAGATGCAAACCCTGACGGGGGCTTTCCTCTTCTCCCTGGAGACCCAGACAACCATTGGTTATGGTTTCCGCTGCATCACTGAGGAATGTCCAGCTGCCATCATCCTCCTCATCGTCCAGCTTGTCATCACCATGCTGATGGAGATCTTCATCACTGGTACCTTCCTTGCCAAGGTAGCCAATGCATAAATAACTAGCTGCGAAGCATAGATATACGTAGAACCTTAAAAGTAAAAGAGAATGCATTTTTTCTTATGCATTTTCAAGTAAAAGCAGGGGTGTGCTCTCCTACTTTAAAGCACACATTGCTTGCATTGTGCATTCATCTGTTCCCGTGTTGAGTGCAAGACTCTTACACATGTCTCTTCAAACATTATCAGACCAGAACTGATTGAGCTTTCTCTGCTTAGGTGGCTCGGCCAAAGAAGCGAGGTGAGACAGTGAAGTTTAGCCAGCATGCTGTGGTGTCGACCCACGAAGGACGACCCTGCCTGATGATCAGGGTGGCCAACATGCGCAAGAGTCTGCTGCTTGGGTGTCAAGTAAGTGTGCTTAGAGATAGAAAGCATACTGTAGATGATCAGACATTTCCACCATCTCTACAAATTCCACTATAAATATAAAGATGTCCCGTGTATAAGCAATTTGTCAAACTGTGGACCAACTTGCGCACATTGTCCCCCGCCCCCCCCAAGGTGAGTGGAAAACTGCTCCAGACGTCTCTGACCAAGGAAGGCGAGACAGTTCGCCTGGACCAGAGGAATGTGCCCTTTCAAGTGGACATGTCCAGTGACAGCCCCTTCCTCATCCTGCCCCTCACCTTCTACCACCTCATAGATGAGAACAGCCCCCTGCGAGCCTGGGCAGCCAAGGGTAAGTTTTTTGGTGAGATGGTGAGAGAGGGGATTTGGCGGGTGGTGGAAGCGTTAAAGGAGTTCACAATTTTTTTTTACTTATGCTGAGTCATAAGTGAAAACATTTCAGTACAGAAAGTGTACATTTCTAGTAATGAAATATTAGGTTGAGGGAGGCAAGGGGCTTGATTTTGGGGATTCTCGTGGAGCCAGCAGACATCCTCTTCCATGCGGCGGCCAATTGTTTACTTTCCGATTAGCAACTTGAGATACGGGAATGGAGTTGGAGTTGAGAGATGATGTGTACGACTAGATGGTTTCACAAGTAGTCAGTTTTAAAGCTCATTTTGAACCTACTTTAGTGCAAAATCATCTTCAGACGATGGGTTCCGAGAGTGCATTTCGCCGTCTTTTGCTCTCCACGCAGACTGTTTACACGCAGCCAACCAAAGCTGGCTCAAACGGGATTTTGTCAAAACTGCTTGGACTACAAACAGAAACCAGAATGCTTCGATACCAAAATCTAGTCCGGCTGTTGCCTACTGTTATAGAGATTCATTAATAAGAAATCACGTGACATAATGGTAAACTGCATACAAGACATACGTTTAGTCTTTTTAGTGTTTTTTAAGCTTCGGTGAAATGGTGTGAAAGGTTTAGATTGAGCTTGAGTCTTCACTTGCTGCAAGCTTAGAGGATTTCCATCTGTGATCATACCTTATTTCTGAAATGAAGACACTAAATGCAGTGTCTCATTTTACCTTCCAACCTTTGTTCCTCTATTCCTACCCGCATCTGTAACTACTTTATCTCTCATCAATACTAACTTACATTTTTTTTTGATTCTTTCCTTTCAACCATTCATGGCCATTTGTTTTCTTCTCTTTTAAATGGGTACATTACCCCCATAAAACATTTGATTACGACAATATCATGAAGCCATTGGCAGGAATTTGTACCACCTGCGTGTGCATCAACATACACAACCAAAATGGGGACCTGCCCCCACACACATTACTCTATAGCGACACTGGTGGTCAAAAACTCCACAGTTAACCTTTAAGTTTAGTATTTTATATACATTCTGCTTTAGTTTTGTCCCATTTTATTGTTCTCTGTCATCTTCTGTCCCTCTGTAATGTGCCATCTCCTCTCATTTCATCTACCTGCAACAGGTGGGGGCTGGACAGATCCAGAGTTGGCAGACTTCGAGCTGCTGGTGATCATGAGTGCAACAGTTGAACCGACCTCCGCCACCTGCCAGGTCCGCACCTCCTACCTGCCGGATGAGATCCTCTGGGGTTATGAGTTTCCCCCTGTAGTCTCCCTCTCCCCGTCGGGCAAATACGTAGCAGACTTCTCCTTCTTTGACAAAGTGGCCAAGACCAAGACCACGCCCATCTTCAAACCATCCAGCCCCCAGCATGGGTACCAGAGCAACGGGGGTGGGACTGTGCCTGAGGTGTCCGATCCAGAGAAGATCCGTCTGGAGCAGAGCTACAGGGAGAGAGGGGAGGAACGTGGCCGGGCCAGAGACACTCCTCTCAGTGTTCGCATCAGCAACGTATGAACAGATGAAATGGTGGAGAAGGGAGCGGCTGCCAAGTTTAACGCCAGTAGCAAATGAATGAAACATTTGTCTCTTTAGACTGTTTTTAACTTTTGTAAGGTATATCTAGGTCCCAGTAGCACCAAATGATGCAAAAAGAAAATATGGAAGACCATGGACTACTGGATGGTCAACTTCCCGTTTGTCATACGTTTGCTGGGATGATACATGTTTTACACTGGTTTGACTGTATTCAGATGACGGCATAACACACTGCCTAACTGCAGATACCATTTACATTTGAAGAAAAATAACAGGTGTGATTATTTATTTGCGCAGAAATACACATAAAAACAAAGATACAAAACACTACACTGAACAAGCAGTGGAAATGACAGAAACCCCAGTAGTCTTGCGTGGGTCCTTCTTCACTTGCTAAATGTCAAATCACAAAGAGAAAAACGTATGTGAGTCAGAGGTTAGTATGCTAGTGGAGGCAGGAAACACAAAGACAGGTTTGGGACCTTCTACACTTCCTCTAAAACATTTGCGGTTAATACACACACATATGTAAGCTCTACACACTTATAAAAGTCACATGGCATTGAGCTTCATAATTGGTCTACTTTTATTACTGTAAAAACACCAATGGGTAATTCTAAGCCAGTTCTTATAGAACTCACAAAAACCCCCACCCTCAACTCCCTCGCAAAAAAGAAACCTCACATGATATTTTTATATTTCCTGTTGTAAAGTGATGGAAGTACTCGAGTCAAAGACACAAACAAAATGCCAATTATGTGCATTGTACACGACAATATACTGTAATATGTTAGGTAAAGCAATTCTCGTTCAACTACTGTAGCACTACGACTAGAATGTAGACACAATTCAAATTGAATATGGTGCTCTGTATCTCTTGATGGTGTGTGCATTTCTTTGTTTCTGTTATGTATGGCTGTTATTCACAGAAAGTTAGCACTTTATGTAAGTACATGATGTACATTTGCACCTTAGGAAGATTAGCTTTCGGAATACATGTTTTTTTTAGGACTACTAAAAGCACTTATACATTTAATAACACGGAATTTGAAGCAGTTAGAATAGACTTAAAAGCAGATTCTTCCTTCCTACAAAGCTAACTGGAATTGCAGCTTCTCTGTCTCTGTGGCTTCAAGCAAACTGACATACAGCTGAAATCATCACAAACAGCTGCTGCACATATATGGATGTAAACGCCAATCAGGTTTTTGTGGGTTGCGGATGTTACCGTAAACATCGAGGAAGCTCTCCTCTCTGTGTGAAGTAGGAGCATTCTGTACGTCCACGTGATTTTTGGAGTTACTAACATTGTCAAACTAATAAGGAACATTTTTCTCAAAGCCCCTTTTCAGTCTAGGCGACAAGGACATGAGGAGGCTAGTCAGGCTTTCAAATAGGACACCAGAAGGTCGTGAGTTCAATACCAGGCCGCCACCATTGTGCTCCTGAGCAAGGCACTTAACCCTGAGTTGCTCCAGAGGGACTGTCCCTGTAGTTAGTTCACTGTAAGTCGCTCTGGATAAGAGGGTCTGCTAAATGACCTAAGGTGAGTGCTGAGAATGTGAAAGCTGTAAGTCCCTGGTAATTATTCTATTCTGATGGAAATGTGTAACAAGGATGTGGATGAGTATGATGGATATGTTGGAAATTGCATGTATCTGTAACATTTTCTTGAATTAACATCAAGCTCTGGAATGGTAATAGTGTTTAAAGTGGAGAGATCAAATGAGACAAATCTCTCTACAAAAAGTGGTTTAATAAAACTGATCGTGTGTTATTAAAGGCCATATTTTGTTTGATGTCTTGTGGAGACTGCTACAGAAGAGTAGGACAAAGGATGGTTTCATCTGAGCTGCTCAAAGGATTGAAACCAACCAACGAAATCGGACTATTTCGATGAAACTTTTTTTTTATTTCTGAGGGGCTGAGCGTAGTTCCTAAATAGCTGTACCACTTCCTCATGTGAAACATTTGCAAAATGAGGTCGTGGGTTATACTTCTCTTTCTCGTTTATCTGCTGCATCTATGCGAAGCACAAGGTAAAGTGACTTTATTTTATTTACTGTTGTTGATCAACTTTTTTTTGGTTTTTAAAGTTGTTTGTTCTGTGGCACTTTATGGCGATATATTGTATACAGTTCAGTTAAAACCCCACCTCTTGATTATGGGTCACAAAAACGTTCTGGTTAATGTAAAAGGAAATTAGCCTTCAGTGAAAGGCAAAGTTCCATTTTGTTACTATCTTTGCATCTCTTTTGTCGTTTGGAGATGTTGTATCATAAATCCAGAATGGCAGCAGGAAGAGGAGACGCACCAAGTAACTCGAGAATAACTGTTAAATCATTTTAGTTCCATAAAATAATATTTTTTTTGTAAAAACAATTCTGTGACTGAAAACATCAACGGTATAAAAAATGTTTGAAACGTTTGAAAAAAACATCCTTTTTTCTTATTTAACATTCTTATGAGTATTCGTACCATTTCCGCTTAGTAAATGTTTTAAAAACATGTGTTTTTTCAGACCTACAGTATTTTTTTATATCATTAATGCACGGCGTCCTCCGCAGTGGACAGATATGTAACTCAGCATATAATGTAATGAACAACCATTGGCATGAAAAATGTAGGCATCAAGTAGCGTAAAGAAATTACATTACATATCACATATCTGCCCCCCCCACCATTAAAAGAAAAAATAATAAAATTAAGAGAGAAAATATAAGAATAAAGGCTGTTACACATGCAAAAAATCAAACACTGCAACATTGACGAGTGGCTGTGTAAACTTGAGCAGATTTAGTGCAAATAAAGTAAAGTTAGTGCCAACAGTGCGGTGCAAATGTGCATACAGATCTATAACCATAAATAAGTAAGCGTTAAAATGTCCAAAAACTATAAACTCAAAAATAAAGGGTAAAGTGTCATAATGCATCTTTTAACCTTTACAGTAGATAACATCTGTGGAACCTTTAATAAACCTCGGGTGGTGGTTTGAGACACATTATAGCCAAACGTTGAAAAAGGTGTGAATGTCTCTCCGAGTCGCACATCTACACTTTACTCATCCACAACGTAACTCACTGTCTGCTTTTCTGTCTGTCTCCACTGTCCAAGCCGGGTAACAGTAGTGTGGTTGAGAGGGGGGAAAAAGAGAACAAGGTGAAAGACAGTCCCCTGTTTTTCAGAGGGGACAGAATGGAAAGAGTGTGTCGTGTTAAAAAGAAACATGAAGACTTTGAGAAACCTGGTAAACTCCTCCATCAGACAAACTGTGTCACGAGGCAAAGCCAACGCGAGTTTTAAAGACATTTTCCAACCCTCGATAAACCATGACAGGCTAAAGGTGCTTCATTTTGAAATGATGATCCACTGTGTTAGAAATATAGTAAGAATGGAGGAACATTCATTATTGACCAACTAACCATATGTTGTGTTAT
>CALSBV010009973.1:10856356-10886186 GCA_943590825.1 Bovichtus diacanthus
ATAACACAACATATGGTTAGTTGGTCAATAATGAATGTTCCTCCATTTCTGTACTTCATTTCTGACAGATTTCCGATCATCAAATACAGGCTTCATATTCAACCCAGTGACCGTCACAGTGCGGATGAAGTGAAGTACTCATCTTATCATAGTTTATTTAGAGATGTAACATGTATTTTTAGCTTTGTTGTCTCCCATGCTGACCTACTGTTCAGTATGTTCAAAGCTTTTTGCTGAAGTGAACATGTAATAATGTAAATATTTGACCATTCTTCTCCTAATTACTACAACTTCTACTCCTTCAGCACTAATAACTCTGGGGGAAAATAAACCCAATCATATTAAGATGCTAATCAAAGTCTTGATTTTTATTCAACTCTTCAGAGTCTCTCCAGTCCGTCTCCTCAGAAAAACAGAGGGCTTTCTTCAAATTCATCCTCTACCCCCCCTCACATACTAATGTTCACCAGATTTGATCCCTTTGTCCATTTGCCAAAGTGGCCTCGAGCGAGAAAGTCAAATTGTTCTTAATTGGTGTGTAATATATGAGAGAAAAATCTAAGTCGCTTCGGACAAAAGCGTCTACCAAATGAATGTAATGTATCAAAAAAGCTCGGAAGACTTCACATTATAATAACATTTACTTTTTACATTTACTGATAAATACGTTATTTTTCTAAAGATGTCTGTCAATATTCTCTTGCTCTTTAAACTTCTGCTTTCTTGTTGTTTTTTTTTCATGCAGAGGTATTGACTTCTCACGCTCAGCACCGAGAAATAGGCTATTTGTTTTAGATTAGGAAACTGATTTCCTGTCGGCAGTAAGAAGTGGACAGTTTTACTCCACATCAACTAACTTGACACAACTCTAATAGGACCACAGTGAAGCAACCTTTTTGACTTTTCAATTTTGCATTTAAACTGTTATACGTGACAAACTGTATTTTTAATAACTACATAACAAAGCAGGACACGTTTACTGTAATGACATCACTTTACTCTGGGTTTGCTTCCTCTCGAATTCTTAGAGATGTGATCACTTTGTAAAGGTTTAGCTGTGTCATACAAACAGAAGAATACTATCTCCTCCTGACGTGTATTGCTAATCACGAGACAATATCTGAAGTAACAGCGTGGCACTTGGTTCATTTATCACACTAAAGAAGCCTGCTCACGTGTCATTGCTGTATCTGTTAATAACATTTTATTCGACAGAGTTTTTATCCTACCTTGTGCCTCCGTGTAGACCAGCAGCCCCAGAATCACAAAGATGAACATCACAGAGTCTCTGTCCAGCTGCCTGACTACACAAGGCAATAATGTGTGTGTTCTGTGTCGCTCCAACAAACACACCACGGGGCGCACGTCTTGTCACAGTTGAGTTTTCCGGGCAAAACAACATTGATCACCACGTCACAGATGCAGAAGTGCAAGTCGAAGTCAATGAAAAGATGATAAACAACATACTTTACATATAAGTTGGTGAATGTTGCACCAGTGGAAATTACAATTGTGTCAGTACTCTAGATAAAAACGATAAAAGTCGGGAGTTTGTACCGCGTATTTGTTGTATTAGTTTAGGTGTTGTTTCACTTGCCCGTACAATGATAACCACTTCCTTTTTCGTAGCTCTGCATTCAACACTTTTTGCATTTTCAGAAGACTGTATGCGGAAGCAGAGGTATCTGTGGTCGACTTTAAATGTCTCCACAGTAAACAGACATTTGCACAAGGCCTCTTTACACAGTAATCCTTCTGCACCAGCAAACAGGAATGAAATGTACAGAAAACCAACCAAAAGTAAAAACATTTTAAAAAAAGTCAAATGTAAGAGTCAGTCTTCTGTTACAGACCTTTTCACATTTTCTTTTATGGCATACTAGTGTGACTTTTTAATAACATTCTTTATGACAAACTTTACTGTGACATCTCATATGACATTTTTAGTGACTTTATGACATTTTCATGGTATATTGTACCACAACTTTTTTATTAAATGTTTTATGCCATACTATAATATAACTTTTTCTTATGACATTTTATGGCGTACTATACTATCATATTTTTATGCTATACTTTAACTTTTTTTAATGACATTTTTATGGCCTACTATACTATAAAAAACTGTTTATGACTTTTTTTGACATACTATTTAATACTAAAACGTTTTGCTACGACATACTATACTATGCATTTGTATAACAATTTTTCTTTATGATATACTATACTTTTTATATCACATGTTTTTTTGACACACTACTATGACTTTTTTACGACTTTTTTACGACATACTATAACAATGACTTTCTTATGATGTGCTATGATTTATTTATTTTTTTTTTATCACAGCATACTATATATTATGAAATGTTTTACGTCATGACAAGTAATTTAGCAATGTAGGGATCATGAGGCTATCTTTGCCAAGCACACTTTGACATGGTACTGCAGGACACCAGGCTTTCTACCAACTGAGCCACATATGGTCATAAAGTAGGAATCCACCTTATGGCCCTTATCATTGTCAGCTAATGTTGTGCTTTTTTTGGTATATATTACAGAAACACATCTTCAATTCAATGAAATCAAAACAGTTGATATCTGCGCTAGACTGGATCCTTCTTCTGCAGTGCCGTGGGTATGTCAAACGTTTCCTGCCCTTTACTCATTAAGCAATACATTCTCAGTTTCCTCACCTGGCTCTGAATTATTAACACAAGTAGATGAAGGTGCAGAGTGCATGCAAAGAGCAATGAGATAAAGCAGGCAATTTCATTTCCCTTTAATGACCTTGTTAAATTTTCATGTACATTGTTATACCATCATGTGCATAATTCAGAGAACCATAACAATTACATTTATTTGCGATTGTCTTGCACTGAAGCGACCACGTGCATGTTTTTTAAAATGTAAAGACCCTCCCCAACCTCCCCCCCGTCCCCCCCCCCCCCCCCCCCCCCGCCAACAGCTTCTCCCTAAATAAAAACAGAAGATGAGTGCAAATAGCTAAGACAGAAATCCCTACATTGAACAAGCAAAGACACTGGACTGATTGTCACGTTCTCCCCAGAATGTGCAGCTTCCCCACTTGAAAGGGATGGAGGCATCTACCCGAAGTCTAGTACCTGGATTCCACACAAAAACCAAACTGCTTTTTCCTTTTCTTTTCTTTTTTGCAGGTTTAGCAACTACTTTTAGATAGTTCCATATTTCATCAATCTGTTAGCCAAGGCATTTAGCATCTTGTCTTTAGGCATTTAGGTGAAAAACCTTTAAATAGAAAAACACAGAAAAGAGATTTAATCGATTACGTGTCATTTCAACTAAATGTAAATAGCAAAACACACGCACATCCGTCATTATATTTACATTGCATCAAGCCTTATCACCTACGTTCGTTAATTTATCAATGTACTCACGCTAAATGAAAAATAAAGTTAATGCACAGCTGCTGCCATAATTCTCGGCAGGTAATGCATTTCATTTCAACAAGTACATACGTACCTTAACGGCATTTAACTTGAAGTACTTTCAACTTAAAGTATTTTTCTCTATCTGTCTCTCTCTCTCTCGCTCCCTCTATCTCTTTCTCTCTCTCTCTCTCTCTCTCTCTCTCGCTCCCTCTGTCTCTCTCTCTCTGTCTCTCTCTCTCTCTCTCGCTCCCTCTGTCTCTCTCTCTCTGTCTCTCTCTCTCTCTCTCTCTCTCTCGCTCTCTCTCGCTCTCTCTCTCTCTCTGTCTCTCTCCAAGTGGTGCTCTTTTATATGGCAACACTCTGGTATATTGGTTCCATCCGGCTCGTCATTATTTATCTAAAAAGCGCTAGTTTGACTTGACACTGATGTTCGGTTAGACCCTGCTTGCATGTTGCTATAGTTAAAGGTCAAACTCAAACTTTGAAACGCCTCAACCCCTACGCAAGTCCAATTAACAGTGACCTTTCTACATGCATTCAGAAAGCCTCATAAATCACACTGATCGGCCTTTAATTGAGGGTCCAAATATTAAACTCTGTTCAGATCTCAGACACCAGACGTCTGATTTTGAGGGATATAAATGTACATTGTCCTCTAGTTTATCATTTTATACAGTGTGGTTTATAATGATTAACTGGTCACGTAAACTGTCATTGTGCTACTTCCTGTCTGAAGTGAAAATATGTTACAACACATACGTTTTGAATGGATGCACAGCCTGAATCAGAAAAAGGTTTGTGAGCTGAAATAAAATATCAAACTATGAAGACATTAAGCAATGCCACTGCGACTGACTTTCTTATCTTTTCTCTTCTGGACGTTGTCACACACATTATTTATTCATTTTTATCAACAATTCATAATGCAAATGTGTTCAGAATATAATCCAAGTGGCATCCCTCCTCTTTTTGAAGATGGATTATCTGAATCATGGTGTAAGAATCCCTGGCTGATCAGTGAGAACTGTTGGCGGATCCGTCTTCCTCGGTGTTAATGCTGCTAAAGCCTCTTCTTTCACAAAGAGTTCAGAGATGCAAAAATGCGTCTGATGAGGCTTTCAACTAACCAGCATGTCTATGAACTGCGCTGGTTTGAGGCTGGTGCTTTGGCAGCGCGGGATTCTAGCCTCGAACACCGGTCCTTTAAAAATAAGCAGGCAGCATTGCTTTCTTCCTTTAAAGCATTCTTTAAACTCATAAAGCGTTTGTAAATAATGAAAGACAGCAGATAGATAAACACTGCCAATTGGCAAAAATAAATGCAAACATTGGGTATTCGGTTGGAAGACATCGTGCTGGCATTCCTGCCTGGAGTGAAGCTAAGAAAGATTTGTTTTTCAGCTCCATGGGTTTGACGGTTATGGATTGCGGATTGGGAAAGATTATGAGTGACTTGTATGTCATTAAAATGCAGATGATGCATCAGAGCCAAATCTGTCGTTGTTTGTTTTGACATATTTGGTTTCTCACTGTCAGAATCCCAAGATTCATGTTGGGATTCTCAACAGAAAACCTCTCCACACTGCACACACTGTCAGATGTTGTGATACACAAATAAAACCTCGCCATTATCACACAAAAACTACTTTACATACTGTACAACAATTGTAAATGTAACTTCAATGTCAGGCATGAACAAAAATAAGTTTAAAGAAGGTTAACTGTAAACAATTTGGATTAAAAAACATTTTATAGTGCATTTTAACAGCTGATTTCTTGCTTGGGGTGAGTCTAATAAAGGTTTTAAATACCTGTAATCAATGTTCCCTCTAATTTTTCATGTGTCAGAGCAAACACACAAACTCGGTGAGCAGTCCCTTGGACCACTGTGAGCAACATCAGACATGTGCACTGTGGTCACGCCAGCATCGCATCCATCAAAGTTACACGGTTTATAAAAAGAATCAAATTACAGCATTTACATTTCTGTTAGAATACTTTTAATTAAGTGCTTTATCCCACTTACAATGAAAATGACAAAAATCTTGTTCATGACTTGTGTAGTATGTTAACGCTATTGGAAGTATAAATATTTAATTTTAGCTATGGCAAAACATGCCCACCAAACCAAGGCAACTGTAAACTCCAGTTTTGAAAACACACTTAACATTTTTATTATAAAGCTTAGACTTGTATTGTAAGTATGAGCCAGTGTGTGAAGCTCCTGCTGTGCACTGGTTGAGAGTCCTGCAACTCTGTCTGCAAAATACAGCATATAATGACATAATTATTTGCATTTCTACTAGTCATACACTAGGGCCAGTATTTACTGATCAATATCCATGAATGAAAATTGTAAATAAATAATACTCGATTAACACAAATCTGATTGAGGACATAGATTTCCCCTTATTTTTCCTGAGTGTCCTTCTCACTTCTCAAATGGTTTCACATTTTGTCCCAGTTTAAACCCCTGCCTGCTTCTTTCACATTTCTTTTTTACTTTGGCATGGTGAGGGGATGTGCCGCTGCCCGTTCGTTTCGCCATTATTAGAAAGGGTCGACATAAGCAGAACTTAGCATCATTAGCGTGTCTTCCATCCACATCGGCTACACCGCTTTGCTAGCTAAAACACCGGTGGCTGCGCGTAAGAACCAGGGTTGCCAGATTTCGCGAGACAAATAAGCAACCAGACCTTATAAAACAAGAGACCACGGTCAGATTGTCGACGGGAGGGCCAAAGCATGAATGAAAAGATAGGGTTTTGTAATTTTTTTTACTTTTCATTCAATAAATGCGTTTTTTTTTATTTTCAGTTCAGTCTGGAGTTTTATTTTGTGCGCAGTGTAGATTTTCTGTGCGCGGAGACCGTGCCAGCAGTGCGCAATTGCGCAGGCGCGCAGCTTAGAGGGAACATTGCCTGTAATACATTGTAGCTAAAAGCAAAAGTGTAAGCAACATAAAATGATGTTTGAAAAAACAATAAAATCAATACCTAAACCTGAACTGGTAGCCAGTGTAGAGGAGAGAAAAACCACAGATGTGTTTCACTGTGATGACGGGGGAAGTAGAGGAGGCGGTTGCGACAGACATTTGTCATGCTGTCCATGAAGATAAGTGTTGTAAGCTGCAGGAATATATAAAAAAAAAAAAACCACTTCCTTAATCACTTTAACGCATATCAAAACTGCACTGTTGACTTTTTGGCAACTTCTCGTTTATTTAAGCCACATGCTCTTGATCGCCCTGCTTCACATGCTTATAGCTACGTGCTGCACAGGTAAATAACAGCTCCAGTCCATCAGCTAGATGGTTTAGTATACCATAACATATATCATAGTATAGTTTGCCATAAACAATATAGAATATGTCATCAAAAAAAGTCATGGTAAAATGTATGACTGAAGTATGTCATAATAAAGTCATGAGAAAGTGGTTTTATAGTATGCCATGAAAAAGATGATAGTGTAGCATCCTATGGTAAATGTTATAATATAGTATTCCATTAAAATATAAAAAGAGAAATGTTATAAACATGTCATAGTATAGTACGTCACAAAAAAAAGTCATAGTATGCTTGAAAATGTCCTAAAACTTAATGCCTTAAAAATGTAATAGTAGAATATGCAATAAAAAAGGTCATAAAAAATGTCATCGAAATAGTCATTGTTAATAGTAAGTCATAAAATGTCATAATAAATGTCATAAAAAAGTCATAGTATATACTATGTTGTCATTTTTTTTTAATACAAAAATGTCATTAAAATGTTATAGTATGGCATGTCACAGAAAATAATATTAAAAAGTCATAGTATAGTATGCCATAGAAAATGTCATAAAAATGTTAAGATATGTAGTATTTCGTAGAAGTAGCATGCCTTAAAAAATGTGACAAAAAGTAAAGGCATAGCAATAAAGTATGCAATATAAAATCTCTAAAAAAAATGTTGTGATATAGTTTGTCATAAAAAGTCATAGTATAGTATGTCATAAGAAATATCATAAAAAAGCCATAGTATAGTAAGTCACAAAGAAGTCATTACAATGTAAATGTCAAGTCAAAAAATGTAATTTAAAAAAGGTTATAGTGTATTATATCATAGAATATGTCATAACAATGTCATAGGATAGTATGTTTTAGGGAAACCATTAAAATTCATAAAAAAGCCAAAGTATAGCATTTCAAAAAATGTCATAAAAGCAATAGTATTCACAAAAAAAGCATTAAATGTCACAAAAAGTATAAAAAAATGTCATAACATATACTTCATAAAAAATGTCATAAAAAAAGTCACACTATGTTATAATTTATTCAAAAACGTTATAGTATGGCATGTCACAGAAAATAATATTAAAAAGTCATAGTATGCCATAGAAAAGGTCCTAAAAATGTTAAGATACGTAGTATTTTGTAGAAGAAGTATGCCTTAAAAATGTAACATATACTTCAGAAAAAAAGTCAGAAAAAAAGTCAGAAAAAAATGTCATAATATTTTACCTCACAATAAATGTCATTTAAAACAGTCATAGGATATTATATTATTATGATTGCTCGCAACAACTTTCCTCCAACAATCCTGTCGTCTGCAACAGGCTCCAGGAATAGATATTGGTCAAAACCTGATTTGTAATCAAGTCATATCCAAAGTGTCTGTCTCTATTCTTCTGTCCCTGACCTAACAGACCACGTCCGTACCGTTACGCCAAGGACATCTATTATGAGTCACATTATCCTCTGGTTCCGTAATAAATAATTGCCTTCACCCTAATTTACTCCCCTTCCCTTTCTTTCCATTCGTCGCTCGATACCGCTCTCCCACCACAAGATGGCGAAAGCATCAAACTGAAGAAAAAGAAAAACCCACAACCCACTTGACAACTTCTCTGCCTCGGAGACACAAAGCCAGTGACATCATCTGCGGAGGGACAGAGGGTGTGCGAAGGACAAATGTCTTGAAATGCATTACATCATTCTCCACTAATATGATAATATATCTCAGGCTCTGAGTGCAGTGCCAAGCATGAGAGGGGCCATAATCCATACAACGACTGCTTCAAATGTGAACAAGGGGATAAAATGGAAGTGGTGGTGGTGGAGAAGGAGGGGGGTCCACTGGAGTCGGGAGTGCAGTGCTGAAGGTTATTCCAGACATTATTCTTCAATGAGAGCAGGAGGAGAGAGGAGAGGATAATCACTATTACACACTAAGTAAAGACGAGAAAGGGAGGCTCTTAATGCTCCCTGTCTGTCTTCTGTCCTTGCCTTTTTTTTCTTTCATATCTGTAATTCATTCATTCTTGCTTCAGCTTCTTTTTTTTTTTTTTTTTTTCTCCACCCGCATTTCTTTTTTGCTGTCACAAGATGTGTAGGAAAAGGGTTGTTGCAGAGAGGAGAGAATGACAAGAGAAGTAGGAAAAAAGCTAGCATTTGAAAAAAGATGTACAGGGGTGAAAGAGTGACAGAGGAGAAGAATTGGGAGAGAAGAGGTGAGCAAATGAGAGGGAAAGAGAGGATAATGAAAAAGGGGGGGCTTAAAAAGAGGACAATGAGAGAAAAGGGTAGACGAGGTACTGAGGTAAGAGGATGACTGATGAGAAAAGGGAGAAAGGGAGAGAGAGAGAGGATAGATGACACTAGAGGAGGAAAAAGTTGCTGTGACGTGAGGACAGACAACAGTAGGTGAGGCAGGAGAGGACTATAGAGACAAGACAGCTAGAAGATGTGAAAGGAGGACAGAGAAGAAGAAAGAGAAGGAGAGGAGGACTCATAACATGAGGTGAAGAGGCGAACGGAGAAAAGTTTTATAACGAGGAGGAAGGAGATGAGAGGAAATTATAGGAAAGGAGAGGAGGATAGAAACAGGGAGGGTAGGGGAGGTGAAAGAAGGACGGAGGACATATAACTCGAGGAGAAAAGGACTAATGCCGAGAGGACAACAAAGAAGGGGGACAGATAAGAGAGAAGAGAAGAGGGAAAGGGAGAAGGTTTGAGATGTGAGGAGGGAGGTGAGGAGAGAAGAAGAGAGAGGTGAAAGGGGGACTGAGGAGAGAGGTGGGGAGAGAGGTGGGGAGAGAGGTAACGTTAAAAGGAACGAGAAGATGAAGCAAAAGAAGGGGAGGGAAGAACAGAGAGGAAGAGGAACAAGAGAGGAGAGAGGAGAGGAAGACCGACAAATGCGAGGCACGGAAAGAGCAGACTGTAGAAGGGGTGAAACGAGGGGAGGAGAGGAGAAAATTGCGAAAAGGACGACATGGAGGAGGAACGGTGGAGAAGAAGGAAAGGGAGGAGGTTGGAGATGTGAGAGAAAGTCTGAGCAGATGATGATGTATGACTCAAGGAAATAAACGAGAGGAGCGAAGAGGAGACGAGATGTGACGTGATTGGAGGACTGAGGAGAAAGAGTGAGAGGAGAAGGAGAAAAGTTGAAACAAGAAGAAGGAGTTAAAAGGGGGTGGGGGGGGGGGGGCAACATGGTGAAAGGAGAGAGGAAGAAAGGAAAAGGGTCAGCGGGAGGAGAGGAGCACAGGATGATTTAAGGAGAGAGCAAAGACAACCTGAAGGAGGGGAGAGGAGAACAGAAGGACGAGTGAAAGGAAAGATGTTCAGAGGGCATGAGGACAATGTTTTATGTAAAAAGGAGCGACAGGATGAGGCAGTAGACTTAAGTAGAAGTGGAGAAAGGCAGAACCTTACAGGGAATGGTAAAGAGATCAGGCATAAGGGAAGAAGAAAGAGGAGAAGTGGAAAAAGGGTGGAGGGGAGAAGAGGCGCCGCGCTGCGAGCTCCACTGTCAAGCTGAAACTGAAACACTATACATAGACGCACAGTTACCTACTTCCACCGTAGCTGAGGATCTGTCATAGCAACTGTTTGGGTGCAGTCATAGTTTGACCTAAATAAACTGCAGTATGTGTAAAGTACAAACTTCATTCAAAGTATGGAGCTGAAACCGTTTTTTTTTTTTTTTTTTTTAAAGCCACATCCTGGTGCCTCGTTTCTAAAAATACGAAGCACAATACAACACAAGTGAACTCTGCGTAAACGAGGTTTCAGCGTGATAAATACATGCAAAAATAAAGGAGGCGTTGCTGCTGTTCTTATGAAAAGCTGTGTCTTCTTTTATTTTCTGTAATACTGTGGAAAAATAATTACATACAATTTGAAAAAAAGAAAACATGAAAATAAAAGAAAATTTCAATAATATCTTGTATGTTTTTTGTACGTTTTTTTTTTTTTTTTTTTTTTTCTTGAACAAAAGGAATAAACACGTACTCAAAAACCAACATGAACGTAATACACATGTGAACAATATATAGGGGAAAAAATAAAAAAAAGAATTGGAGTATGGAGAATATTATGCTTATATGAACACCCACACTGTCCCTCTCTCGCCCACACTTCAAACATTTTCAAGTGCAACATGGAGTCCTTCTCACTGTACTGATCGTCGTCTTCATATGCTTAGTGATACCAAGCTGAACATCAATTAATCCTGTTCACTCGTGCAGCTGTTTCAGAGAGCAGACAGGCTCAGCAGCTGAATGAGGGACGAGCTCGGCTCCTTCCTCGTGTCCTAAGGCCACGCAATGTCTCCTTCACTCTGTCTTACCAGCTGTCCTGCTTTACACTAGGGTTTGACTGATATGCTTTTATTTCCCCCACAATATTTAACACCGTCGAAATGTACAATTAGTTTTTATTCCCAACGCAAATAAAATACAGCATTTCCAAATTAATCACCTTGACACGGTGGAAATGCCTTTAAAGTGTCAGTAAGACTATAAAAATGTAGATACAATTCTGTTACGCTTTACAGCTCTTTTAAGGCAGTTTTAAAGTTGTAATCCTTCACATTTGAGTCCCGGTGGATTTGTGTTCACTGTTGGTAAACACATGTGCAATTTGATAGTACAGGTTCAGTTGTTTTCTTCAAAATAACACATGTATGTACCACTAGCAGCAAAGAGGCTAGGTCTACATCCACACTACACACTACGTTTTACGTACGATCTCAGTGCACACGGGCGTTTTAGTACCGTTTCAGAAATAATCTCCGTCCAAACTAACGCGCCTGAAATCACCTGTCACATGACCATTTCATGTACACCGGGCATGCATGTGCCAGTGTAAACGGGAAACAGGATATAATGCGAATAATAGCCTGCTTCCTGCGCATGTAGGCAGTAGTAGCATTATAAGATGCAGAATTCATCTGCACAACAGCTGCTTGCGCGGACAACAAGGTCATTTGTTACCTATGTTGAATTAAGCGCTAATAGTCAAGGCTGATGTTGTTCGTTTTCTTCTGGAGAAGGGTCATATAAGACTAGGGTGTCCGCGGCATTGTTTTCAAAAGTCTCCGTTTCCACCTGTCCAGATTAAAACTCAAACCTGGAGTCTAAGCAACAGGGTCAGCAGCCTTTCCAAAGTTTCCATTTTCCTGTTCACTAGCCTGTTAACCAGACTGAATGGACAGAACGCTTCAATTCATTATTCAGTCTGACATCGCTAATGTTGGCCAATCTTTGTTTAGGAGTCAGGGTCATTTTGTTTTGGCACCATCAGTTGCAGGCTGTCCTGTCCCTCCTATGTCATCTCGAAATGACACGGGAGCTGTGCTCGTGGTCACTAGGAGCAGTCAACATCTTTTCACAAAAAAAATTTGAAAATGTGCTGATAATATCCGATATTTGCCAAAAAAACAATCAGTCAAACCCTAATTTCTACAGGTCCAGTGGCTCCAACACATGTATAACATGAAAACACACATTACAGGCTGCAAACACACATGTACACACACAAGCATGTAAATGCGCATGTATCGGGAGACAAACAGGTAGCACACACACACACACACACACACACACACACGCACATGAGCTTCCACACACATAAACACGATAAACACAAATGGCTGCTGCATTTGTTTGTCTGCTCAGTTCATTTTTTTTTTTGCACAGTCTTTTGGCACTCACTGAAGACTCCACAAGGTAAAAATGGACACCGAGCCACTTGAGTCGGTCTTGGCCAGGGATAGCGCAGCACAGCACAGCACAGCATGGAACAGAGCAGTTAGCCGTGGGTCTGGCCTGGTTCTAGCCTGGGTTGGCCTAGTTGACACAGAGTTTTGGCTATTTGTGGCCTGGCTGAGCAGTCGTTTTGGCCACGGACACACATGCCCTCTCTTTTTCCGCCGGGTTGATTAATCAGAACCCCACTATCCGATGCATACAAAAAGAAATACTGCATATAAAAGTTTAAACACACACTTTTGACCACAGTCATTTCTTCAACACCGCAAATTAAAACCAAGAAAATAAGACTTAAAATACTGATTATCATAGAAAGAAACAGGAAATAAATGAGGATGATGTCATGATCATATATTCTCTAAAACGGACTCCCAACCCTCCAACAGACAGAAACCAATGCAAGCTGAGATTGCTATACCCACTCCTTATGTTATCAGTTTGCAGAACATTTGGAAGAAAGCTACGAGAGAAGGGGTTTGCTATGTTGCGATGAGTTTTGTTTTTCATGAAAAAGACAGGTTTAAACCTCTTAATTTGAAAGCTGGTGGCTGTTTATACGACACAGGGGACAGAGTAGAAAGTAAAATCGCCGCGATGAGAGGTACATATGGAGAGGAGGGAAAAAGACATGAAACAACAACTTCCAGATTCCCTTATAGACGGCATTTCTTTTTCCATCGCTGACCCAAATCTAAAACCTCTGCTTTGCACTTTTGGCATCTCTGGTGTCTTTTACATATGTATATGTCCCCAATGTCAACAGACTGTAAATAGTTAAGAGGTAATGACTAAGTACCTGGATAGGCCGGCCGTGTATTTGTTGGCCTCAGTACGTCCTCTGGGTCAAATGTACTCACTCTACACAAGGTCAGAATGTCATTTCAAGTCAGATGCAAAACTACTGAACAGCTACAACTCTGTAAAAAGGTTGTAAAGTGGTAATAGTATGCAGTACCAAGGCTGTGATAACCATATAAATTTTAAAAGGGTGCTCCATCTGCCATTCTTCTCTCTATAACTATACTGAAATGGTTTATATAGTGACCTTGGAGCTACAAGGTTCCATCTGATATTCTAATCAGAAATGGCGTGGCTGCGGATTCCTTTCTGAAAGTGTTTATTCAAAACAGGGGCAATAAATACAACTTTTACTGCCCCTTAGCAAAGAATTACCATAATATAATGTATCTGTGAAGGGTAGATGGGGTGGCTGATAAGTATAAAGACTCAATGATTACCACGAGAGATGCTGAGATATTTGGCTTCACTCTGCAGCCTCTGGTCTTTTTAAAGCACCGTCTCATCTGCTATAATTTTTTACTGCTCAAAAATGTATGGTGGAGATACAAGAGTGTGACTCTTCATTGCACACAGCCCCTCCTTACTTTGACTATCCAATAAAGTATACGTGCCCTTAAGAAATGGTAACGCATCCAGAAAATGTCAAAGCAATTCCTGGTGATTGCCAAAACCAGTTTGAAAGAGTCGTGTATTATTCGATGTCCCTTAAAGAATACAAATGTAACATTAGCATGGGAGCTTTCGAGCCCAGTAAAAAAAAAAAAAAAGAAGAAGTTTGATGCTGCTGCCGTGGAGTCTAATCAACGCATGATTGTCACCGTTAAAGGTGAGGTTTTGCGATGGTACGATGAAGAGTGCAATTCAATCTCACTAACAAAACTCAGTGTGCAAACTCAAACCAATTTTAAAACCAGTGGGAACCTCCCGGGTTTTTTTTTTTTTACTGATCTTACTTAAGCACAAGTAGCTGCTTTAGACAAATGTTTTTACTTCACACTGCCAGCAACATTATAAATAAGACGCTGGAAGTCTAATTATTTCCTGTAGAGTTGAACGTCAGGAGAAATATCTCACATTAGTTGGCCAAAATCCAATTTTCTTGTGCTCACTGCTTATCAACAGCCAATCGGATGTCTGTGCTAGTTTCCCCAAAGATGTGATTTTGAAACCTTTTTTTTCTTTACGGAGAAATACAGCCGTTCAAAGCTTTCTGTTCTCTACAGCTGTCTTCACACCGATGCTGGGTCAATGGTTGTAACCATTCAGTAGTTGGCATTGAAACAACTTTTTTTTTTAATAAGGCTTTATATTTTATTCATCTATAACTTCTTACTTCTATATCAGGCAAGAAAAACAATCATTTGATGGTTCCAACTTTGCAGCTGCACTCAACTGCTACAGTATCCGGGTACAATCCACGCTGCTTTTCTATGCCTTTTGTAAGCGGATCATAGTGTTAACTTGGATTTAGTTGCTGCTGGGTGAGTGAGAAAAACTCCTACTGCAGACGTTGCAAGATCCTACCAGAGAGACAAACAGATGTGCTCTTCCGTCTTGGCGTAAAATAATTCAGTAGTGGGAGTTCATTAAAACATGGGACTTGTAGCTGCATTAGTAGAGGTTAGAGGTTAGTTAAAGGCCAGTCACACGTACCAAAGCTGACACAATATAATGGAAAAAGCTCAGACATAAAAGACCACCGAATTTTCTTTTGCAGTGAACAAACCAGAATACTTACATATAAATGTACAAAGTACCATATGAGCTAGATAGAACCCTCCGTACCTTCCTTTTGATATGTTAGACTACACTTGAACCTTCTCATTGCTTATAAAGTTCGCAGCACGGCTCAAAAGTGAGCAGCTGCTTGTTCTCCATCCATCATTTTGAATGTCGTCGACGTTTGAAAAAGGCAGTCCAGTTAGAAGACTGGAAGTCAAAGAAAGAGTTTCACACCAACCAGAGATATCCGCCAAATAGATTTGCACTTGCTGGATATTTATATTTTTGGAATGAAGCTCTTCAAATGTTCTAATTTAAATCTACAACAACCCCTTTAAAAACACCGTCCATCGCTTTTTAAAGAAACTCAAAACGTTTCCAATAACGATCACGTCGCCTCATACACATTAAAAAGTGAGTTTCACCCAAAACGCTGAACCTTTGGTCCTCAACTCCTTATAAAAATACTATAAAATGTTTCTGAATGCCTTTTTTTTTTTTCTTCACACGTTTCGGTATAAATATGGGAAAAAAAATCTATTCTACTGTGCAAGTGAGAGAAACAAATACTTTTTTGACACTGGAGGGTAGGGGAGGTATCTTTTTGTACAAATTGCAGAAATTCATTGAATGAAAAAGCGCTTCCGCCACACCTCGTTTCACAAATACTGTATACAGCAATGACCTCGAGTGAATTGTTAGGTATAGAAATGAATCATGGTGATTAAAAATGACAGACGAGGAGGAGAATGAGCATATAGAGACGCTTGCTACCACTCCTTTCCTTTCCTCGCAGATGTGGCACGTAGAAAACCTCTTTGTCCAGACAACTTCATTGTTCACTGTTTACAAAAGAAGACACACCTTGATAGTTTGTGTGTGTTGGCGCATAAGCATTGGCACTCTGGTCACTAACTGTACCACTTTAAGAAGCTCTGTCCCACTTAAATCAAGGTAGATCTTGTAAGCAATGGCCACTGGGCAGGTTTTAAAGAGGAAAAGAGATCAAAAAAAGTGCCAAATATATTTATAGTCCAAGCTGCCCCGTTGCTGCAATACATCGAAACAAATAAGTCTTTAAAGATCTGTGTTTGTCTGTATGTGTGTGTGTTTTTTGCAATATGCGAGTCAGAAAAATGCAAAAAGTGTGGATTACAGGGAGGTTGGCTGTAGGTCACTGTACTGCATCACACTCTGTGGGTTTGTACAAGGAAATAACTTTAAAATGACCCAAATCTCCATTTGCACCTATTTACAGAGATGGGATGTGAGGAAAGTGTGATGCAGGGAGATGATCCAAGAGCAAGACGAGGATTGCAGGAAGAAAATGGAAACTGGTTCCTCTTCTCCCCTTTAAGCTCCTGGCGCTCTTCTTCTTCCTGTCTTCAAAGTGTCTTTTCCTCTTTTTTTGTCTCTTTTCTCTTGATTGTGGCTCTCGCTCTTGCTTTTGTCGGAGCAGAAACACTGCACGCAACAGAAGGTCTGCACAAATGTGTGTGACTGTCGCTTTGCATGTGCTGTATGTATGGCTGCTAACTGTGATATATATGTGAAGCTGCTAACTGCGGTGCGTTGTTGTGGGGTTTTATTGGCTCAGAAAATGAACCAAATTCCATGCACTGGATGCTTTGGAAACAGAAAATGAATTCTTGAAGGTTTATGTGTTTTTTTTTTATATTTATGTATGTCTTTGTTTTACGTGTAATAAGTACTACAGCTGCAAAAAGAAGTCAAAGAGTGAGTATGTGTGTTTCTCAAACATGAGTCTGCATCCGCTGTGTGTGTCTTTGGGAATAGTCAGAGGGCGGAGAGGAATACGAGAAACGAGTGGAGGTTCCATACTGCCCCAGCCCTGTTTCAGGACTTTGTTGTTGTACCGGCCCCGGCCCTGGCCCCGGTCCCGGCCCTGGCCCCGGTCCTGGCCCCGGTCCTGGCCCCGGCCCCGGCCCTGGCCCCGGGCCCGGCCCCGGCCCTGGCCCTAGCCCTGTCCCTGTCCCTTGTCCTGTTGGATACATCTCATAGGATGGCCCTTCCTCTATTGGTGGAGCAAAGCCCATACGATAGCTGGGATACTGGGAGGGGTATCCGTAGTTGTCATAGGCCAGCTGGGTTGTGTTGTCCAGCAGGCCGCAGTCCCCGAGGTAATCTCCAGGTGATTGTAGTGCTGGAATGGGAGGTGCTTGCTGGCTCTGCGCCACCCGGGTGAAGGTGTTGAACTGGGCGTAGGTTGCATGGGACATCCTGGAAGGTGGGCGGGGGTCGTAGCAACCCGACCTTGAGCCTGGCACAGCGCTGGGGGGAACAGCACCGCTGGCGCCGGCAGGGGATCCGCTGGAAGTGGCACCGGCTGGTACGATGTTTGGGTTCGGGGAGCGGAACTCGCCCTGGTAGTGGATGGCACGGGACTGGGGCCGCGCCTCGTCATGGGTGGTGGCTCGGACGTTGTAGTAGCCATTGGTTGGATCCTGTGATCAGAATATTAGTTTCATATTATTATAAGAAGCAACAACATTGGGCTGAGCGGTAAAGACAGCTGCACATCTGGTCTGCGCTTCAGTTAGCTCGGCCTTGTATTGTATCACACTGCATACTGCTCATTATTGTATTATCGGTCACGTTGCAGGCTGATATGGTCGGTGACGTCGATGCTCATGCCATGTTCACAAACGTAATGGTGTGTGTATGAACAAGAGACATAAAGTTACACCTTCATTTTAACCAGGACAGACATGGTTTCCAATGCAAGGTGACGGGATCTCACCTGGGAAACAGTTCTGCTAGAGTTGATTCACCCCAAGAATGTTTGAAGCAGTTTATTTCCTCCTTTAGTTTGGTTAGTTTGTGGTAGTGAGAACTAAAACCCCAAAAACACAAGGTTTTGGGTTTACAAGGAGATCAGAGCTCGACTCAAGCTTAAAGAAACCAAAACGAGGGGTCGATCACGCTCTCACATAGCAGAATCCTGCAAGTGATGCATAAAAAATCAGCAACATCTGTTTTTGGGGACTTCAGTGGTATGGATTTGTGAAAAAAAAGTGGTATTGTTATGAAAACCAAGCTTTTGACTCCAGTGCAAATGCTGAACCTGAGGAAAGAACTGGTAATTGGCGCTACATGATGCATATGATAACAAAGTGCATGACATATGATATGTCTGTGCACCATGCAGGATAAAATGGCAATAAAATCCCAAGTCAAAATGCTAAAATGTCTCTGTGAGCGAGCGGCCACCTCACCTTGAGCTCGTACTCCTCCCTGGTGTCGCTCTCGCTCCTGATGTCCTGCTTCAGGTCCATGTCGTCTTTGAACGGCTGAGTGGAGGGAGAGAGGGAAACAGAGGGCAGAAACTAAACCATCAAACAACGAAACACACACACGGAAAGAGGGAGGGTGAGAAAAGCAAAGGAGGAGGAAGAGAGGGAGGGGAGAGGAAAACAGAGTTTCAGGTTTTTCATCCCAAGAGAGTGGAAGACGAGAAACGGTTAGTTGTTGGAAAAAAGGTTTTGGACCGAACTTTAAAACCGCTCCAAAGGAGCCTCGCCGTTTGGATTCTCCAGGACTTCCAGGGCTGAACGCTTTTCTAAAAGGAACACAATGGTTAAAGGGAGAGTGTTTGTGTTTCTGTGCAATTCAGTGAGTGTGTTTTTGTGCATTTGCACACTCGCTCGTGCATGTACCGTACTTTATGGTGTGTCCGTCTTGTCCGTCTTTCATCTGTGGGTATGTACAGCACATTATGCGCTTTCTGGCTTTTTCCGAGTGTGTTTGTGTGCACATCTTCTATGTCTCCTTTTTTTGTGTGTGTGTATTTGCACGCCAGCCTTGGGCATCTGTTTCACTGAGTGTGTGTGTGTGTGTGTGTGTGTGTGTGTGTGTGTGTGTGCGTCTGCCTCCTGTCACGTCGCCCTTTGTGTCGTGTATCTGTACATTTAAGCCCATTGACCCATACGCCTCCTCTCCACGGCCCCCGGTGACTCAGATGGGTGTCTACTCACGGAGTACATGGCCTTGACCATCCGGGTTGCCGTGGAGACATCGGCCGCCTCCTCCTCCAGGCTGTGGGTCTCTTTGTTGACCGTCTCTACCTTGATGTCTGGTTTACCGAGGGTGACACCCCGGCGACCTGGAAGAAAAACACAACCTCTGGTCATATTCTGGGTCAGGATACGTTCATTTATTTTTTTTTAAAAGCCACAAAAAACAAAAGCACTTTATTATTTATTGCATTGTTGCCTTTTTTCCCCCGTCTGACTTGTTCTTGTCCATTATTTGCCTTGTCTCTTTTATTTTCTTTAGTATTCACCATAAGGGAATGTACCTTCCTTTGGCCTAAATATCCTCTCGCAACGGTTGAAAATGAAGATTAATATTTTGTTGCAGATCTTTCTGTCAGAAAGTCTTATGACTGTTGATGATTGTTTCTTTTAATCCACACATTTAACTTATCATTTCCGGCATTGGTGATTTCATAAAGACACATAGGGTCGTCTCATTTTTCTAAAAACCCGACTTTAATGACACATTGGGCCATTTTTGTCTCAAACGCCGGCAAAAGGTATCTTTTGTTTGTGCAACATTTAAATGCACCTTCTTAGCTTCTGGTGGAGCAGCAGGTGGTGAGAAGGTTCCGCTAACATCTATTCCAGTTTTATCTTAGGTGTTTTGTTTCGGTCCTGACCAACAACTAAATGCAACAAAAAGAGATCCGAACAACATTCTGAGCAAAAAGGTGAATCTTTAGCATTTTAAGCTCCTGTCAGACATGTACCATGGTACTGTACATAAATGTGCTGGAAAATTTATATGTTTGTCTCAAATTTAAATAAGTCCCAGACTCATTTTTACATAAAAGTCACAACGGTAATCTTATTAGGACCTAGTAATATTTCCGTAACACTTCCAACGAGGCTCAAGTCTGAATTGAGTACCGTCACATTAACATAAAGGCTACAGACGCACAAGGTTAAATATTCACAAAGCAGAGATTAAACATATCTCATGTCATTTCATTAAAAGGCTTCTAGTTAGCTTAGTTATGTAGGATAGCACCGTCTTCACAGATGTTCCAATAAAACAGGTATATTTCTATTTTAAACATTGCCTTTAATCTAGAACACAGCAGTCAATATTTGTCGACATGAACAACTCTCTTCCAACAAGCAGAGACCTTAAAAGTAAAGATTTAAATCATTGAAGTCTTGAGCTGCGGCATCACACAGCAAATGAGAGACAGCTTATCTGGAGCCACAACCATGTTTGTTTGAGTTTCTATTCCAAACGGTATCTTTTCTGTAGCAGTGTTATCAGCTCTGAACCAGAAAATATACTCTTATCCCCAGAAAATCCCTCCGGGGACTCTGCCAGTCACCTTCATTGTCTTTCCCAATTCTTTATTTACTGTGGAGCAGCTCAAAATGAAACAACTTAAAGACACCACATGTTCTGAGCTCTCTGGTAAGCTAAGTGTGGTTTGTGCTCGCACATGCTAATTGCATTGCTGTCGGCTGCAGAAATAACATATAGGAGTTCATCCTATAAATACTAGTCACCTTTAAATGCTCTTGTTTTGCGCTCTGTTATTTATATACTCTATCTAGTGTACAAGAACATATGATTTAAAAAAAAAAAATCATCATACAATTCGATGTCAGTTGAATGAAAAGGGTACAGTAGGCGTTTTAAGGCAGTTTGCCATATTATATGAATATTCATTAATCTCATTTGAATGAATTGCTATACAGCTGGCATACGTTCCTTTCTTCAAACGTTGAGAGGCAAAATGACAGATAGGGTGAGTGGATGAAAGAAAGACTGATAGACACATACAATGTGTGCGTGTGTGCGTGCCCCTACACACACACACACATTAGAGAGACTCAGTGTGCACTCACTGCCTTTGCGTTGGCGGTAGAGGAAGAAGGCGAGCGCCAGTAGAAACATAAGCAGCAGAATGGAGGAGCCCACCGTACCACCAGCGATAATTCCCACTGGAACAATATCTGAAACAAACACAGGCAGAGTTCAGGGTTGAGGGACAGCTGCTGCATCGTTGTTACAGAAACCTGCGTGGATCTCGTGCCGTTTGACTGTAAATCCTGTGTCCTAGCTTAATATTGAACCTCTGACGGCTGCATACACGTTGATAAGGCATGCAAGTCAGACAAGGGATGAAAAAAAGAAGGAAGAAAAAAAGCTCCCTCTCAAAGATGTTTTGGTAGACTTTCTGAAGCTTGTCAAATCTGACAGCTGAAAGAATAAGAGCCAGATAAGACTGACAGAGCATGAGAAAAAGACATTTTCTCAATGTAATGTGGAATTTTTTCTAAAATATTTATCGAATATTAGATTCTTTTTTTTTTTTTTATATATTTCGAAACCTGCATTGTTTACATCCATGTGTGCCAGCTTCACGTAGAAGTGTTCTTCTTCTCTGTTTTTTTTGCTGGCGTATTGCAGTAGAAGACTGTGTATTACGTCACCCGCATGCTCGTGCACGTACTTCACAGACTGAATGTGTTTTTATCTCATTTAGAATATTTGCAAAGACTTCTTCTGCTCTTCTTTACTGACGCGATGCTACTTTTGAAAGGTCCTTCAGGGCCCTGTGGCTGGCTGCAAAAAAAAAAGAAATCCCCTCTGCCCAAAAAGCATTTTCCTCATGGATTGCCATTATGAGAGCGACATCTGTAAAATTGTTGAAAGCACAATTAACGTGGCAAATTATCAGTCTTTGTCTTGTGAATCCTTAAACCATGTTGATTTACGATTGTATAAATTGAATTTTCTTTTTTATTTGGAGGCACCGGGACATCCTCCTGGATCCTTCTTTTTCATGTACGATCACGTCATCATTTCTGTACACACGACATCTATTGCACATCTGACTGTCCTGGGAGAGGGATCCTCCTCAGTCTCTCCCATCTCTTCCATGTTTCCCCCTTTTAATTGTGAGGTTTCTTTTAGGGAGTTTTAGGGGTGTCGTATCCTGTACAGTCTTTATGAATACATTTGATCTTCTTTTTTTTTTTTTTTGTATGTGCATGACAACAAAGCAAAACATAGGAAACCAGTAGATCAGGGTTCCCACAAATACCCAAACACATACATGGCACCACCTACCAAAACATTTCAACAACACCTCAACGGCACCACTAATGGCACAAAAAAACAAAACGTCACAGGGTACATTTAATTTACAAAACTCTGAGGTGCAGTATGACGGTTCTTAACTGATATCATTTCAAAACACTTGTCTTCCACTAATTTCTCACTAAAGTGGAGCAACAACTGATGACAAAATATTAATGATACTTCAGAAGCAAGTGCCCAGCTTGATCTGCTCCATTATGATGATAAACACATAAAATCAAACGCACTCATTGACTGTGCAACCAGCCACGACATGATACGCTGTCTTCACCTGACACCCACCATCTCAGTTACCCCCCCTCTCTTAGTTTTTACACACCGGTCTCCTCCAGGGTGATGATCATGGTCCCGGGTCCGAAGGAGTTCCAGGCGGTGCAGTTGTAGGGCGAGTGAAAGTCGGACTCCATGACGTTGTTGATGGTGAGGGTGGAGAGGACGGCCCCGCCCTGGGATGGAGGTTTACTCTGCTCCACAGTGTACCTCTCCATCAGGGTGCCCTTCTCCTTCTCCCACACGTTCTCCTTCCACGCCCAAACCTGAAAGACACAGTTTAGGAGTATTTAGGCTGGAATTATACATTAATATCAAGTCGAGTTGCTTCATGCTGCATGTATTAAGATATGTTAACCCCTTATGAGCCACAGTGCAGTCTGACGTCTTCATACAGGGGTCAGTTTTTTATTTATTTCTTTTTTCTACCTATACATTTCATCTGAGGTAAACTATAGACGACTTTATATTGTTTATGACCTGTTGTTGTGGTCTCTTTTGTGAGTTGTAAAGCATTCTGTTCAAAGTTACTACAAGGAGCTTTCACTTGTGTTGACTGCAGCAGGGTCTGACAGTCGGTACTGGTTTTCCCGCGCCTCGCTTTCCTCTAGCAGGCTCAGCAACACGGCTGAACCTGGTCCTCCAGCCGCGTGGTGTCTGTCGGTGATGGCTCCCAGCGAGGCGGAGCTCTGCTCCTGGATCTGGGTCTGTCCGCGGCGGGCTGGTCACTGCAGAGGAGTCTGAGCTGGAGTCTGAGCTGAAGGAGTTTTCTGGTGAACCTGCATGAATTTGCCCGATTTTGGCCAGAATTGGTCGCGGTATTACCGATGAAAAGCATTAAGTATAACTTTATAGAAATAGCCAATCGTTTCGCTGATGGTCTCGTTTATTCATGTAGTTCATATAAAGGCATCCGTATTACGTTAAAACTGTTTCACAACCAGTAAAAAGATCCTCCTTGTAACTATGAAAAATGCTATGTAGAGTGTTAATCATTCTTTTAACATCACATTATGAACGCATATGTGTAATCAGTGGTTACAGGCCAAAAGAAAACACTTGGTGGACTTAACCTGCACTCCACCTCACGATGTGTGATCTGCCACTTAAAAAGGATTGCATTCAAATGCTAAAGCAGGTGTACAATCAATTTAGGACTCAAATAAGATCAAAGGCTCGGTACATGTGCGCACTGAAACGTTTGCAAATCTATAAATCTGTTCCTAATCAACGCAGCAGGAAAAGTCCTTCAAGCTGATAGGAGCTAACGTGATGAAGACGCAATTTCCAATATGTTTCATTTGTTGGATTTTTATCTAAACTCCACTCTGCAATCACCCGATTTCCCTTCAGGGATCAATAATGCTAATTTCACTTTATCTTATCTTATGTAGCATTAACCACAATAGACTCACATTCACACACACACACACACACACACACACAGACACACACACGTACGCACGCACACACACACACACACACACACACACAGTGTATATAATAGGAAGTAAACAGATGGGCTGGTGTTAAGAAAGGTTAAGAGAGAATAAAGTGAGTATGGGCAGGAAATACATTCTAAGCAAAACAAATTATATTTTTACACTTAGGTAACTTTGTGTTTCTCCGTGTGCAGTGTGTGCCTAATTAAACTTTTCAGGCTGGGAAAGAAAAAGATTCCTCCCAAATAAATCAGAACAGACACACACACACACACACACACACACACACACACACACACACACACAGTGTACATGAGCGATAAAAACTCAAGCAGGTTTTTCTACTTAAAATCTGCTGAGGTAGAAATTTGAGGGTATTAAATATGGAACATGGTGATATCAAATATACATAGAGCCATATGTTGGGCTAATGTACCTTTTAACCTGGTTTGAGAATGAGATAAAGAGTGGATGTGGGAGAAATAAAAATTAAAAAAGACTCAAATCTTTTGCTTTTTTCTCTCTCTGACATTCTTACATAATGCGTCTTTTCTGTCTCCACAGTCTGCCTCTCAAAATCGCTCACTTTCTTTTTTTTTTTTTTTCTCACAATGATTTTGTTGCACCACCTCTGTCTGTATTTCTGCCTCCCTTTCTCAATATATCATTGCCTATTTTTCACACACATACACACACACACACACACACACACACACATGCACACAGACACACGCACACGCACACACACACACACACACACACACACACACACACACACACACACACAGCATCATACTCCATATTTTATAAGTCCTTGTGTCTCTGCATTAAGCCGAGACTATAATGTCGTATCACATTATACGCTCTGAGCTCTCTGCCGGTGCAGCAGGGGGCTGAAGCTTCCTAAAAGCTCTGATTTCTGTCATGTCGGCACTGCACAATTGGATAATTGACGCTGAAAGGTACAGAATTTTACTCTCCCTCCATCTCTCTCCCTCTCATTTCAATCTGTTTTACCCCCACACCCTCTCTCACTCATTCTAGCCTTCAAACTCAAACGTTGTTACTGGATTTATTTCCATTTTCTGGCTTTTTTGTTTAAGGGTTTGTGAGCAATTCCGCTGTTTCCCTTTTCGTGAAGGTTTATATCACGTACCATGGCGCTCACCCAACGCACAGACACTTTTTTATTAAACCGTAGTTGATCAAGTATTCGCACTCAGCGACTTTGAGAAAAGGCAGGGATGAAAAAAAAAAAAAACAGCGTACAGCTCAGCAGTTACAGCACATTCAGGAGGATGTTCCTTTACGGTTTGCTGGAGAGGCAATCTGTGCGAATGCTTTCTTATAGAGAAAAGATGGTTACCACTTTGAAAGGGATCACTGAATTGGAACGGTTTCGTCTGGTTGCTCCAATTTATACTAAAATCAAGATGGTATTGACGCTGCACTGTCCCTTTCATGGTGACGATAACTTAGTTACTATTACTATAAGTAACACTAGAAGCCATGTCCTCCTGTTTTCGTGATTTCTTATATCCTATCTCCTACACTACAGCAGCCATTTTTGATGAGTCGCAACTTCCACCACAGCGGAGGAACAGATTGTTCCTGCATACATGTGACACAGTTGTAGAACAATGTGCCGATCGTTTAGAGGCCACCGCGAGCCGTAGAGAGAAATTATTTTTTTGTTTTTCTGGGTGGACAAGGAGGTGTGGTGAGGAGGCAGATGCAATCGGAAAAGGTCGAGCACCTCTGCAGCAGATAACAACTTCCAAAGATGGACTTACAATCTTATCAGGTGGGGGGGTGCTGGCGATGTAACACTTGATCTCTCCTCTCTCCCCTCTGACAGCGTACTGGACTGGATCGCTGGAGATGATTGGGGGCCCTGAGCGGGTAAGGCGGCGCGAGAGACAGAGAGAGACGGAGAAGACATGGAGACATAAGAGGATTACGAACAAATCATAACGTTTGAGAAGTACACTTGGATTCAACTTAACAACAAATCAAAAAGTCATTACCACATCAACCTTTACTATTAGGGTGTTCCCCGTGGTCATGTAAAAAAAACTAAATTCGGTGCAGCCGTACCGCCGTCGCTCTGTATCACAGATGAAATGAAAGATTGTAAAACACAATTACTGTGGGGAATATAATGAGCGCACGATACGGCCTGATCATGTATGATGCGTCTGGTGTTCAACAAGGTGAAATCCGAACTAAACTAAAACCTATGCCATAAGTAACCACGGCAGGAATATGGTTAATCTCTTGCGTGAAGTTATGTATAAAACCAGAATCCAAAACCAGAACAGAGAAAGCTTTCTCATTAGCTGTGTTGCACCGTCCAATAACCTTCTCCAGCTGGGGTATAAACTACAGGAAAGGACTTGGTGGTGCAAATACTTGCCTTTGCATCACAACGAACAAGTGCGAAAGTAACCACTTGGACCGTACAGATGTGACAATGACTGTCGCACTTTGTCAGTTGGCGAAGATTTAAGGAGCATTTGTGAACTCCCCTTTTTCGTAACTGTGTTCCTGGTGTTTTGATTTATCAAGTAATTGCTGGTCTCTCTTGGGGAGAGATTTTTGACATTGAAATGTTGGCTTTGGGCCTGTTCAGGGCTGAAAAATGAGCGGTTGGGTTTGGGTCAGACTTGGACTTGAATGAATTAGGCCGGGTCGACAGGGACACTAAGCCCATGACGTGATTTTACTCTGTACATTAGCGACTTTAGATGCACGTGTGACATACAAAATATTTCTAGTCTAAACCAACACGTCATGGATTGTCGTAATTCATATTCCATGTTCGACGCAGAAGCATGGCTTTGCTGTGCGTAGGGAAGATCTGTTCTACACGTTATTATAATGTTGCCAATATCAGCATTGTTATTAATAGCAGAGTAATTGGAGAGTAACTGACCGTTGACAGTGAGTGTAACCTCAGTCTCTCCCACTCCAATCCGGGGCACGATGGCCTTGCAGACATACTGGCCGGCATCGGCTTGGCTCACTGACTTCAAATACAGCTGGTTGTTGTTGCTGAGCACCTGGAAACACACACACACACACACACACATACATGTATAAGTATGCATGAGAAGCAGGATAGTAGCGTTGTGAGGTGGAGAGTGGAGATAGACAGACAAGGAAAGATTTTTAAAAGAGGGAGGGAGATCTATATTTAATTCATAAAACATGTTGATTTACTCAGCAGGCTCCATTAGTTTTTTTTTTCCTGGAGCTTTTCTTAACTTGTTAGGCATGAATTAAAGATTTAAGATATGAAGACTGAGTCTCACTTCTTATCGTCTGCTTTACAACTGAGCAAACATTTATGAAGTCTGGGTCACAGACATTAATATAGGCTGGGTTCGGGGTTTTCTGGCAGTAGTTCTAGGATTTCCCCCAATATGCGGTGCTCTGACTGCCTCTTTCTTCCTGTATACATTTAAATATGTGACATTTTAGTGGAATAAAAAAGTAAACTGGACATGAGTAAAAAAAAAAAAAAAATGTAGGGATCAAGGTCAAAGGTCGGGGAAGGTTTAATGGTTGTTCTCACCATGCTCGAGCCCTTCTTGGTCCAGGTGAGGGTGAGAGGGGGGTTTCCGGACCACTTGCAGTTTAGAGTGACGTCAGAGTCCACATCTACTGTGACTGGCCTGGGCTCCACCACCAGTATTGGGCCGACTGAAAGAGGGTACGCAAATTAAAATCCATGTATGCAGACACTTTGAATGAAATGCAGAGTTATTGTTTTTAACTGAATACCCCAAATAATAATAATTTCAAATAAAAAATTACATTTTGCCACAAATTTCTTGTAGAATTCATTTGAGTAGATCTTGTTCAAACTCTCTTTAGGGAAACTATTAATGTAGCTGGAAGAACAACATAACCTCTTATCATAAAGCAAGCATGTTTTAGTGCGTTTTCCTCTCTTTCCTTTTTCTGATTCTTTATATTTTTGTCATTTATTTATACAATTTAAAATTGAAGGGACAGTGCAAATTAATAGACATTTCTGCCAGTTGAGCAATCTTGGCAAATTTTCAACCGCAGTGCCTGTGCCGTCTTAATGACAGCTACAAAAACATACATTAAAAAGACATTAAAAGAGGAACAGCCATACTGTACATATAGCAAAGCACATCTCATAAGAACGCATTAAATACTTTGAAACAGGGACAACAATATATACAAAATGAAACAAAGCACGCTTCAGGTTATTTGAATAAATTACAGAATATGGTCACACACTTGATTGTCTTTTAATAACCAAGATTTTAAATATATGTATCACAGTCTCTGATAAGTGCTGCTGGGCCGTAGTACATGGGTACACCAGGTGAGCTACCGGGGAGCCCCCCTTTAATTATTGTATACAAATATTTTCAGTACTAGCTGTGCTATGGCTACTATTTACTTTACTGTTTTTTGTGGCTTTGACACAGAAACCATCTACTGCAAATGCATTCTGCACAATACATGAAAACTGTGAAGTAAAAAAAAAAGAAAAAATGCAGCGTGGCTCTTCAGCAAAATACGGACAAATATAGTTACTAGAGCACATAAATATCATCAGAGTCCCACTCAGCTCAGGAGTGTTTGCACTCTACTCACAGTGCACATCCACCAGGATGCTGACGTTGGTGCTTCCCACGACGTTGAAAACTTGACAGGACACAGGCTCGGTGAAGAAGGAGTGATCTGCTGTGGTGACAAACACACTTTCCCGGGCCCCCTCCAGCAGCACGCCACCTTTTGCCCACCTGGCAGAGAAACACATCGTCATTTAACAAAGTTTTCGAGCATTAAAAATCATAGTTATGTCAGTTTATCAGCAGGAGATGTCAAAAGCATAAAGTTTTATTTTTTTTAAGTTTTTGGTGGTGATCCAAATGTTAGATTTCCACTATTAGACAATGAGTGTTTTTATATTACAAATTAAAGCTATTAAACTCACATTTAAAAAGCCTTCACGTCAAAACCTGAGGGAATGATTGCAAGCTAAAGAAATAGATTTCCCTTTATTTCTGTTATCCAGATATATAGCTCAAAATCATATAACTATATTGCACATCTGCCATTAGATGACATTTTAATATAGACTCAATAGGCTTAGTGCCTAAGTGCCTGGCAGCGCTCCCACACTGAGACCCTCTGGTGTAGTCTCAAACCTCAGATTAAAACCACTGTGTTTAAGTCCGACATTTAGCAATTTCAGTGCCTCAGTGCTGTCACTTAAGATTTAAGTCAGTGTTTAATTGTTTAAATATTCAATACTTTCACCAATTCTGTTCTGCAAGCAGAAATTACAATTCAGGATTGCCTCCAGACGGCAGTTACAAGCAGATTGGAATAGATGTAAAAAAAAAAAAATCTATTGGCATTAAACAGAATTGCAATCTGGCTCCTAATGTTGGACTGCAGGTATCAAATGAAAGACTGTACCTAAAAACATTGACCATCATCAAAATGTCCATCACATCCTGAACTGGACACAAAGTTACAACAATGCTTTTAAAATGAGTAGGAACATATTGATTGTTTGTAAATAGTACAGAATGTTTAGATATTAAAGTAATAATCTTAAAGATTTAAATTTTTAATACATTTCTGGTAAATCTCTATCTATTGCCGAATGAGGTAACACGATGAGGTAACACCATGAGGTAACACAATGATGTAACACAATAATGTAACACGATGAGGTAACACAATGATGTAACACAATGAGGTAACACAATGATGTAACATAATGAGGTAACACAATGAGGTAACACAATGAGGTAACACAATGATGTAACACAATAATGTAACATAATGATGTAACACAATAATGTAACATAATGAGGTAACACAATGATGTAACACAATAATGTAACATAATGAGGTAACACAATGATGTAACACAATAATGTAACACAATGAGGTAATACGATGAGGTAACACAATGATGTAACACAATGAGGTAACACAAT